>JAQGDQ010000129.1:51280-565548 GCA_030141605.1 Tubiluchus corallicola | reverse complement strand
TTTTTATTTTAACACAAAACGATTTATCTGACTGTCAGATAACAGTCAGAGTTTTAATCATTAATAGTCGCGCGCTAATAATTGGCGACATCGTTGATCCACAATAGCTAATTAATAAGCTGAAATAATCAAACAATAACAAAAATAAGTTGAAAAGTAGAATTACTTTGCGTATAAACATTTATATATAGAGAGTTAATTAATGCTCATGAATTATTATTAATTTTGGTAGATTGATTGCATGTAGTGTTTACAAATGATTATTGCTGACTGATGACGTAATAGTTCTTATTGACCTGTCAGCAATGGATAAATAGATAAAGATGCATTGTCTTTTTATTGATTTATGATGAGAAAGTGACCAACTGTTGTTATTGCTTGGGTTATCATTTTTCTCTCGGCATTATTCCTACCAACCTTACTGAAAGTTTTATGTTGTGCAGTTGCATTGTGTTTGCCGTCCTGTATTTCTGGTTACTGTATTAAATGTGTAGAAACGGAATGCGTCGGATACTTTATGCACTTGAGTGTTGTGCTTTAACTAGTCAAATTTGAATATGGTTAAATAAACTCGCTAACTTAAAGTTTGTGCTAATATGAGTGAAAGTTTGACGTTATTCGTTGTTTTCGCTGGCATACTTCAATTTGGTTAGTTTCATCCATATATATATAATTGAATTATCCATATTTGGCAAATAGATGTAACTACACCAAAATTGAATTTATTGCCGACCGGTTTCGAACAAATTGTTCATTGTCATGGCATCTAAAACAAAGAAATTTACCACAATTTAGAAACAACATCGAAATGCAATTCAGTAGTTAGATAGCCAAAAGATATATGATAAGCCATTCTATGGGTAATTTAGCAATTTACCTTGCAGATTACATATCTTGATTGGTATGAAACTATGCTACACTCCACAAACTCCAAACTCCATACATTTATTGTTCGAAACCGATCGGCAATAAATTCATATATATATATATATATATATATATATATATATATATATATATATATATATATATATATATATATATATACATATATATATATATATAGTCAATAATTTATATGGTTCACGTTTTTAAACTATAAATTATTACTCCCAAACAATTTGCGAATAACCTGGGATTGTCCCATCTAGAAAAATCTATTATAGTTCAAAAAGTTTCTCTTTTTTAAAGGCTGCTACAATGGCATGTTAATTGTTATAATTTATTATATAGTTGAGGAAAATAAATCATTCTATATTCTGAAAACCTTATAGACGTATTAGCTGGAAACTTTTTATCGTAGAACGAGATATGCTTACCGATATAGCATTAATTTTAAAAACAAATCGATCTTGAGCCAAACTCGCATGCAAACATTAAAGTGCAACAGATATCATAACTACGCTAAGTAGTTAGTAATACAGATAGTTAGTACTAGTACTACAGATATCATAAGTACCTACCACTTGCATTATTCGCACTTGCGAAGAAGAAAACAATCGAGGAAATTGAGCAAAGCTATGTGTGATTAATCAGTGGGTGGGTTGGTACCAGGAAAAACTACTTTTGGGCAGGCTTACCTATTATATGCGCCCTTAAACTATTCCTGTCACTAATTGACTGATATTGATTAGTTTATTCGTCTCATTCCGTATGCTACTATTTAATTACACGCAGTTCATTATAATTGCATTGAGACGGGATGGCGAAACGCCATAAAGGTCACCTAGCAGCCATCCCTAAATTCTGTTTTTTTTGGGTTGCTAATACAAGTACTTGTCAACACTGGTGTCATAATGAGCAATAATTTAGCTGTCCAATTGACTGACTAGTTTTTAGGTTTCACAACATCGCTGTTATACACAAGAAAAAAATACGAGAGTAAAAATACGAGTAAAAAATAATTTCAACTTTGTCTAGTGAAACCAAAAAGGATTGTTTCATGACAGATATTTTTCATTGAGTGAGTTTACACGGATGTGACTCGACCCAAATGGTTACTCTTCTGGACGTTGTTGTTGTTCTTGTTGTTGGGGGATAACCGTTTGAATAAAGCTCAAGGCTCCGTGAACTCGCAACGAATTAATGAAATTTCGCGCAAGTTTACTAAAATGAACTTCGCATCGACTGTGGGGCTGCATTTCTGATAGGCCACTTTAAATTCAAGATGGCGTCAAAATATTGTTTTAGAAAAAGGGCTAAGGCTCCACTAGTTCACAATGGAATGTCATGAAACTGGATCATACTTGAACGAATTCCGCATCAACCAAAGGAGTTAGATTTTCGATTAGCCACTTTGAAATCAAGATGGCAGGGGTAATTATTGTTTTCGAAAAAGCCCAAGGCTCTCTCAATTCGTAATGGATCGTCATTATGGAATATTAGAACATGAATTTCGCATCAACTGATGAATCGGATTTTCGATCTGTCATTTTGAATTGTCAGAATTCAAAATGTCAGATCGAAAATCCGATTCGTCAGTTGACCTCATTTCTAATGATCTTGAGTTCAGCGAATCCCTCGACCATAGTTCGAGTCGAACTTGTTTTTACACAAGTGCCTCACATGCTTCGCCATTCTTGCATGTCGTGATCTACAGAATTATATCGTAACCATATTCTAGCTCCATAAAGATGCCTCCTCTGCTTTTTTGCTTATTCTCGGTATCACTATGCTTCCATTTTGCCTTTTTGTTCTTGTTGCTAGCTGCACACTGTAAAAAATCTGTCTGCAACAAAATTAATAATAATTCATGAGCATTAATTAACTCTCTATATATAAATGTTTATACGCAAAGTAATTCTACTTTTCAACTTATTTTTGTTATTGTTTGATTATTTCAGCTTATTAATTAGCTATTGTGGATCAACGATGTCGCCAATTATTAGCGCGCGACTATTAATGATTAAAACTCTGACTGTTATCTGACAGTCAGATAAATCGTTTTGTGTTAAAATAAAAACTATAATTTCTTAGCTGAAAGGCTCTATTACACTACTGCCACACGGTTAGAATTAGGATTCATCTGCGGCATTGCGCGTAAGCACACATGCCCGCATAGCTATAAAAATATTATTAGAATGTACCGTATTTGTGAAATCGAAGTTTAACGAGCGTCGACATTGCAGGCTCTCTCAGGGTTTATTTTTGAGGTAGCGAGTTAGACGTGTTATAATTAATTAACGAAGGGATTTGCGACAAATTTTTTGTTCTGAACCAAGAACATGCAAATTAATTATCCTGCCAAATTTCAACTGAGTTGAATAAGCAGTTTGGAGTTCAAAAAAGTGTGACGGACAGAGTGAGTGAATGAAGGAATGAATGAATCACCAGAAGGATACAAGCTGACCTTCGGGAACATTTCAGTGGTTATGCAAGATTTTGTGTCTTGTTGATATGGTTAATAAAATTCAGTACCTATGTTTCCGAAATAATTAAGAAAAATAATATGAAAAATGTATGAGTAAATGAATGTTTGAATAAATGAACGTGTGTGACTAAAATAAATGAATGAACGGACGAATGACTGAATAAATGAATGCATAAATGAGAGAATCCAAAATTAAATGTAGCAGTGTCTTATTCATTACAATGACAATAAGATTAGATTTGGTATAATGATAATTAAGGGTCGGCATTGTCTTCGTGACTTTATACAGTGACTTTATATATTGAAATAAGCAGAATTTCTGTTATAGATTACGTAGAATATAGATTATAATCTGGCCTCTACAACCTTATCTTCTTTGTCTAAGCTGCATGGCATCCGAACTAATTTGTAAAATTTCACAATTTTCTGCTTGGCTTGCTATATTTATGTGTGTACCTTATTTGTATATTTAATTTTTGGCATATATAAATATAAATATAAACATAGTTCTATTTTCCACCTTTAACATGATAAAACTTACACAGCATGAGATTTAAAATAAAAATGCTGGCTTTTACAGATTATTATTCAGAATAAAATCGTGAAAACGTGTGAAAGAAAGAAAGATTAAATCGATAATATTTAATGACTTACCACCTCTATAATTTTTATTATTTTAATAATTAATAATTTAATCAGAATATAGCTAATGTTTAAGCATGCAGCTAAACAGTTGTTCAAACAATTAATAATCATTTAATAATATTTTTCCCATTAATAGCTGACAATTTGGTTTACAGATAACATTAGACATTTATTTATTTAGCAGTGACCGATGATTTGCACAGATTTCTCGCATTTTTTTCCTTTTCCAAATTGAAGTAAAATGAGCCATATATCATCGGTAAAGACTTACATTGGGACTTGTTTGCCAAGATCATTATAACAGTTTCAACTACTGCACATACAAAAAATATTCACGTCCATAAAATCGATTGGAATTGTGAACACTGATCGTAATTTGTAGCTACGTTATGCCTCAACATATAAATTGCAAAGTATATGTACAAAATGAAATTTTTTTATACTTTTATCAATATTGCAGAATACAAAGTAATATAAACAGAATTATCTCTGGATTTCGCGTAGGATGGAACTTTGCCTTTGAAACGACAACAACAAAAAAGCAGCATGGACGGCAAGTAGTTAGAAAAACAGAAAAAGTGTAAAATAGCTATGCCTATAGTCAAGATATATTAAAAACTGTATCGCTACTTTTTTCACGGTAGCAGTTACAAATTAGTAAAATGGGAAAAGCAGTAAAATGAGAAAACTGTTGGAGAGCTCTCTAGTGTCGTTTAAATACTACGCCTACAATTAATGATCATACAGCTGTACAGAATTATAAGATGGCTTATCCAATGTCCGCAGATTATAGAACTAATGCACCAGTAAGCGTTATGTCATTGTAAGAAGGTTCATTTTCGCTTGCAGTCACAAGTCGTATGGAATACCCTGACATTTTTTGAAGACTTGGTTGTCAGTGGATGCTGATCTGGCACAGCTGTGGTTGTTCCGGGTTTACTTCCGGGAACGGAATGGCTCGCTGGAATGGGAAATTTGAAGCGTGGGTGTTCTTTGTAGACACCTATGCAGTCTTTGTAGTATATTGGAGAAGATGGCAAGGGCAGCTCACACTGCTGCTTCTTCAGATATTCACTGACATGCACGAGTTCTGTAGACAAGATTTCACTTTTGCTATGAGCAACTGTACCCAAAACAACGGGAACCTCAACAGAAAATGACTTGAGCGTGCCGTCTATTCCCACATTTACCTAAAAATGATATAATAGACAAATTAAAACACGAGTTACAGTCGAGTGAACAATGAGACCAGAAATTTCATAAGGAAAGCGATAATAAAGGAAGCGTGTTATTTCTATAGGCAAGTAGCACTACGTGGAAAGTGCACGCAAAATTGATAATTCGCCTGTGGATAGCATTAGTAGTTGATAGCCTAGCGGTCGGTTAGCTATTCCAAATGACTGGTGTCCTGTGTCCTCGGCCACTTAACACAAGTCGTCGTTCACTAAATCATTGTCTAAACCCCTATCCCAGGTGTCTGTATCCTTCTGTGTTTCCGTATTAACATGAATTAAAAGTGGATGTCTAGGAAAACCAAAGGCCTAAAATTACACTAAGTACAAAGCAAGACTAGTCTTGTGGATTAATAGAAAAACGGACCTGGAAAGTTTTTAGAAAGTTTTTGAGGATAATTTTTTGTAAGAGGAAAGTGGCTAAAATAGTGAACGACGTGCTCTGTACTTACATTAGCTGTAATGTAAGATTCAATGTCATATAAACAGCTCCTGTAGGGCTGCCTCCGCATATAATATACTGACACTTAAGCCAAACATTTGATACACATAGTAACAAACATTTGGATATTATATAAAAGATGATAATAGTCGCAATTTGTGCACGAAAGCGGTCAATAAGCCAATCATTACGTATGGGCGACTATGGTACTAGACATATGGAACGTAAAGTGAAAATGAAGGTAAAATAAAAGTGCAACACAGCCAGATGTATTATTGAAAAGTGACGTATTATTGTAGAAAGTGACAACTGACACTAAAACCATACGTAAATACCTGTAAATGAGAAGGAAGCCAAATTTGTTATTTTAAAAGGAAAGCGACAAAGAAGCCAGAGTTGTTAACAGACGACTAAGCCAAACTCATTATGCAGAAAAGTAACAAAACTAAACATTTTAACTCTGTAAATGGGTGAAACTAGATCTGGCATATTAGGAGAGTGATAATTAATTCAATAGGTTAGCTAACAAGTTAATAATGAACAATTTATGTCATACAGAAAACAATAAAAAAAGTCACAGAAAAATGAAAACGATGCCATTTATAATATATTGAGACACGATAACAAAACCTGTATTTAATATACAGGAACGTGATAATAAATTAACCAGAAATCATGTGACAGAAAGTGACAATAAAGCTCGATGAGTTAGACCTATTCTAATATAAAGAATAATGAAGTCAGATGTAGAGCACTGAAAAATGCAATAACACACTGCGCACCTTGTAAAGCAGAAGGGGTCCTTACCCGTATGAGGTACGTAAAATCGATGAGCTTGCATGCATCCAACCAGTTACTTGGTTTAAGATTAGTTGATGTTGGCACTAGAATGTTATCAGCTTTTTCTGTTCGCGGCTGTATGATGCCTGGTCGAAAAACAGTCAACACCGTAGTAGTCACTTCTTTACTTTTGTTCTCCGAACATGTATAGATCTCCCTCTATACATAATAAAACACAAAAATCGGAATGATGTTTTTGTAATTTTGTTGGCAGTAATACATTTGAAAACTTTTTACTGGAAATGCTTCAATTTTCTGTCGATTACCGTGATAGATAATCACGAGTTTTAGGTGACTTTTAAATTTTCTTTATTAAGAGAGTGCATGACGGGGTCATTGTTTCAGTATTCTTGTGCCATGTTTTAAAAAGATCGAAAAAATGGCAAAAAATCACCGATAAGCAATGAATGTCTCTTACGAGTTTTATTAAAGGGAAATAATGATGATGAATATTGGCAGGTATAACTTCAGTCGTAACTGCAAAAGCTGTATTCAGGATGGTCTTACCGTGAGCTATTTATAATTTATTATTTACATGCAACGAGTAACAGTTTAACAATTGGGTGATATTGCAAATGTGATGCTAAAGCAGAATCACTAGGTAAGTGATTTGTCACTGGTGATGAAATGACGCAAATGTGCAACTGAAATAAAAAAAACTAGCATTAAAGAAAACATACTGCTTTAAAGGTAGGAGTAAACTTATTATACATAGGAAAATACTCTTAACACAATTATTGACTTAGCACGTCAAATCAGCTGCACACCGACAACAAAATTTAAAGCTGCGCAGTTTTGGTGTAGGCCTACCTATAAATTTTATGCATTTATTATGTATGATTGAAGGTTCGTAAGAACGTGAGAATGTGTGGCAATTTCTTCCATGTTAAAAAACATCTCAGTTTGAATACAAGCGCAAAAGCAATTTCCCATAATTTGCTGTCATATGGGCCTGTTGAGCTTATTAATAATATAGTGTGCCACAAAAATGACTGTAAAATGTTGTACACATTAATTGGTCATTATTTGGTATAAAGTCACGTATGGTGCACGAGACTACATTATTGAAGCCTGTTATTGCTCTGCAAAATAATATGAACGTTCAAAATTTTTACATGCCCACTAATAGCATAGGAATTTGGGAGAACGTAACTAGGAATTTGGACCCACATAATATGTAATTTCAATGCTTACTTACAAAATATTGATGGCGTTGCTAACATTTCTGCGCAGCTACTGCCAAAACTTTCATCTTTTTCGTTTCTGACAGTTTATTTTCACACGATGAAGCGGCAAGCCTCACATGACGTTACCATAATTTTTTCAATATGTCATTCCGCGATAAAGATGTTTGGGTTTTTTGTTCGTGAAGCAGTTAAAGTATGTCACTTTATTAGCAATGCCATTTTAAATCTACTTAATTCCAAGCATCTGTGGATTTTAAGCAAACAAATAGGCCAAATATGGTTTGCCGTTTTTTTAGTAACTTGGGAAACTCTGACGTTAAGGTTATAATTTGTGTAGAAAATTTTAGCTATTTCTCAGATTTTCCGTTTCACTACATATATTTGAAAATGAGAAAAATGTACAGAAACAATTTTCAATAATATAGTTCCAGTGTCAACTTATTCTTATATTTTAATGTAAGAAAGCTTTGAGGCTTTTACTGCTCACGCTCGTTTCTTTTCAACTTCACCCCCCCCCCCACTTCACCTTACAGGCATTTTTGCAAAACTTGTTGAAAACATACAAGCATTCTCGATTTTTAGAAAAAAATAATGTGAATTGTATGTAGTTTCGATTATCAATTTCATTCGAGTTTTTTAATGTAAGGTGCAACCAGGTAAAACACAATTTAATTATAAATAGCAAAAATGAAGAAGAACAACATGAACAAGCTATATTTGCTTTTTAGTAAACATTAGCCTTCAAAATCATCAGTGAGAGCATTTATAGCTAAAACTGCGCTTAGTCAAAGCTGTTTGATAATACTACACGTTAAACACGTATTATGTATTTATGTTACCTGCCTTATTCAAGAAAATGGAAGAATTAACTGTTTTTGATGTGTTGTTATCGATGACAACCGAGACAGGAATGTCTTGACCGAGGACACATCCCGGACTGGAGACTCTTGCTGTTAGGAGGATACCATCAGCAGGTCGACAGCAGTAAGTTCGAAATAGTTTCTCTGCTGTAACTTCGCTACCTTTCTAAATAAATGTTGAAATAGTTAAGTAAAAGTTGCTGTAAAGAATGTGTGTGAGTTCAGGAGTTTGTTGTATTTTTAAAAAATAAGGCAAACTATCCGCAAGTCAAAACAGGCGTACAGTACGCAGTTCAGCAATAGGCCTTAGGCCATACTGTAATCAAAATGACAATTTAAAAGCGTATATATAATATAAAGCTTAAAGAGTTAATTAGTTTATAATACTTCTTCATTATTGCCCACACGGCCCCACACGCTTCGTACAAATGTCACATCAAAGTGAATGAATACTGGAGGTGACTCAAATAGGGAGCGAAAGAATGGCTGAGTAGTCACGGCTTGTTGGCAGCAAATTGGAGTTAAACATTGCCAAACCTGATTAGTAGATGGATGGTGAACACTCGAAAAGTCACTTCTGTGTGGTTTCATCCGCGAAACTGACACCCTCGGCTATTTACGTTATTTTGGGAAGATATGTATACAAACATAAGACAACTCTACTGGTTCAGGGCTTCAGTGCCTCTTTTTAAATCTTAGAGGATTTTCTTTGATTATAGGTTAGATTCTAGCCCTGCCACAATGACCTCCATTTAGTGACTTCACGTTAAGCGCTGTATTTTGACTTGCAAAGTGGTAAACTATTTAAAAACATAATATATGCTACAAATATTGTAATATTGTACTAAAAGTAATAAAATTTAATCTACTTTCTACAAATGAATGGGCACAGCTTTAAAGCTCTGCACTTTTTCGACTGTTCCTCATCAGACCTCATCTTCGCTTCGTTTAATTTTTTACTATAATGACAAATTCTCTTTGTTTTTTATTAAAACATTGCAACTGCTTTATTCTCATTCATTACGATGACCACTATTACCATGTTTAGTGGAACAGTGTTTAAATCCAAATTGTCCATGGAGTTTATGACTATTGGTGCTTCTGTTTGAAACGATTCTCCTGTAGGTCTCTCTAATCTGGCCATTGATTTGTATCTAATGCAGCCGAATCCACCTGAGAAGCTTGGTGGCAGAGTTGACGGGAGTGCTAGCGAAAATTCCAGAGAATGACGTCCAGGAGGAAGAGCAGAGGAGGGCAATTGATCGTCAGTTGTTTTGTCGATTTTATCAGAATCTACAAACACCGTTTCAAAATGCTTCATTATATTACTCCACAATGAAGGTTACTTTTCATGTGAATGTCTAAGTGCCATTCAATAATTAATAGCACAATCATTATTATTTTGTATTCTTAAACTTTACTAAATCACCAAAGTTTATGATAGATTTTTGTTTAAAGTACATAATTATAGTACACAATTAGTCTAATCTGCATACCAAACTTCAGCGAAACTCTATTAATTAAATAATTTTGTTTGCCACCTTTACTAAAATATGGGATATTGTAAATTTGTATAACGTTGCATAGAGTACCTGTGCCAAACAGTACCATTCTCTCTTCAATATAAGACTCTTCGTCTCTTATATTATTACCATCATCATGTCTCCACTTCACACTGGCCTCTCCAGTCACAGTCAATACGATGGCTGTAAACAAAATAAAAAGAAATAAGAATTGAATAAGAAATTATTAAGAAGTACCACAGTAATCGAGAAATACTTGAAAACGTACCAAAAAACGTGTAAGAAAAAACACTCGCAGAAGTACATTTCTTGCTACAACACCATCACCAATCACCATCACCAGTGTCGTTATCGTGCTTTTAATCATCGTCATCGTCATCATCATCATCATCATCATCATCATCATCATCATCATCATCATCATCGTGATCATTGTCATTAATAAAAAAGTGTGTCGTCATCCATGTATTTTACTTCAACCACTGCAGTTGCTGCTGCTGTTGTTACTGTGGCTGATATATATATATATATATATATATATATATATATATATATATATATATATGCTTAAATGTGTATTTTACTTTGTATGCCACATGATGCAATGGATAAAGCTTTTTTATTTCCTGAAGACGAGGAAGAATGGTTGGGGCTGTTTTCTATTACCTGTACCAGTATTTTTAAGTACTCACATATTGTACAAACCACGTCATCAATCGGCCTTTATTGTGCAATCAGATCATTATCATCTTGCTTATCATCTTTTTCTTCCCCTTCATCGCTGACGCTGCCTAAACCACCACAAGCAGCAGCACTACCACCATCACCACCACCACAATAACACCGTTATCACTGACCGCCCACTATCACTATCGTAATCATTATCATTATCACTATCAGCATCACATCTCCGCCATGGGCGCCGATGCCACCACCACCGCCACCAGCACCAGCACCACCACCTACCACCATCATATCGCTACCATAACCTCCAACGCCGCTACTGTCACTTCTACACTGCCACCATCCACCATCATGATGGCATCATCACTGGCGCCGCCAAGACCACTACCCCGCCTATGCCACCGCCACCACCACCACCACCACCACCACCATCACCACCACCACCACCATAATCATTATTTAATTGAGTGCATGCAACAACGTAATTAAAACTAATTACTTGTCACATGCATTCACTAATCAGGCCCGCTTGTCTTACGTTTATGGTTTCTTGGTATACACGCACAGCATCCTACATACATTATCTATCGGGTATACAGAAATGGGTTCATCCTTGAACAAGTCATTCATTTCATTCGACACACATATCATATTCCTTCTCCTCATTCTGGTTTCCTGACTCAGCGTGCTGAGTTGTTTGTACTGCTAATGGCTAGCACCTTGACAAATCCGCCTGGGCGAATCCATGAAGCCAATAGATCAGCCTGAGCAGATCCAGAAAGCAAACATTTAATACTACAGCTTCACCTGTGAAAATTTCTTGTATCCGTGTCAGAGACTAATTTGAAACAATTCACAATGTGAATCACAGCCTATAATAAATGTTTCCTTTCAGAAGAAAACAAACATTACACGGGTAAAACAGATTTAAACTACTAGTAACTTAAATGTATATTAATTTTACAGATATAGGATTGCTTTAGGTTAATAGTAAATATACAATAGAAGAAGAAAATTCTTTAGCAGTACAATATTTCTGCAGCAAACATGATTTGAACATGTGTGCAATTTCCTACTCAGTAACATCAGCTGACCACACATGCCACACAACGTACTTCAGAATGGAATGCATTTCTGTAGCTATGCGTATCACTAAGCCTGCTTTCCTGTTTCCTACCCAGTCCCTAAGCTCATTAGAGGTAAACACTCAGCAAATGTTATTATATACCCATCCAACATCGTATCTCGATGAGGAAACAGTATACAATGAAAGCAATAGCATTAGGATGCCAATTGTTGCTTTGCAAGCCAATGAAGCCAGCACGATTTCATTTACGATCTCATGTCGATACGATACGTATTGCCTCAGGCCGAGAATTTTATAGCGAACCAAAACGGATTCAGGAGAATCAGCTTCTATTCATAACGATTAAGTCATTTCATATACTTTAAGATAAGCTTACTTGTGTAAACAATTAAATTTTGTTTAGAGATGTTTTCAGGAAAGATACTGTATTAGTATTGGAGAATATCAAAAACTTTGCACATCAAGAAATACCAATGTCTTTTAAACGTAATTAAGCCATGTTTTTGTATCAAATACCAAGATGAATGTGTAGTATGAGTGCATTAAGGTAGAATAACTAAACAAGACAAAATATCAACTGAACATATTACTAACTTAACGAAAGAGCGATTAAACATTCGCTGATGACTTTAACTAGAAATGTTACTAACATCAAACAAAAATAATGAAATTTTTAATTAGTAAAACATACCCGAAATGTTAAGCATTTGTTGCAATTCCAAAAACACTTCACCGTTTAGTGTTTGTCCTGGATAGAACATATTCGACGGAAAATAGTGGATTTCAAACTTGGATCCCTTAGCGCGTTGGTACATCATTTATAGTGTAGTCTACTGACAAACTAAACTTCGCATACTTCCTTCACTACATTCTCACTATACCACTGATTAGGTCAGCGCATCCCATTGTGAGTTGAGAGTCACTGCAGAGGGATGTATTAGAAGCATGAAGAATAAATTGGAATTTTATGCGAAATCAATAAAACTGCAGCTGCACCATTGAGTCTGAGCATCGGGACGCACCAACCAAAACACTGTTTGTTTTCATACAGACGCTTTTCCTCGAGAAAAGCTTAAGTGTCTCAAATGCGCCTGAAGCCAGACTGCTCTCTCTTCGAATCTAATCGCAATGTGCATCTAAGTTAGAAGAGAATTGAAGCACGGAGTAAGGCAATCTGCAAAATTTTCACAGTGATTGTTCTTCTGGGTACCTTTTCCATACACCCGGTTGTAACGAAAATGGCGCTATTGTTTGCATAATCAGATGATGCAATTAAAGTATGCCACAAAATTTTGTATGCACGTGTTATCATCATAGAAAACATCGAGTTTACTATTTAGTTTATTAGGAAGCAATCCGAAACACAAACAGTGTAAATAGAAATGGTTTATCTTGAAAATTTTAAATAATTTTCAGGATATTTGGCAGGAAGCTTTATTATTATTATTCACTTTAATTCAATTTATTCACATTATTTAATTTATTATTTGCATCTTTTGGATTTTGGAATACGCTACTGCTTGTTTTCATGAAACAGCAAAGTTAGGCGTACATGGTAATTTTATTGCACAAAAATAAACATCTCAATGCATCGTCATGCTCATGCGTGTACAATTTCTTAATAATATTTCTCACCATTAAAACATTCTAACGAACGTAGTCGATTTATAAAGCGCAATTACTACACTTTGCCATTACGCAGTAGCTCGTTGCCGTTTCCGTTACCCAATAAGTACTAGAGCAAATAATAATTTTAATGTTCTTTACGAAAAGAACCGTTGCCGCTAATTTGCTCCCTTATATAGTGCACATTATGATGCTTCATTAAGTGTAATGGCTGTTGTTGTGCCTTTGAGATTTCACATTTCGCAATGTTCGCGTAATCATCACTCTTCGTAAGAAGTAGAAATGAAGCCAAAGCGAAACGAGTCCCGAAATCCGTGTTGCCTTTCTTTAGTGAATTGCGTTATGGCGGTAATATAATTTTAAAGTTGTAGTTAATGGCGTGAAATAAAACGTAGCCGCTTACAAAAGCAAGAGCATGTACGTTGTATACAGTGGATATGGAAAAGACTGGTGTCGTATGCCGCATCATCAATCGTAGTTCATTTTATAACGATCTAATTTATAAAAATAGTTACAATGTAAAAAATAACATGCAACGTACACATTTTTAATGATTGGTCGCTTTTGCTTTCATTGTTAATTGAAGCTAGGCACTTAGATAGCTGTTGGTATTTGCACATAAGCGCATATAAAACACCTTTTTAGAAGTCCTTGAACAAAAACCGATGGTCAATTCGATCCGACATTTTCTTAACAAGTATAACGGTTAACTACATGTAGTGTAGATTTAAACTTACCACTAAAACAAAAATCGGATGTTTTGATTTACGCGTACGCAAAACGATTCTAAATTTTTGTAATCTCACCAGCCTGAAGAAGTTTTCTTTCAGTAATACAAATTCAAGTGTTATACAGATTAACTAGAGAAGTTTAAATAAAAAAATTAAATAAATAAAATAGAAGATACGGGTTCGCCGTTATAATTATTATTGTAAACGTGCTGACATCTTTTTATGCCGGTAACGTAAAATAAAATACGAAATAAATAAAATGAAATAATATAACATACGATAAAATATTTTTTTAGAATTTCGGCAAAACCCATACTACTGCCAAAACTCGTCTACATGATCAGTTTATTTGCAGAAAAGCGACTCGTGTATGAACGCTAACGTCTGGTATCAATCAGTTTGAATTCGTCCGTGCGACCCAAATCGATTTATGAATAGCGGAGGAGCTTTGTGGCCTGGAACGGTGGCCTCTTATTTCAACATTTTTCTTCAGACTTTTCTGTAATTGGTTTACAGATAGTTACCAGCCATGAGGGGAATGAGTGTGATGGTGGCTAAATGCTTTTATCAAACTTCGTGTGTTAGACCTAAACTCAGAATTCCCGAAAGTTTTACAATATTGTACACGTTACACGATTGACAAGATTACTGGCTTCCTGAGAAGAATGACTTGTGACTGAAGCGCTTTTAAAAAAGTAGTACTGTGTGTAGTTAGAAAATTTATGCTTTTATGTGCAAAAAGTAGAACAAATCAGTCATGAAGGAGCATATTCTACATAGTGCCTGTTTGTTATTCTTTGACAACAGGCTGATAGATACGGGTTTGCACGCTGAAGGCAGCTTATTTAAGCATATACATATAGTTTATCCATACAGAATGACATTGAATTGTAGCCATTTGGTGACACAGAGTAGAGTTACATAGTTACGGCGCTAATCTTTTAATGAAATAAATTATCTAAATCTTACGTAATAACATTTATTGTATGTGTGTATACATCATAGCTGCACTTATTTACTTAACTCCGTCAGTAGCCGTCACTAGAGAGCCGTAAGTAAAGGAGCATAGTTACCCCAATGAAATCAGCATAATCTGAGTCAACAGACAGAACTGAAAGATTAATTTTAATGGAAAAAACTTTAAACGTCTCCGAGTTACAATGCGCGTGGGTTGAAAATTGCCCATAACGATGTCCATAAGCCCACAGTAAACGAAATACGAAACAGTACATACCCATAATTTTCAATTTGAAATGATACTAATCTCTGTGAAAAACACCTACAACCACCATATCATATCGTCAGGGGTGAAATTAAAATACCTGAGTTACTGAATGTTGTTATCTGATACCCTGCTAATCAGCCATAATTCGTTTGGCTATATAGGCAGACTACAGTATGATTTGTTATACATGAATCTTTAAAAAACTGTAAAGAATCCAAATCTGCACCGACTGACCTACAAATTTTAGGCTCCGTGTCTGAGCCATGCATCACCTGTATGCTAAGTATCACTTTCCATCATTACTCCATAGTCAAGAAAGAGTGGCGACAGATGGGCAAACAAATGGATAGATAAAAGTTTCATAAAATAGATAATTTTATGGTTGCCAACTTTGTTAGGTGTTATTAACTTATAAATATTGACAGCTTGATCATTACAACTTACAATTGGGTCAATTCTAGTACAAAAAACAATAACTATGCTGCAAGCTTAACATCATGTTTATGCGAATCTGCTGTAAAAGAAAACTTGCAAAAAACACTACATTTTTTACATACACACAGTAATTGTCACTTTTTCTGCATAAATTTATATTTCGTCTATTTGCACAATACCAAGTGGTTGTAATTATGTAACAAATTTAGCAAGTCACAACTGAAAATAAATTGCAAAAAATACATATTTAAAAATCAACCAGCTATGCAAGCATGTAAGTTATCCAAACATCAGTACATACTGACACAAGCATAACAATATATTTATTTCCTCCTCGTCATGCAGAAGTTGCAAAGCAAAATTTCATAATATAGTTACATAATTATTATATTGCCAAATTTAGAAATTTCTTCTTTTATATACATTCTTTTCCCATAATTTTTTTTATTAATGCCTGCAACTATTAATTAACAGTTTCAGCTAGTGTAACTATCCACTAATATATTGAGGCAGTTTTAAGATGCATTGAAAGACAGTGGGTCTTGAAAAGAAATCTCTAGTAAATACTGTCAAAGGCTAAGAAGGGCGCTATCAAACGTGAGTACAGTACACAGCATTTTAACAGCTATGGGTTGCTGTCAGACTCTTTCTGCAAGCCAGATAGCACCTTTGCAGCCGACCTTGATTGCTTCAGACATGACTTTATACAGTGGTGCCTAAAATTTGGAAATAACAACTTAATATTTAACTTTGTTAACAGCCAAATTACATTTCATTTACATTAGAGGGAAAATTGAGACTGCAAGCCAACGAATTAAACTACAGTGTTCCCTCGCTACTTCGCAGTTCGTTTATCGCGGACCCGCTGTTTCGCGGGTTTTCAAAAATATTAATGTAAAATATTTATCGCGGTATTTTCGCTGTTTCGCCGGTTTTTTCTGTACTCCGCCTAAAGTATTTTTGCACATGCGCAGTAGGTATTGTACAGTAATGTATAGATTCGATGAATTTTGCATAAAAAATTACAAAATGTATAAAAATATATTAAAAATATTAGTTCTAACATTAAAAGAATATTATAAATCTTAAAAAATTACCATTTACAGTAAATAGTGTATTTATTCGGCGGATGAATACACACCAAAAACGAAATGTAGTACTTGCGCACGCTTGAGATGCTCCTTGCCGTCGTGAGAATGTACACAACACGAGTGGTTGATTGATGGAAAGTTTTTTAAAGGGTACATGTACAGTATGGGAAAAGTTATTAAGGGAATGGGAAAGGGTTATGTATAAGAGTGTGGGGAGGGTTTATAAAGACTTAAAATAATGTATAACTACTAAAATAAGTATAGCGTCCCTACTTTGCAGAAATTCACTTATCGCGGGTGGGCCTGGAACGGAACACCCGCAACAAGTGAGGGAACACTGTACTGGTATTTCAAATTGTCAAAGACTTGCTAACAAAACTATTAATATCGCATTTGTTAAAATCAAAAGTCAGTAACTTCTATCAGTATAGTCATAAATCAAATAAAAAGATCGATCACATCATATAAAACAGCATTAGTCACACTTTTATAACTACATTACTATCAGTTTGCTATGACTGTGAGTCATAATGAATCATAGTTATATAATGATTTAACAACGGTCAAATTTTTAGCAGAGACATAGTAGAAAACAGCATTATTGTTATACTTAAACTATCTTATAGCTTTTACTTCAATTATTTTATCTTAATTACGTGCGTAAGGGAAACAAATTTCGTTATTTGGCCTTAAGTACAATTCAGTTTCTCCTTGAGTGTTAGTGGGTGTTTTTACACAAATCGTGCCAAACTAGGTCAGTTACCATTTGGAGTAAGTGCCTTAGTAGAAAAATGAATACAGTCAAACCCCTTTACACCGCCTACTTTGAGATTGCGGAAAAAGGAAAAAAGTTGGCATTAAGCGAATATGGCATTACAACAAGATGTATCAATACATGCATGTCTATGCAAATATAATGTTTTACGAAAAATTTGGGCATTAAGCGAGGTAGGCATTATGAAGGGGGCGTTATAACGAGGTTTGACTGTATAGGCACACATGTCCACAGAAATATAATCCGTATAACTAATTTGTTGTTGATGTTCTTCTTGAATAGGCTGAGATTAAAATTTTCAAGGAACAATTTTATAGTAGAGAATTGCACAGATAAGAAGCTTGAAAAAAAATTGGATTTATAAATAGCAGCAGTGTTAGACAATGTTTAGCACAAGAAAACAAGTACTTTAAACATGCCATTGGCTGAGATGAGAGGTACTGAGAACATCTTCCATAGAAGAAGGGACAGAAGAGGCTTAATGCACTAAATAATCTAAAATAAGCAAGGGACTGCAGGGCTGACCTCAAATCAAACCCAACCAGATTGACAATAGTACTTGAAATTTGCAAGTGGGTTAACACAGTAACGAGGCACCAGTCCTGATATGATTATGTTGATCAATGCAATCCTGTTGATTTGTAAAGATAGCTTAAGGAGTTAAATAATTTCGAGCATGATAGGCTTAATAATCACTTAAATAATCACACTTTTTCGGATATCTATATACGTAGCATAGTCCAGGTCCAGCAAGCCAAAACAAGTTTGTTCAAAAAGAGAACGTATTTTTAGTAGGCATCATAGTATTGCCATGCCAAAAATGATACAAAATTTATTTTCTTCATATTAAAGAAGACAAGCCAGTCTTGGCAACAGTCCAGAGTTAATTCAAGATGCCTTTGAAACAAGTGAGATGTCTCTAGTCACAAGTTGTCTAGTAAAGCACTGTGGTAAGCATTGTATAAAGTAATATTATTAGTATAGGTATGAAATTCAAAGAACACAGAAGTGCAAAGAAGCCATGCTGGTCACTGATGAACAGAAAAAGCAAAGCAGATATTGCTAAAAAAAACTTAAGAAATATTTTATATGCAAAAGATGACTGTTCTTCATAATAAAGTTGTAATATGTGGTTGCTGAGATACAAAAGAGTATGCCAGCTATGCCATGTGAGTTAAGCTTGAGGAGAAGCCTCTCTGCCGGACTTCATAGAAAGCCTAGGAAGTCAAGAACTATTAACTAACCCTCACACAATGGTGGAGTGAGAAGAGCGAAATGTAGTTAGAGAAACATAAGAAATACTCATTTAGTATGACTTTGAATTAACGGGTACCAGTTTCAATGTAGAGAGAAATATGAATTGATAATGCAGACGTTGAAAAGCATAGTATAGAAAACATTTCGGGTTTGTGCACTTTTAAGAAAAGAAGTCAAATTCTGTCACGGAAGCCAGAAGCTTTCCTTAGATCCAATATTAAGATAAGAGGGATTTTTTATGTGTCGTACAGAAATGAGAGATTCAAGAATCATAGAGTGAAATAATGGAAGCTGGTGTCCATCATTTCTGATGCTAGAGTTTTCATTAAAAGGTTGAGCAAGCAGTTCAGCTTTTTCAAATGAGGCAATAAGAACTTTGGTTCCATTGAAAATCTGCCCATTGACTTTGAGCAAACTACAGCTAGCAGTTCCAGTGCAACTGTGGTCTCTGTCAGAAATGCACCAGAACGGTGACACAAAAATTAGTTCTATTATAATTTTAATCTAAAAAAATGAACATCTTAAATGATGAAAACCTGTTCGGCATTGTGATGCAAGCCTGTTTCGTAGTGTTCTAATTCCTCATCTCGAAACTTGCTGATAGTCTATAAACAAATAAACACAGCATTTATGATACATGTAGGTATTTACCATGACAAACTTTTACAGAAAAGCCACGTAGTAGTCTGTATAACCTTTTGTTTATGCATCATGATTTGTCACTCCTTCATTCTTGGCCAGTATTTCTGAACAATAATGAAATGTAATTGTCATAAATCTTAGTTCATATGAGTCTAATACCAACAAATAAATACAGTGGTCATCGCTTAATAGACTCACTTTGGGACCAACCTGTTTTGACCCAATTAACCGATTGAACCTATTAATTGATGGGTGTATTATTACTGCTACAGAAGTATGAGTCATCAGCTTACTATGCAGCGCAAAGTATTTTAATCAGCTTTAAAAATGAAGTAATGCCTAAATTACTTCGTGTAGTTAAAAATTAGAAAAAATATTTTAAAATATTAATTTAATAAGTGAATTAACAATAAATTAAAAGAGTATACTTTCTAAATCACACAAGTCTGTTTATTTGCAAAAATTACAAAAATTCCTTCAAAGTTGGCTGCTTCATTTTCTCGCGAAGAAGTTGGCTCACAATGTTCTCGTAATTAAAAAAACGTTGAAAATCTGTTGCTGTGTGATGCACGTATTCTTGTAAAACATTTAGCGCTTGGCATGCTTGAACTGCAGTTGGTGGTACCGAGTAACGAGATTAATTGCAGTGGACGAGCGGGTAACAGATTCAAAGCAAAACCGCTATGCTAGCATATTAGCGCATGATAAACGTACCTGTTTACAAATAAAACGGTACTTAACATCATTGTTTCTACACATATAATGCACGAAAGAAATATTGAGTCAATTAAGCGAAGTTATTTGAGTCAATTACCGATAGTTTTTATGTATATTTGAATAGAAGCAGCCTGTTCAAGGCGTTTTTGAGTCAGTTAAGCGATTAAGTCTATTAACTGTGAGTCTATTAAGCGGTGACTACTGTATTCTGTATCTCAAGATAACAATCACCATGTTTTGCTAGTGTAAATTTAATTAACACAAGTGTCCATAGCAGCTGTTCAAACTTTTTTCAGCTTTCCACTCTCCCTCTCTTAAGCACATGTCAAAACAGCAGACAAAAGGGAAAATGACTTATGAAATTGCGTTCACAAAATCAAAATATTTTAAGAAGAAATTTTTTTACGCCATAACTCATGCAGCAAGTACCTTGTTCATTTCTCACAGAAACTGTGTGGTTTTCCCACGCCCAGCTAGCTCTAGCACTCGAGACATATATAGGTTAAGTATACAGCTCCTCACACACAATTCATGAAGCAGATTAGGGTTACACTTAGGTTTTAGGTCATTTAAATACCCTAAGGTTAGAATGAAAATTAATATAACTCTTGATAAAGCTAATGTGTTGCACTGCACTTTACTTTCATTTTTGCTTTACTGAACTTAGAAATACTAGTTTATATTTTCACCACACAAATTACCTCCAAAAGCTCTTTGTTTTCCTCAGAATTGTCTTCGACTAGTTCACGAATCTGACTGTGAAAAAAATAACAACATTTAGAATCACTGACACATATGAAATGAATAAATAATACAATACAACAAAATAATCTGACGTACCTCAGTTAAAAAACAAAAAACTTGATTGTGAACAGTTTCAAATTACCTACGAATCAACTTAAAAACAGTAAGTGGTAATAAATGTCATATTTAGCTGAGGAAATGAAATAACAGCAATTAAGTAATTTTTAAACAAAACTTATTCAAAAAAATGTGAAGAGGTCAAGAATGAGCTGGTTAAGTCCTTTGAATTACATCATGTCCAAATTGTCTTAACAACTAGATCATGCAGGTCTTTGGGCCCATTGGAGTGTTAATAGGCCAACCTAATACTTAGTCTCACAACAGTCCAGACTTCTAAGTGTTAATTTAACTCATGCTAAAGTAATATTATTCATGAGTAATTTAACAAAGTGTTATTTTGCAAATGTTTATTGAGATGATAAGCTATTATAAATGAATTAAGAACACAGTCTTGTGGTCTAGTGTTTAATACTTTGGGCACAATCTAAACATTCTTAGTTTAAACCATGACTGTGTTCTGACATGCTTCTGTTCCTATGGCCCAGTTTAACTTCAAAAAGTTGATTGAAATTAACACTAATGATATTTACGTGACACCAATATAGGGAAAAATTACAATTAAAATAGAAATCTGTTAACAACACCTATTATAGTGTTCTCCAATGACTTCTTCTACAGCTACTGTACATGCCATGGCTGCCTCAGAGCCCAGTGCAGCTGTACCAGCACCTAAAAGTATAAGATATTAATGTGTAGTTGCATTCCAAACTATTTGTTAATATTTTAACAAAGTGCTACTTCAAAAATTTTTGAGAATGTCATTAGGTGGTAAAATCTCGAATATTATATGATGTTTGCAGATTAACAGGTAAGTATCTGCAATAATAGTAATGTGGTAAGTTTTTTGGAATACTGCTGTGACTGTACAATGTTTAGATGCATTTTAGAAGTTCAACTAATTAAATCAGAGCTACTATTCAATATAATGTAGGTAGTTGCATCACTAAAGATTTTGCTATACCAGAGTAATGGTACTTAATCAACAGTTACAAAGACTATATGCTTATTTCTTTAGTTAATTACTTATTAGAACACTTAAGATATGATACAAAGGTAAGATAAAACAAGACAGCACACAAAAGTCCAGGGGTAGATGACACAGTAGGGACAGGATGAAGAAGAACAGAACAGGGGAAAACGGCATGACACAGACGGGACATGGCAGGACAAGACAGGATAGCGCAAGACAGAAGTAGATAAGACAAAACAACACACGGCAAGTATGGATGGGACAGAATAGGGCAAGACTAGGAAAGTACAGGACCCGACAGAGCAAGGAGAGAACAGGGCAAGACAGGATAGCACAGGAATCAATATGAGAGGACAGGACAAGATGACAGAACAAAACAGAACAGGGCAAGAGGAGCACACCACGATAGGACGAAAGGCAATCTATAGTACAGGCATACGGTCAAGAAGTAAAAAAAACAAGAAAAATTATCAGCATATACAACCGATGCAAATGGGATGCATTGTCTAACTGGTCATGGCACTAGATTTGTAATCTAAAAGGTACTTGGTTTAAACGCAGGTCCAGTTCCAATTTTTTCCATATTTCATTCATTTTAGTGAGATTTTAACAATTATATGAATTTATTTCATGAAACGATAAAGAACTGAATAAAAAAATCATATATGAAGGACATATTTAAGTATGAACTGGATGTCAAAAAACAAAAGTGATTCTAACTACAATTGTTAATTTTGCTTGAAAAGGAGAAATAGAATACATGGAGGAAACTCAAGAAGAAATATATACAGTAGGCACTGTTTATTAGACTCAGTCACTTAATATACTCAAAAATTCGCTAAACTATTGTAGAATATGCAGAAAATGTAAACGATTTGTACCTAATACAAATCCAACAACATTCCATAGTGGCACGAGAACTGAAGGTTTAGCATCATACTTTGTCATAAATGATTCAAATGTGGCTAAATGGTGCTTTTCTTGATCCCACATGTGCTAGAAATAAAAAATGTGTCTTAAAATTATTTACTTTGCAAAATGCAAGTTAGTTCTACTGTCATTATTGCTAACAAATTCTATGTGTTTTAAAGTATCTTGGGTCAATCACAAACAATGGTATACTTGAGAGGGTGGGACAGAAGTGGCAGATGCACCCCCTTTTTGCAAGTCAAGGTCTACAAAAACTCTACAAAATGACCTAGTTAACATCAGATGTTCTCTGACTTGCCAATGAAAAATATTTATAAAATATTATAATATTTTATAATAATAATAATAAAATATTAATAAAAACATTTTAAAGTGGAAAACACTAGGCCTGTGTTTAATAATAAAATACTTATATCAAACGCTTAAAGGCATATATTGAGCAGTTAAAGGGAGAGCATTTTAAGGTTCATTAAATAACACTTGTTCATAGAAATCATGAAAGAAGATATAAAATATATAATGTCCATTAACTTTAACAAACCTTTATAGTGCTTCCCACAGGTTTTGTCCCTAAAACTGCCAGTTGTCCTGCATATATCCTATCTGCACCAATTTCACCTGCATGATCTACGCGAATGATTCGATCTATCATTTCTTTCCGGCCGCATCGTTGGTTTGTCAACGAAAAGTTCCGAAGTACCAAAATCTGAGGTTTTCTACATGCCGAGTTAAAAAAATGGGGCCTAAGAGTAAGAGCCATAAATCTAAAACAAATTTAAAAAATCAAATATACAGAATCAAAACAGCTAGTACATTAGCCGGTCAAAAATAATCAATTAGGCAGTACAGCATTTAAATACAGGCGATTAACCAATAAATCCATAATGCTGATATTCCCATTTTTCTCAGAATTACAAATACCTTATTAAACTGTTTAATTAATTTATAAGCATAAGTGGTGTATTGTTATGGAGGAATGTCTTAGGCTGTTAGGCTTACTCATTCACTTTGCTTGCCTCGCTACTTGCCTTCTGCTTTCCCTTAAAATAGCCAGTTCCTTGGCTATCTAACATTTTTTACCCGGTCTGAAAACAATATACGGACTACAGAGTTCTCACTTTGTGTGGCAAAAGTGGGACACAGACATTATTTGGCCATCATAATAGTACAATATGTAGATAAAAAACTGAGTAACTCCATAGCACAGTAACATACAATAAAATGGTGAGCGGTAGATACGTTTCAATAACGTCATAAGGCTCAATGTTTCCAAATTCTTGAGTGTACCAAAAGTTCTATATTTTACCAATTAGTAAAATATATATTTATTGAATGTACAAACGCAAACACATACAGATTCCCAGTTAGGGGTTTACAGGATTAATTTGCTACCCCTCCAAAGCTTACAAAAACACACAAAAAGACATAGCAAACAGGGCAATAAAACTTAAAGGTGCAAACATTTAACTACATTGGGTTAAAATGAAGTCCGCATTACAATAAATTAATTACTTATTATTTTTCTCTCTGGAAATTGCAAACATACAATGAAGTTAACTTTAATGACTAGAAATTGTCATAAATTATTAATAATCAGTGCAGGGCTGACTCACACGAGATGAAAACTTGGAAGAGAAAATTGTGCATAAAGACAGCATTATTCATTTTGCATTTTATTATGCACTGTGGACCCTTTTCCAGCAAACTTGAACAGTTCTTAAAGAAATTTCAACTGCTTTCTATTATCCATAAAAACATACCCACAACTACCAACTTCAATGGTACAAATTTTACAGCAGCATAATACAAATATACAGCATGTGATATACTCAAAAATCAGTCAGTAACACAAACCACTTTTTTCATTTACTAGCATCACCGAGTACAATATCTTTAAAACATCACAGTTCTAATATAAATAAAGTGGGCCTTTAGGCAAGCAAATAAAAATCTTAAAAGACTTAAAAAATCTTAGCACCATTTTTCCTCACAGTCCCAGTATTATGTAAGCAGGCAAACATAACTCCAATACACAAGAAAAATGCTAGAGTCTAAAAGGTGATGCTAAAAATTATGGACCAATTTCAGTAATGCAAGTACTAGGAAGAACATTTGAAAGAATTATCTATAATCAAGTAAACCATTAAGTGAAAATAATAAATTACTATCAAAACATCAGTTCAGTTTTAGAAAACTACATTCCATAATACATGGAATAACTGATGTCACTGAAAATTGGTGTTGCAACTTATATAAAAATAAAGGAGTAACAGTGGCATTTTAGATCCAAGGAAAGCTTTTGACAGCCCCGATCATAATTTACTACTTGATAGCTTATGTCAATTAGGATTTGATTATACTTCTCTCAAATTAATTAATAACTCTTACACAATGGAAAACAAAGAGTAAAGTTGAAAAAACACTTTCTCAACATGGGATGCACCACAGAGAGGGATTGCTTAAATCATCAATCAGGTCCTTTACTCTCTTGCTTAACCAAATTCATTAAGTTTTACATAATTCAGACTTAACACAACTAGCGACACAGCACATGAAACATTTCAATTTAATACCTAAAAATAATCTTGAAATTACATGACAAATACAAATGCAGCATTTAATTATTTCGGTTTGAAAATGGATGATGACAAAACAGTGTTTATGGTAATATCCCCAAAAATGACATTGTATCCCCTAATGCACCACTAAAAGTAGCTGACTATTACATAGAATAAGTAGATGTGTGAAATTTTTAGGCACTTGTTTTGATAACAAATGCATTTTGGATGAAGAGTTTAACCAAATATATAACAAGATGGTGTTAAGCACATCATTTGTAGGACAGGTCAGAGGCCATTTAACCAAGAAAACAAAAATTGTCATCTACAAAAGTCTAATATTACCACAGTATCTGTATGACTGCACTCCATTGCAAAACGATAAAAAAGAAAACTTTATAAAATCACATACAATACAACATTATGTACTTAGATTAAAACAAGGATACTCTCATAAATCTGCTAAACAACATTCTGATTCTGTAACAATTTTAAGAATTTACACAAAAATTCAAATATTAAAAGCTCACCATGATTACAAAACACTGATATTTCTTTATAAATATGTCAATAAACTGAGCATTCCATTTCTAAATACCCTTCATCATTCATTCCTGATGCTAATTCAAAGTTAAACAACAAAACACACAATTTAAAACAAATTATAGTAGACAACAAACCTGAAAATAACTCTATATCAAACAAGGCATACATTTATGGAATTTCACTACCCAGTTAACTAAATTAAACAAAATCTCTCCCATAGTTCAAAAAGAAATTAAAAATAATGAGAACATCACTACAGCCTACAGATTTTAACTTCCAACTTATGCATCTGACATTAATTACACAGGCTCTACTTTTATCTACCTCATCACCGATCTAGTTTAAAATATGTGTATATAATTAGACAATACGGCATAGTTTTGCACTTTAGTTTTTAAGTTTGCATTTGTCTTGAACAGTGTTGTTATTTTGACACTACGCTAAGTCTTACGCAATTTTATAGGAATGGGTGTACCATCTTAATGACAAATAAAGAATTCATTTATAATCGTGACTGTAAATTGTTACGATTTTTATCGTTACCTGAAACTTTAATTCTAAACTATTTCATTACTTTCTCTGCTTTGAATGCCGTCATTCAACATGGACATGGATGGAACCTGGAAAACAATACGGGAAATCTTTATACCGATTGAAAACTTCATTCATAGATATCAGACTTTCTGTAATTACAAAAAATTATAATGAAGTTACTACGTAATCAGTAATCACGTATTTTTAAAAATATCTCCAATAATAAGAATACTACTCTAAGCTGCAAACTTACATATCTCAACACTTACATATCTTCCATTTAATACAGTTCGGAATTGCGGATCTTGAAAGTAAATAGTCAATTGGACATTGGCGTTTTTCAACGCTGTTTATATAGATCATTATTGCAAATAAAACGACCAAATGTTATGAGTAACAAAGATTTGTGTGAAACAGCCAAGGAAAGAAAATGGACCAGAAATGTTTATATAATACCTATATAAGTGCAGAAGACTTAACTGGGTGGGTCATGCTCTGTCATTATCGAACAATGCCTGTCCACTTATGAAAGTTTCCACAAACGAATTCAACAGTCAAAAAGAAACCAAGAAGATGGTGTAATATCTTTGGACAATTAACACACGTCATTATGATATAATCGCGCACAGTGTTATTATTTATGCTCTAACCTAGTCTTTAACGTCACTAACTCACTTTGGCAAAGGCCTAAATTAAGTTGTTTTTTACTTTGTGGTGTTTCAAAGAAGAAGTTTGAAACAAGTGTAAATATCTGCTTTCTAGGCATTTAGGTACATGAAAATATAGTAGAAAATAAAATTTTGGTTCTAGCAGCCGTCTGAAAATGTAAAAAATATCTTCAGTAACAAAAATTATTATCCCATTAATCTCGGCATTCTCAAAGCTTTTGTATCTTCCATCTTTCATTGCCATATGCCGTTACATAAAACTTGGAATTGTGACCGTTAATGTAAAAAAAATAGAAAAAATTATTTAGAATGGTGTTCATCATGCAAACATGTGCTTTACTGAAGGCAAAGTGGGATGATCCTAAAAGTGCCCCCCCCTACATTAATCAGACCAACTGCATGCATGGTTACCGTCTACTGATTCCAAATGTGAATAGCAGATAATTGGGAAAAGCCATTGACCATCGTTGACTTCTTCAACTAGGGTATCTATGTACTATAAGTGTGAAATAGCATGAAATCCCCTATACCATCATCTCGTGTATAAATTTAAGTTGGTGCCAAGATGTTGCTGCTTGTGTAGTATAATTATTAGCCTTTGTGAAGGTACGAGTTGTTAGTGGTCGTTGTAATCATGACTGTGCATGTTGCTTATTGTATTACACATTGTAGTCTGATACTGTACCATGTACAGTATAGCTTTACACAAGTGTGTCCACTGAGATGGGAGATATTGATGCCAAACTGTTTGATGGAGCTGTTACTGTGAATATTTTAAAGCCAGGGGCCTTCAAGACATTTCA
This sequence comes from Tubiluchus corallicola, assembly GCA_030141605.1. Lineage (NCBI taxonomy): Eukaryota > Metazoa > Priapulida > Priapulimorpha > Priapulimorphida > Tubiluchidae > Tubiluchus > Tubiluchus corallicola. The sequence continues at coordinate 537,306 of JAQGDQ010000129.1, read as the reverse complement.
AAACATAAACAGTGTGTTTCTTAAATATGCAAAAACACAGATGAGCCAGGATGAAAGATCAAATATCATTTCGGACAGTATACATTCCTGACAAGTGACAACTTCAAAACGCTGTCCAAGCTAAACAAGGATGACGTGTCCATAGTACTAATCACATTCCAGGGAAGTGGGTTTCATTTTTGAAAGATAATAAAAATAAAGCAGAGTTTTTAATTTCCTGACAAATGTAACAGCTTCAGCAGAATTTGAGGATAAAACATATAGTAGTGCACATTAACTGCAAACAGACACTTTCCAACACAGGCCAAGAGAACAGGTTATTTATTTAATTTAACAAAATGCAGTTGCGAAGAGCCTGACATTCTGTTCCTACTACATTCCTGACAGGTGCAATCTATGTCATAAACGCATTATGCTTTAGAACGTTCATATCGATATTACTATATGTTATAGTATACTAAGTTATACTTGGAACATACTGTAGTTACTAAGTAACCAATGCGAGAACCTGTTGTGGAGATTCTATAGTATAGTAGAACAATCTTTTTACCTTGTAGAAGTTTCTAGAACTTTCTATACGTGATGCGCATAGTAGTTTCTAGATTGTTATTAGTTGTCCATCTGCACTGATATATAAGGCGGAGCTGGCTGCTCTGGTTCATTTTCATAATCTCGTATTCTCAGATCATTGTATGCTATTTTCCTATCACATGACTGTCCACATTTTACGTTCCTTCATACTTTGTGTTGTAGAATTCTCACATAATAAACCTGTTCAATTTGACAACGTGTTTTCAAATTTCTCTACGAGCCTTCCGAGAGCAAGAAACACAACAGAACCTTCACATGAGGGATTTGCGAGTGGGACTTGGAACAGGCAAATATGGTAGATATATTGTTGTCCATGATTTTGTGAATGCCATAGGACCTGAAAAAGCATCAGTTCGTCAGCTTTCTATGCCTTTATTTGTTGCGACCTGATTTCAGGATTTACAGAGATAGAAAAAAGACGACTTTGTCCACATGGCGAGTGTTTGAGGAAATAACAGACGAAGCATTTATATCTCTAAGCAATGCTCTTAAAGCTCATGGTAGCTGATTGATCTCATGCTTGTGTTGGAACATTTTTTGCTGTACTCTTGTATGACAAAGCAATAGCACATTTTTGTCAGTTGAAAAAGCATGTAAAGACTTGTTTACAACAAAGAAAGGAAAATTTCAATAGATATAATTCCTCCAATATTTGTCAGTATAGAAGGCTGGGTACTGTTCAGGCCACGATCAGGCATTGATCACGGACACAGTTTTGCCACCACCATTTGACAAAGGCTGGAAAAACACATCAACAACTCATTAAATGTTGCTGCCAGCCAACCAGTTAATGGTTGTGTCGCTGCAGATGTAAATATGTCCAAGCACAGCTGTGTTCAGAGTGTTTTAGAAGCAATGTTATTTATATGCCCCCGGATATACAAATTCTGTCTTGAACTGCTTATTCCTTATTGCCGGCTTGTTCATCAGACACGACCCTGTTAAATTATAGTGCATGTATTTTCTTTACGCTGGATTACTTAATTATATAGCAAATGTCACAATTTTAAAATTATTAATGTTTCCTAAATTAAACTGATAACATTAATGCCCACCAGAGCCTAAAAATCATTTTACCTATATTCGGTAAAGGATACCAGACTAGGTGACTTTATAGTCTTTTCGCTATCCTTTCTCTAGTTCTAGATCTACTATTCATTTTAACCATTCTTCAAAACTTATTAGCAATTCTTTTATTAATCATGTTTTATTGTAGTATAATAAAGAGATAAATAAATTAAAATTGAATTGAAGTGAATTGAAAGGCTTACATGTCATTGTTACAGTTCTATAGGAATAATAACTACGGAGCCATCAGTAGAATGGCATTATAATTGCCCCGATGAGGTCGACATTATATGAGACTACCGCATATATGTATTTTCTGCATTGATACTTAAAATAATACTACATGTAATTAAATTTCTGTGGAAAAGTAGCTACCTCCACATTAGAGCATCTGGCTAGCTGAGATTAGAATACGATGCATACAAAACTGGAAGGTTAATTTTTAACGGAAAAAACTATAAATATGTCCGAGTTACAATGGGCATGTGTCAGACCTTGAAAATAACGGTTTATCCCATAGTAAATGAAATGTTATACATGTTGGGCGCCGAGTAACCCACTTGCCGAAGTAGGATATTTGGCGTACATGGGCTAGCCCATGTAGGCCGTGTCGTACATGGCTGCCCAAATAGGACACTAAAGACAGGTCGCAAATTGAGTCGTTAAGCGTACTGGCGCGTCCGTTGCCCTTGTTTATGGAATAATGATAATGAAGAACATCAATACACGTTGAATAATTTATTATACATCTGATAAAATAAAAGAATTTTATTCTGTGCTGGTAGAACGGACAATATTAAACTTGGCTTCGATATTAATGTTGTTGATGTGAAATAAATCCACTTTTTAGGAAATTTCAACATTTGTTTAAGGTATATCATTTTTTATTTTGTCTCGCTTTACAGACGGGTGATCCGTTTCACTACTTTTTGGACAAATAATTATTTTCTTGTGCCCTGCATGGGTTAGCGAGCCATGTACGACAGTGTTCTACATGTTACAATACTACTGATATTGTTAAAACTAATTGTCTTTGCTTTTCCTAAATGTTAAAAATTATTTTTTCGTGTTGTGAAGGCCTAGCAGCATCTGTCTCATTTTTAAACTCGCAATTATTTCTGCATAGTTTCTCTCTTTAAAGCATTAGATATTTAGTTTAATGTTATGATGATTTTAATGGAGCTAATAATACTGATGATATTATTGTAAAAATACATTAATTACGTAAATTGCCAAGGACTATCCATCATTATTATTAAGTTACTTTTTCTCTAAAACAAATTTAGTTTTATGTTTTATTATGTCATCATAATTCTCGATTCTCGACAAAAATCGACAGTGCCCTACTTTTGCTGCCCATGTGCAACACTGCTTTTCCGCAAATTCAGCAGATGCGTTTTACCGGAACTGTCCTACTTCGGCTAGCGGATTACTCGGCGCCCTACAATACAGTCTGTGTACATATCTGGTCTCCAATTTTAGTTCCGGAATTTTCCACAGAGTTTTATTTTCATTTTCCAGTTAATCTCAAGATATATTTTATTTTCCTCACATTAAATTTCTCCGTTCACATTCGGTAAATTAAAATGATTTACAAAATCTCTGTGAAAAACACGTACAGCCATCAATCATCATATCATATAGTATGAAAACTGTTTTATATTTGAAAATGTGTTTTCTACATTAATACCGATTGTAACTTTCCCTTATTTATTGTCTAAAAAGTATATTTCTTGTCATACGAGTCTATATAAAAACACGAGTCTATATATGTATCAGATCGCAGCGTGAGGTGTTGCACACGAATATTTAAAAAGTTGTAAAAAAGCTATCGTCAGCCATCTTGAACTGATTGGCCCCATAATTAATTACTTTGACGAGTCTAACATTGTGTCAAGTTTGATTATTTTAACTAAAACGAGTAATTCGGGTCATTTTATGCACCATTCTGCTGGACTAAAAGTGAATATTTAAAATAAAAAAACATGGTTTATGCATAAGGCTAAAATGAAAGTAGATGAATGACAGCAAAATATTACTGCAACACACACATGCACACGCACACGCACACACACATACACACACAATAATTTAGTAAGAGAGTATAAAAGTTTACTATATGTATATGAGATGAACGCCGTTAGTCAGGCTGCCTATGGACTTTTGAAACGCCCTATAATTAAGTTCGCGTGTCATTTAGATTTATTTAGATCAGTTTCTGGCCTGCTTCTATAGTGCAGAGAAAGAAAGTATTGTTGTCTTACGTTTTTTTTGTGAGTGAATTTTGTGTATGCGTAAAAAAGCCCTGGCTCTATTATTGTAGATGACCCTCAGTGGGCCTAATGCCCTACATGATTTGACGTATTTCGTAGACTGCGGAAAACATAATTGTGGGAAACGAAGTGGTAAACAAAGCTGCTGCATAATTCTTTGGGCAGCACCGGCAGTTTTTCCTACAGCAGCAGTGAACGCTGCGGATGCAGCTACCTAATCTAAATTAATACGACCCAGGCATGTTTGACTACGATCGAATTGCTTTTCCAGCGAACTACGCATACATGCAACCGGCAATATCGGTAAACAGACGCTGGAACATGCGGCCCCGACAATAATGGTATTTCAGCAGAGCGCCACTGCTCGAGCATTGAACCATTTGAAGACCTTGAGTTTAAACTTCGAGTAATGAAAAGAGGAACTGCCTTAAATATACTGTAGCACGTTGTGCAGGCTATGTACACATTTTATTGTTTGTTCGTGAAAGTAAATGTGTCTTATTTATGAGGCTAAGAAATTTTAACAGAGTTGCATCTACCTAGAAAACATTGCTTTGGCGTACATATTGTTGTACCTGTGGTAATCAGTCACGTGTACGCGCGTCACAGATTGAGCAAGATCTGTATGTTGTGTAGCAACGGTCCCGTGACTTGGAAACGATTAAGTGTTGTGTTTATATAAACTAGGCATCTATGAATATTGCAGTTTTTTGAAGACTGGGGACTTTTTCTTAAAATTTGACCAAACATTGTAAAAATGGCTCACACAAAGAACGGTCAGGAGAACATGCACCTCTACGATCAGGCACACGATCCAAGTGGAAACCCGGCCATAGTGGGCTGTACGTAAATCTTTTATTATTATTTTTTATTGGTCTGAGTTAGATTGTGAGGTAAAATCACTGATTTTAAATAAAAAGCATTACGGTAGCCATAATCACTTGACCTATTTTGCAAGAAAGAATATTTTTATTTGAGCCCATTACATTTTTACTGAATATTGAATACTGTGACTGTTATCCTGCATGGGGACAAATCAATTTGACACGGTTATACCTATTTGCTGGCTTAGAGTAATTGTTACACTATTTGTTTAGGACAAATTTATTTTAAGTCATATGGTAATTTCTGTTGAAAACATGTTTTCTTCATCTTGACAATTTAATGTGTAGATGCTCATGTGGTTAGAGCTTTACTATAAAAATAGCAACTCTATAATCAAAACGATCATAAATATATAAAAAAAGATTTAGTTGAAAACCCAAAGTTAATAAGTTCTTCAATTAAAGCATGTGTTTAGATTCATTACCAAGCAGAAATATAAACTGCATTTTCCGGCTGTGCAAATTTCATTGAATTTGGAAATAAACCCACGCAAGGTTACTTTTAGGTTTGCGACAATGGACGTTGGTAATTATTAATTTAATATCATTGTAATATTTATATAATATAGTTTGTTGCTGCTTTCAAAGTTTCTGTACAGAACATGTTGTGAATAACATTAAATTTTTATAATCATCTTTCCTGCATTAATGCTTGAAGAAGCCTTTAAACATTCTAACTTTTGAAACATGTAGGGTAAATTTATTTCTTCCACAAACAAATTTTTTCAGTGCAGTAGGACCTCGATTATCTCAAATATCGAAATTATCTAGACCAACATATCATACCAGATAATAAAAACTGCAATTCGTAGTTTTTATGTATTTTTACCTTAATGCTACGTGTATAGTGAGGCAAGGTGTTTTCTGGTGTTCTGCACATACTCACCTCTCTTGCTTCTGTTTTTTGTAAAAGAAACAATTTTCTGAATAACAATTAACTAAAAACGCCTTAATAATTATGAATTCCTGTTTGAACAGGAGACTAAAATCTAAAATCTTCCTACATAACGATTTTCATGGTGGGTGGGGGAAAGGGTGGTTTTGGGTTGGTGGGGGTAAGGGTTCGTCAAGCTCAGGTACAGCCCCGGGCGCCACAAGCTCTAGCTACGCCACTGAGTATTTTAATGGACATTGTGCTGTGCACGTGGGTATTATTTATTAACGAGCAAAAGCCCCGCAAAACATTTTGCGTATAAATATGCTTATAATCAAAAATACGCGAACATCCTACATAGTCCTCATTTACAACGCAAAGCCAGCAGCAGCTTTTACTGAATTAAAGTTATAAGGTTACAGCCAGAGTATAATGGATGACGTCAGAACAATGGCTTTGCGTCAGCAGTTTTCTAAGCGAAAATTGCCAAAAATAGAACATCTAATTAAGTCGTCGGTACTCCTCTTGGTGGACGTATCCTAAAATATAGCCCACATCATCGTGTAGCCCTGTTCTTGCTCTTTCTAAAGAGCTATATATCTCCTTTCGAGAGTCCCACCAGGCGCCGCTAGAACGTTTTTTCTGCAAACTGTTTGACCAAAATTTCGAAAAAATCGGGAGTTGGGTCCGGGAAAACGCCCGTTACGGAGAGCCGTGACCCTCTCGCGAATTCTAAATATGCCTACTACACCCACCGTTGAATGGGCTATCTATCCATGGCCGGCACCGCTCCCCGGCCAGTTCCTGTTCTTCAGAAATAAGAGGTATAAGTTTTGCACGCTAAATATATGATCATTGACAACTTTCAAGTTTATTTGCAGAATTGCGTTTTATTATTTAAGTAAAATTTAATACAGTTGTAACACTTGATAAGAACTGCAGTAATAGCAGCTGATTATCTTTATAACAATAGGCGTATATCAATAGCATTATAGCAGTGATAATTAGGAGTTACAGTACCTGCTCAGCTTATTTCGAATCCGTGATTTATTTGTTATCGAGGCCTTTACCTGAGTTAGAATCAATTAGTAATAATAATAACGTTCTGCTAATAATTATTTAATTACACAGGCACAATTTTGTCTAATCTGTGTTTCCAATAGAAAAAAATTCGCTGATAAAGAACATATACATAGTTTTTTCACATGCACCTCACATCAAGCTCAGCGAAATATTCTGAACGCTGAGTATTGTACTTATCATGAAGACAGAATAAAACACTATCGTGGCATTAACTTGACTAAGATTAGTTGGCATCATAGTGTGCAATGTCGTGACACACATCGTGATACATGCAACTGGCAATACTTTATTAAATGCGCAAACATTCCACCTAGCCTTTTTTGTAGTTGCATTATCTGCTCGCTTGCCCTGCTTTTAACAATATGACCGGCTTTCATGCTGCGCTCTTTGGCTTCAATTCAGCCCACTACGTTAGAGATTCACTCACCAAAATAGCCTGCTGTGAATATGGAATTATCCGCAATGGCGCGTGAAATGTATAGTAGACGGAGTGATGATCCGGAGCCGATAGATGCAGTGCTTCACTATCACGCTAATGTCATTAGACATCCCATTCCCTCACTTTTCCCGACACACTTTATGATTCTCTGCGTTCGTTCAAATTAAATTTTTGCAAATTTGCGGCATTGATAATGCAGTAACGGGACTTCGTCGGATATAATTTCAGCTTTATTACTATTGTCCGTTGGCTATGGTGCGTTTTATTAAGTTTCAGTGGGAAAACTAGTGGACACAGGCCTACGTTCGTCCATGGCAGGGACAATTCATAGATAAATGTTAATGACATGAATTTGGAATGATAATGTTATAGAAAATTCCATATTAAGGAAATGAAAAACATAACGTTTCACACTATCTTCATATAAAAACACAATTCAGCACAAATACAGAATAGTGAAAATGACACAAGAAAAATCTTGTGTGTGTGTGTGTGTGTGTGTGTGTGTGTGTGTGTGTGTGTGTGTGTGTGTGTGTGTTGTGCGTGCGTGCGTGCGTTCTTTGTCGAATTATTGATTGTTTTGGATCAGAAAATCCCAAAAATAGTTTTTATGATCTTACGTTCATTTTTTATTTTCACCTAAATATAGTCTATGTCGGATCGAATACTGTGTTTTTCTTTTTTGTTGGACCGAAACATTGCGTTTTTCTTTTTTTATTGTGGTATTTTATAATATTTATATATCCATTGTTACACTGTAGCTCAAGTTAAATCAGCAAAGCTTAGTTCTTTAGTTATGGCAGAATCATACACGTGTATAATATTTTAAAGCTTTCTTTCGTGCTAATTCTTCGCAGTGTTGATGCATTTTGTTAATTACACATACGGGTAATAACACACCTTGGACACCATGCTAATATTTATACATTATACACTGCATAAAAGGAGGCACACTATTGATCTATTATTATAATGGCAGGTTCCCCTGGCGACTAACTACATAGAATTCAAAGTAGCGCATAATCCAGCAACAGTTATTGTTGTTGCTATGGTTTCTAAGCGCAGAACTGTTCACAGAGAAGATGAAAAAAGTTTGGTAATCATAATTTATTGTTACGTGTGCTGCGTTTTTATCTTCATATTTTTTGCCCATTTTTGCCCAGTTGAGGACTGATAATTAATATGGCATGAAGCATGTTGTAAATGTTGGCGCAGTAATTTAAAGTCCCAGTCAGGCTCCCACAAGTTTGAGTGCTTTCGCCCCAAACCCAAAGATATACAAAAGAGATGGCTTATGCCCTATACTTGTACGAGCCTATACGTACATTTAAAAGAGAAACAATTGAGAGTTGTATTTTAATTGTTAGTTTTTAAATATGAGAAGTGCAGTAATAAGAAACTGTGTAGTAAGAGAAACAAACACACTCATGTTCATTAAAGTAACCTAACTAAACAGAAGGATAACAAACTTTGTAATTTATGACGCTTTCACAAAATGTCTAAAAATAAGTCAATAGATAAGTTCAGTCGATTTCAATTAAGCATTTTTTTCTTTGAAAGTGTAAATTTGAATTAATTCAGTTATTTAATTGTCTACGCTTTAGTATTGGATGTGAGTGCTTATTTCAATAGCGTGACTTCAATGCATGCCAACATTGGAAAGAACAAATATTTATTTGCTTCTACGGCGTTCCAGAGCCTTTTTTAACCAAACCATTTACAATAGAAATTTTGCTTCAAAAGTTTTAAATGGTCTTTTTAAATCTTCCTGTTGACCTAGTGTAGAAATTTCAGTGCACTGAGTTGTCTGAGTTTTTTTCAGACTGCTTGATAGAACTATTGTATACAGGCTAAATTTTGTTGCTAAACTTGAGTTGACAGTTTATTGATCTGATCTTATATAATCAAATATTGTAGTGTGACTATAAATAGTTTATGACGTTTTATTGATCACATGAGCTTGAACACAAAATCGTTTGCTGCAACATTGATTTGCAAAAGCGTTTCAGCTAACGAAATACTTTGTATTACACACTTTAAAACTCTAAACTATTCTGTCACTGCACAGAACCTAAAGCTAAGTAAAATAGAAGGATATAAAACAAAATGTAGCTGACTACTCAAGTTATTAATTTTGAAAATCTTTTATCCGAAAAGAGCCAAATTGTATACCTAGAGTCCTAGACGTTAAACCTTATATAATTGCATCATGCTGTTCGGTTAAAATCGAGTCAATTTTAGCTGTGTCCACGCGGTCTTTTCACAGTACATTACTGTAACAGCAGTGCTCATTCAGGATACAGACCTCATGCGATACAAACATGGTTTCAACTGGCAAGCCTGTTTAATAATGATTGCAGGATCAAGTCTAGTGTTGAAATAAGTGAGTAGGAATCGTGTCGTCTATAATAGAGTTCAATGAATACTGAATAGGTGCATGGCATCCCTTGCATTGCCTTGTCACTTTTGACAACTTCTGAGTCCGACTTTCGTTCATGATTAGCAACTTTATCACATAAATAATTTAAAACGAACGCAGATAGTTTTGCTGAAATGATGGCGCTATCACTTTTTTATGCAGCCTTGGGTTTTGAAACATTGGCAGTTTTAACCCATTGAAATTAAGTAAACATAGACATGAAACTGTTAAAAAGCATACTTTTCTATTGCCAGCTCAGGAGTGAACTTTTTATAAGATTATTCTAGCAAGGCTTAGTCCACATTTAAATGTAACTTGCCATAAAATTTATCATCTCTCTTAAAGTAAATGCTGTTCTGTGATAATATGAAAGTACAAGAGCCGTGACGAAAGAACATCATCAGTAAAACGATTTTCGACCACTGCGTATCGTAAGTATGAGTCTGGCATTCCACAAATGACCACCGGTTTGCAATCGGAGCGAGGCTTTCAGGAGATGCACCCCAAAATAGCACCGCTGTAAGATCATTTTCTACCACTGCGTATCGTATCGTGGCCATCACAGGTATGAATCCAGCATTCTTACTTAAAAGCTTTTTCTTTGGAATCTGGTTCATAACTATCTATGAAATTCATAACTTTGACTTCACTAATTGCTCGTGAGTTGTTTCCATAGATTTGTCAAATTTCTCAGTAGTGCCGATAGTTGAAGCACAGATATCTGACGAATGGCTAAAAAGCAAAAATAATTACAGTTGGAAACTAAATAGTACGTTTTTATTTTTTATTTAAATTTATTAACAATTACTAAAATTACAACAAAAAATAAAATGGAAAGATGCGGATGACTGTGTTCACACATAGATAATGCATAGTAATTGTTCACATCTCGCATAAACAATATCATGATCAAAGCTTAATTATGTAATTTAATAAGGTACTATTCATTACTTATTCATTACGTATATTATCATTAATAACTGGAAAACAGTCGCTAATGAATAGGCCATAAGGTTTTAATGTCAGCTTCAAACTGTTGCTCAAACTACACATTTGAGCATTCGAAATTATTCCAAGAGCTATTTGGAGGCAAATAGATTTGGAATCTTAACCCAAAAGTCATTGTATCCGTGAATGCTCCGCTTCTGTCACAAGCGGGCTGGTAGTTATTGTTTTTGTCGATATGCAGGGTCGAAAATCATGTTCGTGATGAGGAAGTTATAGACCTTTTGGGGTACCTATTTTTTTAGTGTACACCCCGAAAACCAAGTTCCCATTGCAAACGGATGGTCATCTGTAGATTCATACTGGACTTCCCGATACATATTATACAGTGGCTAACAATCATCTTTATAATGAGGAAATTACAGGGCTTTTGAGGGATGTGTTATAACAGCACCGCTCACTGTCACAATACCCCAGTGTCATATCTACGATATCAAGTGGTCGAAAATTATGTTCGTGATGAGGAAGTTAATGAGCCTTTCTTTGGGATACCTGTTTTTGGCTGTCCTCCTGAATTTTGCTTTTTTCTTTGCATTTTCTCTTGACGTTTTTCTTTGCATTTTTTGTTTTATTTTTAATAATTATTGGCTACATCCATCATATGTCCGTATTCTCATGTTTTGCCTAAACCCGTTAAAGGAAAACCGGACGATTGTTTGGACGCAATCTCATTTTAATTTATTGTCCAAAATATACATTTTGTTGCCTATACAAGTTAGCCATTGTTTCTTATATTTGAATAATTGATTAACGGCAACCAAACATAGCTACTGCTTACGTCAGAAACTAACCACAGTTTGTGCAATGGCAGGCATCTCCCTTGCGCGTCATGCATGTTTGCGTAAGTGTGACAGTACTGATTAAAGGCGTGATGTCACGAAAATGGACTCTACATCATATGATGTCAGAAACTAACACTGCAGTTCATGATGATGGTTATGACGGTACCACCTTCTATTTGCCAGCTACACGCATGTGAATAAAAGGTGCCATTGCCAATCTTTGTAGATTCACTGAGCTGCGCGTAGCTTTGAAAGTTTAACAAAATCTGAGTATCCGAAGTAATTATTATTTAATCTAAGCTTTGATTTAAAAAAGCTATTGTAGTTTTCAATATTTTAGAGCATTCTTTTTTCTGAATTAATGTTTACACAATCGTCCAGTTTTCTTTTAAGCACAATCAAAAGACACCCTTGAATGTGATAACTGTTATAGGTGGTTTCATCTAAAATGTTCACCATTATCAATTAATGATTATGATGAGCTGGCCATAGATGATAATAAATGGTTTTGTCATCTTACTCACAGTCTGTTTTTCCATTCAAGAATATGCCAGACGATGAATAATTTGAACATATTCAAATATTGGTTCCACCTTGCGCGATTATAACTTAAAGATTTCTTGTACTGAATGAAATGATAGCAATAATATCACAAATATGGCAGATCCTGTTTCTTTTTTTCAATGCATTAAATTTAGGATGAAGATCAGTTCACAGCTTTATACAGTAACCTAGATTATAGTACACCACTATCTATGATCCTTGTGTAGGTTGAGACTAAATTTTTGATTATTTAAATGCATATTTAGAATCATTAATTATAAGTTTTTTAATTATTGCCATATCAGAAACATGGCTACCAAATGATTCAGGAGTAACTTTTTCCCTGCCTGGATATAAATTTGTGTGCATAAATTGTAATCACAAATCAGGTGGAGGAGTTCGCTTACTTGTATGAAAAGATTTACTATTTGCCACATCAATGGTCCAGACATAGAATCACTTTACATTGAATTACAAAATAAGGCTAAAATATAATGATGGTAGTAATATATAGACTGTCAGGTGAAAATCCTAATTATTTTACAGACAAAATACAGAGCACTATGACAATTGTTGATATAGACAAAATAAACATATTTTTCTACTAGAGGACTATAATATAAACTTAACAAACCATGCTTCACACAATTCACAATAAAACCGGACACTTTTTAGGGACAGTGCTGACCAGTTATGTGTTTTCAACTATTATGAGACCACTGGAATCACGCTTTGCTCAGCAACACTACCATTGATAATATATTTATTAATGTACTAGACTATAAATATAAATCCGGTATTTTTCTAACAAATTTAACAGGTTACCACCCAATTTTATAATTATGGATTTCAGCAGTGAAACACATGCGCAAGCATATTTGTAGCCTAATGATCATATATAAAACAAAATTAAAACAGAACTATAGTATTGTAAGTAAAGGTTAATGTCAGTCAAAAATTAAATAATACAAAAAACGTGGGATATAATGAAGGAACTTATGCATAGTGAAATACAAAATTCACACATTACAATTATTGTAAACAATAAATTAATTAAAAGTAACTTTCACTTGCAAGTAATGTACAAATATTTGATTTTGTGAAATGGATAGAGCAGTGCTGATGATGTAGTTTGGCCACTTTGTGTGTTCCTGGGTCACTAATCATACCACCAAATGAAAGTCCATATATGTTCCTATTTGTCCCTAATAGTACTGAAGTGTTAGCGTCAATCTGTGTACTTTTTGGAGTTATAAGCCTCCAAAGTGCAGGACCATTAATTTTCTTGACTTTTTAGTATACCAGGACAGGCGGCCAAAATGTGAAATTTTATATAAAAATATCCAAAGCGCTGTTAGAATGGCCTAAAGAATCATTATTGAAAAGTTGCTAGCTGTATCCAGTCAGTCCCCTTTTCTCGGCTAACAGACAGGACTAATAGGGTTATGTGCCAGACTCATACCTACGATATGTAGTAGTCGTCAAGGGCTCTTTGACTATGAAAAGAGTAAACGTACAACTCTTTCGATACTATCCAGAATTTTTTCGAGTTTATTTACATCATTAAATCATCGTAAAAAATAAAAGTTTTGTAGACCATACTTGAATCAACCTTCGGCCCCTAGGGCTTATTATCTCGAACTGGGATTTTACGGTAGGAGATCGTACATCCGCCCAAAAGTAAACGGGTGATTCGTGTTTATTTTGTATTGACTACTAACCTATTATTATTTCTGCAGAAGTAGTTTATAGAGCATTTTGATATTTAAACGGACTGCAGCAGAAGATTCTGGGAATAAAACGGAATAATTCGGAGAATTTTCCATTAAACATGCTATACTGTCTTGCGCTTCACTTAACAGAGACGTAATAATTCACTAGGAAGTTCTGAAACTCCTTGTAAACACGGGTTCGCTGATAATGAAGCTCGCAGAAATGATTTATCAACACCACTAGCAGTGTAAGCATGCTTTCTATTTAGCCCATGTGAATTTGCGACAGTTTAACTGTAAAAAGTTAATTCGCAGATAACTGGCTTTATTAGCGTTGCTATGGGAACAGGATCATCTCCTACATGGCTTCTTTTATATTATTGACTCAAAAGCGGTAACGTCGCTAATATGAAATTCAATTATGGTGATGTATTCATTCACTAATGAAGGATAACTATATAATGATTCCGCTAGACGCTTCCATATGATCATCCGGATTAATTGCAAGACACGTAAGCCTAATGACAAAACATCCCAGAAATAAATCTCATGGCGGACCAATATAAGGCCATATGAAAGCTTATAGCCTGGCCGGTTTAAACTTTTATAGCAGAGTATACTTCATATCACTGAGATCCCTTCTGAAAAATGAGAAATGCCTATTATGCATTCAAATTAATTCACGTAAAAACTAAAATTTTAAAAATTTCTCTTTTATTAGATTTTTATTTTTTTTGCTAATATGTGTTACTTATACATTTATAAATATAGCCTAACCGTGGGAAATCACATAACATAACCCAGGGTTTATAGATTTAGTCGATTGTAATCCATTTTAACAGCAGGCTCATCTTTCGGTAAGCAATGGACTGCTGCCTAGCTATATCGGATAAAGAAAGGATTTAGCTTTACGTTGAGTTTGATTTTTTGCATAATTATTACATCATGGCTTTGTTAAGTGCATATGTTTCAAGATTGTACTTGATTCATATTAATTTTCAAAGCATAAGGTTAATTTTATTTGGACAACATGGGTTCTTAAATAAGCAATCAGTATCAGTAATATCGAAGCGAGGACCCTCCTTATTGTGGATCTGCCGTGAACTGACTACTTTCTTTTCTAATTTTATGGTAGATTATTGTAGAAGGTCAATCCAATATTACACGCCTTATACAGGTGATGTAAATTTTCCACCATATATATATCTTCAATACAGTTTCATTTGTAGGCTACCCTTCGATCAATATTTCTCTTGACTGCTGCTTGTTGGTGATTGGGTGGAGTAGGAAGCCACTTGACCTATAAATAGAACTGTTCATAAAGTAGCTAGGTTTGTGTTTGTATAGTAATTAGTTGGTTGGTATTATTGTACCAATTTGTACTAGCTGCCACTGTCCTGACAAGCTTGTTTAGTGCAATAAAACCCTGTCGTGGCGCAAGTGAATGTCACAGATCTCTATTCTAATGCTTAAGACGTATAACATTTCTTGCAAGAGCTGGAATTGTGAAACATTCATGTTATTTGGCAATTTTAGTGGCGCTCTCTAAATGATTTTAAATCTCTTAGATTATGATGAATAACGTTAATAAATACCATGGCAATCGCATCACTAGCTTATGCCACTGTACCATTGTACATCTCAAGAGTTTTATTGTATTACATGTATGGTAGTTGTATTTTTACAGAATAAGCATCTCTTTTTTTAACAATTTGTTTTTTTCTTTTACTTAGATAGTGTTTCTTTGATGTATCCTTCATATCTAAAAATATTTTGAAAATTATACTTATTAGGTTACTAAATAACTTCATGAAAAAATATTTAAAAACATTTATATTTTAATATTATTGTTTTCTTATATTTTAAACGTGTAATACTTCTAACTTCTATTTGTCTCTCGCCATTTAAGAGTTTTCCATAATGATGTTATAAAAATTAATGTTTGTTGTCCAGTATGATAGGCATGGCAGGCATGTCTTGTATGTCACTTCAGAATTGTTTGGAAAACAGTTACTAGATGGAAGCACAATGTAATGTGCTCGCTCCTGATTTGCGCATGTCGTGGAATTCACTACATAGTTCGCCGCTAGTGGATTGTGTATAAACAAAATAACAATAAAAATAAAATAAAATAAGATAAAATTATTATGCAAAATTGAATAGTTGAATAATATTCATATCAAACTGCCAAGCTAGGTTAGTCACGTCATAAAAACAGTGATTAACCGGGATAATCAGTGTTCTTAATTTGGGAAATTTTCTTAACCTAGAAATATTTTGTATATTGTCAGAAAAAGGCATTATTCAGGACAATTATTCAGGCATAACAGTTCAGTGTAGTATCTGATTATTCATTGACAAGATGTGTTTGTTAGTGATAGTTGTAGTGAATCTATGTCTAAGAGCCAATTATCAGACTGATAATCTGATATCAGAGCACAGAGCCGGGACAACGCTTTTAATTTTTAAATTTATTCAGTGATTTGTTGAATTATTTTTGGTGTTATGGGAAGGATAGTTTTATTGACGTTATTGTTTGCTGTTGCTGTTGGTGCTGAAGGGACTGAAGGCGGTTGTGCTAATTACGGTAGTGGTGATAAATGATTATGATAGAAGTAACTGCATTGTTTTGCACTACTTGCTCCCACTGATGCTGTTTGCTGTAGTTATTATTGTTGACTTGTGTTGTTGGTATGATGCCAATGAAAATATCATGGCGATGTTGTTATTTCTACTACTTCTGGTGTTTCTATAGCTGCTACAGTTGCTTACATCACGCAACTATTCATCGTAGGCCTAATTTTGCTGGTACACGACTTTATGGGTTGGTAGATGGCTTTATACAACCACACAAATTCTTCATACACGCGCAACGACACCACATCATCAGTTTGGATTTTGAACTTTAATGGTGCACTCTATTTTTTCATTTTTATTGTGATATCATTACGTTTTCTTTTTAATAGTTTATTCTTTGAAACCCCTGGCCACCGGGACAAACCATATGCAAAAAATCCTCCCTTTCCAGCATTTTACCCGTTTTCTTGTCATTACGTCTGTGGAACAAGAAAGCATCTTCGAATGAGGTGGACCCCAGTCAAAAAATTTAATTACAGTTTGTACGAAGTAAAAGACACAAGCTATAACTCCGCCCGTGACTCTGCCTCTTCTACTATGCACTAATTACGTAACAAAAACGGCGATTGGATACCAAGATCACGTGACCTCCTACTACGTTTCCAGGTATATGTAGTTATATTCGCAGTGCTGAGTATCAGGAAAACTTTTTAAGTTAGTTTTTTCCGATTAGGAAAATAATAAGCCTTCTTAAATGTTCAAACTTAATATTTTTTACCATGCAGTTTACTTGTAAATTATGCTGCAAACATAATTAGTCGTAAATAATTATGACCTTCTTACAAAATAATGAACCGTTACCCTAGTTAGACAGTAAAATTATAATAACCTGGATCATATAGGTATATATGATCAAGACGTATATAACACAGCAACTTTTTTGTAGCTTAAACAATAAAAACTATAAGAGTGTATGAGAATGTAAGAAAATTTTATCCATTGAAGAAAATAGACTAAATGTATACCAGTAATTATACAGAAATAATTAGATGCAAAACCATTTTTTCACATTAGAGACAAGTCAGCACATTTTTTTAATTTTACCTAATTGCCCCAAAGCTTTTCTGAATACAATGCGTTGTTGAGCTGTTCTTTAAATGTCGTGTAGGTACATCACATTAATGATCATATAACATATAGTAACACTAAATTACGTCGTATTTGTATTACTATTAGTATTTACAAACCTATAGAGTATTATTGCATTAGTGCCTATAAGTACCAGATTTAAAAAAGTGGTAACCTCATCAGAGAAGAAAAACGGTTAAAAAGAATTTCATAGTAATACATTATAAATGTTTGTTTATATAAAGGCACGCCTAATTTCATTCTTTTAAATTGTGTTGTTTAAACTGTACCAGTATCTCACTGTTATACTGCCAAACTGAGTATTTCAGTCTTTGCACTTTAGTTCGGCAACCCCGCCGGCGCACTTGTCGAACGTATTACCATAGTGACCGTGACGCAATCCCTTAGCTAGAGGTGGCTTCAGTGTGCTACCAAAATGTAGCACGCACAGATCATCCTGTATCCATGCGTTGCTTCTTTCATTGATTCAGGCCTTCACTCAATTTCTTTCGCAGTGCTTCCATGAGGTTATTGGTGTACACAAATTGTTACAGTGCTTATACCATTGTAAGCCTACACGTGACTATAACACACGACGTTCATCTTAAATAATTATGATTAAAATGAGTTTACTGACTTAACTGTGTACGTGAATGTGTGTTTGAGGAGTGCGAAATGACATTGACTATATTTGTAAAGCTGAAATGAGCGATGACTTGAAACTTCAGGAAGAAATGCAGGACGCAAAAGGACACACCAGCGCAAATGGCTTTGAATATACTGGTAAGAAGTAAATTAGTCGAAGTTCTGGCATTTTTATTTGGACTTTATAGTATTATAGACCTAATTATTTTTTGTGTCTTCATTGAGCAAGCAAATTTTGCTTATACTTGTATGCCATGTTTGAAGTGTTGGAAGTTGCACATAAGTTATTGTTTTAAAACGATTTTTTAAGCTGATAAGAATTTTAATACGTAACTTTAATGGTTTTCCGGGATTCAGTTCTCAATTTTTGTCACTGCTTGCGTTTACACAAAATAGCTTCTCGGCGCGTGGAGCCTTTCATCCTATGATGCCGATTACTACTTTAATTCTTTCAGTTTACTATCCTTTACAGTTTCTGTAAGTAGTCTGGCAAGTGGCAAGTATTGCAAGTTTTCATCTTAACCATTTACATAAAAACCTGAAAGAACCATTATAGGTGAAACCAAGCAATGAAATGCTGGTGCACGTCCGATGTAGGCTATTAGGTCTGGCAAACCTTGAACTCTTATCACAACGTTTACGAAGCAGACTAGTACATATGTCCGTTTTTTCTACGAGAGGTTGTGGGTTCAATTTCAGGCCAGCTTGTGTAATATGTAGAAGTGAATAAATTTAATGATTATAATGGGTTATTACATAACCCTCATTATTGGGGCTGTCTTTCGCCAATACTTAGGCACATATTGGATGAAAATGACATTGGGCAACGGAGTTAGAACTTGCTTGATATGTTGAATAGACAACAACTGCTTTTGCCAGGCATATAGAATTGAATAAAGCAGTTAATGCACCTAGTTTGTGAAGCCTGTAATTTTTCTGATTCTGGACGAGAAGACATTGTTCGTTGTAAAGATGGTGAGAGAGATAGAGATTGTGATATGTAACATAGGTTTGATAATTTTGTTTAAGAATAAATTCTCAACTGTGCAAAATACACTGCTAGTACGTTATGTCATTGGGTGTGGCTCGGTCTGGCGGGAGATTTAGTTTTGGGAACGTTGCTTGGTGCATATTTTAAGAAGCAAAAATAATGATTTTCCTTGATTGATATTAGATAGAGATAGAGATTATGCTTTTTGTCCCAACTTCCGAAACTGGTCGAAAATGAGTGTTCTAATTTGGGGGAAATGGAGGGGTTCTGCACTTGCTTGCGACATAGTACGTGCAAAACAAAAACAATAATTGTCGGAATAAATCAAACTAATTACAGCCTCATATGAATATCAAGGAGCAGCCTGGGCAGTTTAGAATAGCAATCATCGTTTTTGTAACGCGGTTTACTCCCGTGAGTCCTGTCAGTGCAGAGTAACACGAATGTAGTTTAGTGCAATCCAAATATTATTTGATACAATCCAGTCTCTACAGTTCAATCGAACTCGTCTAAATTCAGCATGACCGAATCTGCTAAACCAGGGTCCGGCACAGCCAATCCATTCCCGCCCTTCCTGATCCACTTCGCTCCAGGTCTTTTCGCTCAACCGTTTCCCTTCACAACAAAGTGAAGCAAATTTTTACTCAATCTGATTTAACAAACCACAATTATGCATTGTGTTTTAACCAATGGTTTTGTTTTAGATAAATTGCTGCTAAATGGATGTGGGGCTGAGGTCGTATACGGGCGTATCTGATAGGTTCTGCTCTTGCTTATCGTCAGCATTAATCACTATGACATATTAGCTTGTGTAATTTGAATAATCACAACAGTTTTTATGTGTATGCATACTTGCACATTACTAAGACTTGTTACTGAGACCAATTTGTTTAGCTAGTTAATCTAACATGGCTTCAATCGTCAACCCGCATGCGTGTTTCATGTAATTTCTGAAATCTTTCCTCAATAATTAAGCAATCGTGCTTTTAAATTTTATTGTAGGCAAGAGTTGTCGTCGTAATTCCTATACTGCAAGCTGCAGTTTTATAAATTAGTTAAGAGTTAAGGCGATACGAAGTTTCCGATAATGAAGAAAATTTATGGGAATTAAACCAATAGGGAAAGATTCTGTGTGTTACACAACATCTGTAAACCACTGAATGAACTTTATTGATCCAGGAAGAGAAGCTTATAGCTTAGCTTGTCACATTAATTTCATTGGGAGCCCCGAGGAAAACAAAGAGGTATAAAGACTAACAAGAGAGCGTGATCAAATTCTCAATAAAATATTTGTTTGTTCGGGTTTGATTTAATTTTGGTTGTTGCTGAGTATTACTGCATCACACAGTTTGTAAATTCTGGTGTTTTTGTGTGAAGCAGAGAGAAAACGTTAAAATAATTTTGATTTATTAAATTCTTGCTGCCTAGATTCAATTTGGTTTTTTCACTATCATACATACTCGAGTCACACTGGTTTAATAAAAGCCGAGTGTTGAATATTTGAAGCAAAAATACATAAAACCATTCATCCACGTGTCACCTTTTATTCTTCGAAGGGATAAACTCTAAAAATAAAAGCAAAATGATAAGAATGTATCATTAATTAAATTAAATGAATTATAATGTAATGTCAAGATTATGGGTTAATGATTAAGTCACCTCACAAAATGCTGATTTTGTTTATAACAAAATTAATTTTGAACAGCAACTAATTCTAAAGGTGTTTTGGGATCAGAATATTTGCAGATAATTAATAATTATACTGAAATAGGCGGTTTCCACACCTGCATAGAACTTGCTTTGCTTAGGTACTTCCACTTCTAGATCAAAGTAGACAAGACGGCTTGATAACATGGAGCTAGGTCATTACACCAGATCCAACAAACTGAACAAAACTAATTTAGTTAGTTAATGATTTGTTTGCACTTCTGATCAAATTGATGAGTGAAAGAAATTGTCATATAGGCTTTGCCGTAGTCCATGTGTGGTAGTAGATGTTTCAGTTATCCAAACACATTTTGTAATTCTTGAAATATCAAAACCAGGGTAGTTAATATTAATTAATAACTCAGTGCGAATAGATGAGAGTTTTGAATTTTGATTTAAACTTCGTGTAGGTCTGTACTAAGTGTTAATGTGCTTGAGTTTTGATATTTTGTATACCCATGCAGTGCGCGTAGAAGCTTCAGCACATTTAATTTGTTTTCACTTGTGTCGGGTGGCGCAAAATATGTGCCGAAGTTCAGACTACAGTAATATTAGAAGCCAGAGTACTACAAAGTGGAAATTTCATTGCATGATACTACTTTAACTTTTGACTGTGAAAGTTCCAAATTTATAGTTTTTTTAGTTATGTTTGAAAAGCTTTTACATGTTAAAAAATTAATGCCAGAACAATGTCTCCTAATCATCAGCTGAAAAACAGCTAGTTGCTGCTACGTTGACATATAAAGCGCTCAATAGTCAACACGTAGCAGTAAAACAATGGAGAAATTATTCTTTCTATTTCACGATCTTCACCACCGAAAATAAATCGCCAATAAAGATTTTTTCAAGAAAAAAATGGTACTTAATCCTATTGACTATATGTATGTATATCGTCTATGTACGTCAAATGTGTATGTACCATCTTGTATATACATGTATGTATATTTTATATCATGTTATACCATTGAGTCTATATGTCAAAGTTTGATGTTTTGTCTCTAGTTTAAATTATTGTATTTAACTTGTATTAGTGTGTTGTTACTAATGTAGTATGTTTTGTATTGCTTGTATACTGTAGTATATATATATGCAATTATGTTTTTGTAGACACTGTAGGTATTGTGTGAATTACCCGATAAAATTAAATATCTGCTGTTTCTGTCTAAAGTACCGCACAGAGTCGATACAGAGGAACTAAAGGCAAAAATTGTTGAGTGTTGGGACCAAATACTCCTTACAGGACTGAAAAACTGCATGTCAGCTTTTGGAAAAAACTTTTTCATCTAGTTTGCAGTGAAAATTGTTGACACATGTAGAGGACTCGCTGTAAATTTTATTTCGGGTCGGGCACTTATTTTTTTACTTGTTTTAAAAATTGGAAAAACGTCTAAAAGAATGACTTGAAATTTTTAGTGTTCATACATAATGTCTACAAGATCAATGCGGTAATTTTGAAGCGACCGTTGTTTTTTCTTATAGTTGTTATCAAATAATCGGCATTTTTTGAGCTATCTGATATATTGTTATTTTTTTTCCTGAGTTGTTTTTGGTTTTGTAGGCTTATGTAGCTAAAATCAAGTAACTTGGCGAACTTCTCCCGTTGCGTATCGGCGGCGTCCTTTTGTTGGAATTTGAATTAACGGAGCACTGTTAATAGACTTGTGTAGATATGGATTATTGATTGATGAGTTACTTTACTCTATTCAACTCCAGCTACTCAGAGAGTAAGGCACGGCACTGTAGATCATCAATTTATCTTATTTCCGGACTCTATTAGGACGCCATTCTCTTCGTTATTGCATTAGTTTTCTGGCACACGTCCATAGGGTAAACTTAAAGCCGAACGAATTATGACGTAAGATTTTCATTGGAATTCGTGTTTCAGACATTTTTTGGATGTTATTTTGTCTGGTATATAATGACTAAATTAAAAAAGCGTTTAGTGTGTAAAGGCAGGCAGTATTTCACTTCCAATAATATTCATACGTTATGACTTGTGTCTAAGAGTAGTGATGCTTTGAAATTTTTGGGGTGTTCAGAGCGAGAGAAAGGAAAGGGATGGGTACAAACTAGAGAGGAGAGAGAAAGAGAGAGAGAGAGAGAGAGAGAGAGAGGGAGGGAGAGAGGGAGAGAGGGAGAGGGAGAGAGAGAGGGAGAGAGAGAGAGACAGAGAGAGAGAGCTACAAAATAGACTATAATGAGCTCCACTAGTACTGTTATTTATACTGGGCTTGTTTCATGGCACACTTTGTTTTTAACTGTTTGCATTGCAGTAACTGTTCCGCCTCGTTACTGTCCTGGTCTGTCCACACTAAATATTTGTGGTGTGTTGGCAAACAGCTGTCCTGAAACTGAATAGCCTGAAGTATACTGAATGGTCAGTGACGAAAAGTTGAGCGAGAGTTATGAGATATACTGTTCTTAATTTTCTTAGCCTGAATATGCAGTTACATACAAATATCGTTAAAACATGTGCTAGAAACATACTATATGTATGTCAAAGTGTTTAGCTAATGTCAATGTTTAAAAAATTACTTTAATGATTTTCGTTTTTTCTTTCAGCATCAACAGAAGGAATCGGTTGCTGTGGTTGGGTATTGACCATACTTTCCTATATCTTGATCGTCTGCACATTTCCATTCTCCCTCTGCTTTTGCCTTAAGGTAAACCATTTTGCTTCATTCTAAGACTCTGGATAATACTGGGTTGTCTGTTAAAAGTTTCTAATGTTGTCAGAAACAAAATTTAAAAAGGTACTGGTAGTTACTGGTTATACTTGTTTTTATTGAGCTACAGGCGACTGGTGAATAAGTGAGGTGATGACATTTGTCTTGGAAAAGGACAACAACTGCAACCACATTTGAGGAGTTGCAATTATGGAATGCTTATTTTGAATTTCAAGTTTCTAGCTCACTTTTGCTACAGTAAACAATGTTAATAGTAGGATTGTCAGGATTGTCTACTTTTAGTCTACATTTCTAAAAGTATTCATGATTTTTTCCAGGTAGTTCAAGAATATGAAAGAGCAGTTATATTTCGTTTGGGACGTTTATTACCAGGAGGTGCTAAAGGTCCAGGTAAGATAACTGATCAACTCAGGCTTACATGTTTTTGCTTAATAATCATAGAAAATATTAGCTAAAAGTAAAGCATTTAGGGCTAGGATAGATTTTGTCGCTAAGTCTATACCTTTTACAGTACATGTTATTATCTGTGTATTGTATATTATATTGTACTGGGCCAACAGCCTTCACTTTTCTTTGTCTTGATAACTTGATAAGCCTGGCGGCATATTGCAAGTTTGTTAATTATGGGAAATTTAACATTGTAAAATAAATTGCATTTTCTCATTGCACTTGCTTAGGAATGTTTTTGGTTGTAAGTGTTAGTGAATGCGTGTCATTGCTTGCTGCATTGATGTTCAGCATGTGTTTGACCTAACCACGGGCAGTAATTTTTGTTTTATTCTTTTAATTAGTTGTCATTTATTTCCATTTTTTGTAATCTTAAATTGCTTTGTAAATGTAAGCTTCATAAAAAATCATAACACAATGATCATTGTATGTACTGAACTCATAATTTGTCTTTTGTTAAAGAATTTTTAAATCGTCTTTTGAGTTGTCAAAATTAGGCAGCAGTGTTTGGTTAGTTCTATAGCTTATCGATCGTGGACAGTATTTCTTTTTGGTATTGATCTTTGCTGTTCCTTTGCCCAAGTGAATGGATGTTATTGTTACACCTTCTGTGAATTGTGACTCTGTAATTTCTGTCATGTTTTTCTACATAACTCTCTGTATTTGTATTGTGACCATGTCTTGCTTTGCATTTGACATTTTATATGTAACTATGTGAGTATGTTAGTTTCCGTTACTGGTATTTGGCAACAAAACAAAAATGTTATTTTGATGTTCTGCTACACATATATAAAACTTTCCTAATGACAAAGCTCATAGTATGGTGTCAGAAATATCACAGAGGGTTTATCGAATTTTGCCCGAGTACGACTCGCCTTTATTTCATTTAATTTCCTGGCTGTTACCCAGGCCTCAGAGTCGGATTAAGCTAGTACAGGGCTTGTCACACATATATTTTAGAGGGGCCCTAAATTAAAATAATAGCATGATTTTTTTCGTCGTGGTCCTGTCCATTCTTGTAGGCCACAGCTAACAAAAGATAAATGGCTGTATAAAATGTGACAGCCATAAATATAGGTATCTGGTTAAAGTAGTAAGACAGCCTAAAGCTAAAACCTAGATTCAGCCATAGAAATGCTTGTTTATTTTAAAGGGATCTGTCACAATTCCGAGTCTGGTTTTAAGAGCTAGACAGTTTGCAAGAATTCAGGCGGTACTCTCAAGAATGTGCTACTTTTGCTATTACGTTAATCCGGTACGGGTAGGCGTACTTATGTTATGATCTGTTGCATGTACTGTAAATATATTTGTGTGTTGTTTTTTTCTTATTCTTCTACTGTGGTTGTTGTAAGTGTGTTCTGTCTTGCAGGCATATTTTTCGTTGTTATATGCATCGATGAATACAGGAAGGTGGATTTGAGAACCGTTTCATTTGATGTTCCACCGCAAGAGGTACGTAGTCAGTGGCAGGTTTTTAAACACTTACGCATTATCTATTTCTAGGCATTTTCTTCATAGTGCCGTGTACAGACGAGTTCAAACAAGTGGATTTGAGAACCGTTTCTTTTGATGTCCCACCGCAAGAGGTATAATACACAATGCACATTTCAATTGTTAATTACTCACACTTCATATATGAACATTGAAAATTGCGCCGTGCCATATAGAAACAGCAACATTGTACTTAATCTTAATACTTGCTTTACTAGCTCACAAACTCATACACACCCAAAAGTTTGTAACTAGCAACTGATTTATACCAAGTAATAATTCTCGTTTTGCCACTGTATGATGCCAATGTATCGCAGTCTTATGTCATTCGAAAGCCTTCACAGCACCGTTGTCACTGTCTGCTAAAAATATTCTCAAACTTGTACTGGGAATATAAAGATCAGTCACACACTAGCACTAGTCAAAAGGCATACAGCTAATCAATAAAATTAATATTATACATATACATTTAAACATGATCACAGATTGTGTGGGACCAACATGACAATCATAACTGCTTCATAGTGGCTGTACTTAGCTACACATGGCTGTTTTAGTATGCTTTTATAAACGCTTATAATATTATATCAATCAGTGCAATAATAAAAACACGAATCTCTCTTCTGAACACGGATTTGTTTTTGCGATTCTTCCTATTTTCCTCCAAAGTACTTATCCTTTGCTTTCTGCCTGCTGGCGCTTACTTATACCTGGATTACTGGAGTAATCTTTTCTGCAAAAATTTCTTGAGCATCTGCATTAGATCTGCTATTCAGCTTGCAGTTATGAATAAATATGAGATGTGACAGGGATGAAGACTACAGTTAAGTTGACTTTTAGTAACAATATTAAACCATAGACCTGTGCAGATATTTATAGTGGTTAGCAAGACAGTGCACTGTATCAATTAACATTAAGTAATATTATGATGGGTTCATAGTTTAATAATGTTAATGTTTGAATAGGAAGAATAGTTTGCATTGATAGGAAAAATAGATTGGAAATAGAGTATTCATCAATATTAACTTCTAGTAATATTACACAGTAGAATCTAGTGCATTGATTTAAACCAAAATAAATTAAAGCCACTTTTCCATAACTTGATATTTTTTGCTTTGAAATGTAGAGTTTATGTGATGTGTCTATGTATCACATGGAACTCTTGATCTAGCTGATAATTTGCCACAGCTTAAATCTTTGTAAAAAGAAAGGTATATAATATTTAATCTGTCATTAATTCTAAGAACATTGCAACATGAAATTTGGCGAAGAAATAAATAATGTATATATCATCATGGTTTGATGTATTTATTTTAATGAAATAACTAAGCATTTCTCCCTGAGCCACTTTGGAAACAGCTAATAGTTTATTTGTAGTTATTGGCTGATGTGGTAAGCTATCCATGTAAAACAAGGAAATAACAATAATAATGATAATTAACATTGGCAATTTCAGATCCTGTCAAAAGATTCTGTTACTATTGCTGTAGATGCCGTTGTGTACTACAGAATAAAAAATGCCACAATATCAATTGTGAACGTTAATGATGCGAACCGTTCCACAAGACTTCTTGCGCAGACAACATTACGAAATGTATTGGGAACTAAAAATCTTGCAGAGGTCTTATCTGACAGAGAACACATTAGTCAGACAATGCAGGTACAAACATGAAATAGTAAAATTGTGTGTTTTGTTAAATTTTCAGTGCAACTACATAACAACTTATAATTGGCCTATTTCATTGGCCATTGCACACTGATGAAATTTTACATTCTTAATTGGAAACACGGCAAAAACATTGAAAAGATGAAGTGTGTTTGATGTGCACGCATGTTTTATTAAGCTACGGTAAATACCAAAAGTTTTTTACACCTTGTGTGTATGTATCATACTATGTGGATGTGTTTTCGCACATCATTAATATGTTTATCGCATGAAATTATACCAATTTAAAATTTCTAATTACAGTCAATTTTGGATGATGCTACTGATCCATGGGGCATATTGGTGGAGAGAGTGGAAATGTAAGTAGGTAGAAATTTTTGCATTCTACAGGTGATCTTTAGAACCAAAGTACTGCTCATTAAACATTATGTGAAGATTTTCAGAGAAAGGAGAAACAAGCTCTTTACGGTAACAGTATGCCAAACTTCATAATATTGTACTGAATTTTTAGACTTGATCCTAATGGTCTAAATTGGAAGATATTAGTTTTAGCTGATACTCCTGGTTTACTGACAAATTGTAATATGAACTCCATTAATGGATGTTGTAACAAGATTGCTACTATATTGCTATTGTACTTTTTGTGTGTACTTTATTATAGCAAAGATGTAAGACTACCAGTGCAGCTTCAACGAGCCATGGCAGCAGAAGCCGAGGCTGCAAGAGAGGCAAGAGCTAAGGTTTGTTTTACAGCTTTTTCAGTATTTAGTTTTTTAATTAAGTAAACAGGGCAGCTTGTTGTTTTTTGTTTAATCTTTTTTATAGAAGTTATATGCTCATTATATTAGTTATATAGTTAAATAGTCATTATATTAGTTATATTATATACCATATTTACTGCTTCAGAAAATGACCTGTTAACATTATGTTGTGTCAGCTTATGTTCTTGCCTTTGTTTTAACATAAAGCAATTAAATTAACTAAATGACCATAACTTAACCACATGGCTATATTGTTAACTATTTAACAATGTACTTAATTTTTTTGGGGGGAGAGCTTAAAATAATAATGTGGTAAAATTCTATTGCTACTGCAAACGTTACTCTTACACACTTAATCTTTCCTGTCCCCGCTTTAGTTTAAAGTATTAGTTTTTAACTTTTCACACAATACTAGCCCCAGATATATTTCTTCTAAGCTTATCTGTGTTTATTCTGACGTGACTCACAGAAAATGTGCATATAGTTTATACGTCAGGCTGAATAAGAGTGAAAAATTTATATGTAAGAGCGTTTTAAACAGTGATGTAAACTTTCCTTCTGAAATTAGACATCAGTGGCAAAGTTTGTCATATTGTTAATTGTTATTTGTCTTATTGTCGTGTGCCATAATGTATTGTATTTTGTGTATTAATTTGTGATGTATATGTGAACTTTATAAAGTTTGAAATAAAATATAAAATAAAAAAAATAAAAACTGTTTTTGTTAAATCATGGCAAGTGTGTATAACAGTCAGTTGTCTTTTATTTAAAGAATTGTTCTTGAAGTGATCTGCTCCAAGAGGTCCACCGTGCTGATGGGCAAATAATTTCCTGCTCTTGCTTTTTAGGTAATTGCAGCAGAAGGCGAACAGCGGGCATCTCGTGCTCTCAAGGAAGCTGCTGATGTAATTGCAGCCTCGCCAGCTGCTATTCAATTGCGTTATCTGCAGACACTTAATACCATCTCCGCAGAGAAGAACTCCACAATCATATTCCCTATCCCAATAGAAATGATGTCGATGTACAAGGAAACAGCCGGTGAGGAAAGCAAAGCTCACAGAAAGGGTAGTGATGGAAAAGGTCATTAGACTTCAAACTTTATAATGAAAGTGTAATATAGTAATTGTGCAGACAACCAAAAAAAAAAACAGTGAGAAATAACAGAAGTGATGTAAACCAATACCATCATGAATGACTTTTATTTTAATGTTACACTGCCGAATTATTATTATTATGTATGGTTGCATGCATAACTTGCATGTTTCTACTTTTGGCTTAACATGTAACAAATTTATCTAAATCCACTGTAGTATTTCCATTGTAAACTTGCATGGTAATAAATATGGCAGAAAATGTTATGTTTATGTAGTGCTGCATTTTTATCTGGTTAATCGTATTTTTTAATGTTGAATGTAGTACTCCGCTATCTATTATTTTGAGAATCTTTGGGCACAGTTCGTAATAAGTTTAAAATAATTGTTTTGCCAGTGTGATATCTGCAGTACCAGTACAAGGTATACTGACTAACCGTAGTACGGTACATAGAAAAACCTGATATCTGTCTTTATATTATTAGGTCCAATAATTTTTTACAGTATTTGTAAAATCATTATTATATATATATATAATTATATATATATATATATATATATATATATATATATATACAGAGTGAAAGAGAGATTTGCATCTATAATGTGTGGACTTATTTCAAATTTTTCCAGTATATTGTATTTCATAGTCTTCTATATTTACTTTATACTACTGCAATATTACACATGTATCCAAAGTCAGATCCATCAATCTATTGGTGTATGGCAGGTCTAATACCATTTTATTAAGATTTTGCTATATCCAATGGGCTGACAGAGTTAATGCTGAGGTTTCATTGTGAAAGGCACTTTCCATGTATTCAAGCAAGGTGAAATAAGCACTTTCAAGAAAAACTGTCATTTCTTCATTTTTAAGGCCCAATGTTATAACTATTGTTGCAAAATTTTCAGTTTCTGACCACGTCAGAAACATTGTCAACTAGTTGTAACTGTTATTGCCTCAGATGACATTTTTCTGCTTGAGAAGAGATGCAGTAACACTTGAGAAAATAAGAAATGATTCCGCCTTTAGCTTTGTTCTTGAATTCGAGAACTTTAAAAATCTCACCAGAGTACGAACTTCATGAAATCATCAAATAAACAGCCATTTAAGTGGGTTCTCAACGAGTTCTGCTTAAAATTGCAAATATTTGTTATCTTTAGATTTATATAATCACGTATTGGAATTAAACTGCTGTGTTGTAACAGTATGTGCGAAAGAGCCGTTTTTTACAGTTGTAATTTCAAGAGACTACTGCTAATAGATGATTACATATACTGTCAATGTTCTCTTATCTATTGTTATGAACAATAAATTATTTAATAGTTTACACTACATGAAAAATAATTACACAATATTTCTGTTTGATTTCTATAATTAGTGCAGATTAAATTTGTTACTTGGATTAACTGACACTGGTGTTTTGTTGTGCATATTTACATAAAAAGTCCTTTCCACAATAAAGATTATTTACTTTGTCGAGCCAAAATTTAGTTTTGAATATAAACAGCATGACTGTATGACTAATCATGACTGTGTGCTTAAAAAATATTTGAACGAGACACAGCTTTCTTCGTCACTTCACGCAATTGTTGAAGGGCAATTTGTTACAGTGAGTTGCAGAATTTTGTTTTTCGATTACTATTTGTCAGAAAAAAGTATGGTGTAATTGTATATTGTAGAAGTGCTGTTTGCTAGTGTTTAGTTATAGTGATCATCAGGAAATCCTGTTATTTATATTACTGTTAGAAGAGCTATGACTAGGGACTGTAGTTTAATATATGTTTAGCTGTTGTGAATGTGTGGTCTTTAATGTACCTTGTAATAATACTGACATTACTTCATAGGTAAAACTGAAGTAGTTAACCCATATTTGATTTATTTAGTAGTTCCAGAACAGTTTGACTTTAATTCAATGTATTTTACATAAGATGTCTACTGCAGTTTAAAAGTTGAACTGAAATTTGCTTACAAATTTGAAAGCAAAACATCTTTTATAAGTTTTTGTGCGTTTGAATATTCATTACATTATATGATTTTAGCCGTTAACGTGACTGTTTCATGTAAAGTTTTTCACAAAGACAGCAGTTAACTAGAATAAAAAAGAAACATTTCTTTTGATGTACTTTCATAGTTCTGTATTATTGGCGTTCATAAAGATCACGAAATTATTGAAACAACTAAAGGTTTCATTTAAGTATGTAAATGAAATGTTTAATAACTTTATATTTTACATATATAGAATTATATAAAAACAATGACGATGATAACGATGGTGG
This sequence comes from Tubiluchus corallicola, assembly GCA_030141605.1. NCBI lineage: Eukaryota > Metazoa > Priapulida > Priapulimorpha > Priapulimorphida > Tubiluchidae > Tubiluchus > Tubiluchus corallicola. The sequence continues at coordinate 506,162 of JAQGDQ010000129.1, read as the reverse complement.
TGATGACGGTGAGTAAACTTGTTTCAGTCATGATAGGTGGTAAACTGGTAACTTAGTTCGTCTTTCATCTGGCAACCAATTACTTGTTTTGCGTGGGAGGAGTAAAAAAACCGCCGCCTTGCTGATTGGCTGCTCGCGAAGGTGCGAAACCCAGCAGCTTTTGTATATTCTAAAAAAATAAGATATGCAAATTCAAGTACATCTTTCCTCATTTATTTGAATGATACATATGAACTATGAATGGAATTACTGTTATGAACAATAAATATTTTACAGTTATATAAGAAGCACCTATTTTCTTCTTACCTGCCTAATTGACATAGTGCAAAGAATATATAAAAATATGAATGAGCAGTCTGTATAATCATCGCCTAGCAAGTTCCGATGAGACAAGCCTTGCAACCATGAGATTGGTATAAATGGCAACTTTGCTACTACCCGCCCATCAAATCTAAAGTTAAAAAAAGAAATACTTGCAAAGGGAGAATAACTGAGTCTGAGCTTTGAGAAATGTCTTGCCAATTGACTTTCTTCAAGACATCTGAATTTATATAAGTCAAACGTGCCCTATAAGTCTGTAAGTTTTTACATTATATGTAGTTGGTGATTTAAATCATGAAGGATTGAGAATGGTGAAGTATCGTGCAATGTTGAACCATGCTCATGGACTTGTGGTACCTGGACATTGGTGAGTTGCTGAAATTATTAGCCATATTCTTACGCCATGCTTCATGCTTCTAGCAATATTCTTAACAAAAGAATGCAAAGTAAACTAAAAAACTGTTACAAGAATAGGTTGCTAGAATAGCTGGTAACTGGGCCTTACCTTCAGAAATTTTCTAAAAGAATCACCAAAATAGGCCCATTGAAACAGTGCATCCAATTCAAATAGATAAATTTGAATCATACAGTCATACGCTAGAACAACCGGATAGCCTTTTGGCCCACAGTTTGGTGCCTATAAGACCCAATTTGGTATAAGCTATACACTTTCATTTTATTACTTATAATATTGGTGAGACCATTATAGAGACCATGGGATACTATAATTATTTCGCTACCTGAAATAATATATGAGTCCTTATGCGACCAGCAAGACCTGGTATTATTATATGGCAACTGTTTTTAGTACGTTAGCTAATGATTTGAAATGAACAATATGCAAATTTGTGCACCAAGTAATTATTCAATGTACATACGTTCATAGCTTCCATTTCCTAATAACACATGCATTATCATTATGTGGAAAATAATTATACTGCTTTAACAAATGATACAACATCAACATCAACAAGTTATTATTTGCTCTGCTCAGATTTGTTATTTTTAATACTGTATTAGGCATTTGCTGAAACACTAATTACTAAAAAAACAATAATGTACTTACATACTATTAAACATACTCATGAGCGTTGTAAAGCTAAAACCTATAGCAAACATGGACTTCATTTTTACCTACAAAAACGAATGGAATTCCAGCATATATTCATAAAAATCAATATGTTATTTAAAAATAAAAAAAACTGTGTTCTCTAGGGTCAGAAAACGTTTGCCCAACATATAAAGCGGAATTTGGTGCCTGCACATACATAGGCTACAGCAAGATCATTGCTATAGGGTTGCCAGATTAGAAAATTAGAAATATGGGACACTCTTAAAATACCTCTCTATATTACCATATATATAAATTTATACATACCTACACACTCAGACCAATATATTATATAAAAGTAGAGACATAAGTTAAAAGCACAAAGTAAAGATTTTAATGGGTTATGAAGAAAACAAATTACAGCAGGAACAATGACAAAAGTAGAAGATTCACTTAATAAACATAGTCCTTGGTATAAAACAAAAATTTTTTTAAACTTTTTAAGAGACAGAACCAGAGAAAAGTGAAACGTGCTAACCATTGATAAATCCCTGCTATTAGTTTTTAATTTTTCCTCTTGTCGTTCTGAAACAAATAAGTCAGTTAATATCTTACTAGTTGTCTGAATTTATGAACATAGTTCGCAAACCATATAAAAATAATTTACATATAAAACAAAGAAGTTGAAAAAACAAAGGAATCAAGAACAAGTTCTTCCAAACAAATTTCTATTATATGTAATGCTAAAAACTGTACGAGATCTCTACACAATACTGACAAATACCTCATACTTTTATGACGAAAGGGCTAAAGTAAATAGACAGGAACTCACTATACAGTAGCAGCTTTTCAAGCTAAAGGACGTTATTTAACTTAGATGACGAAAAAACTGTGACATTACCAGGTGCTCAATCAACAAGTGCAGAAAAGGAGCAACAGTTTTGATATGATACCACAGGGCACAGCCACTAAGTATATGTGTGCAGATACTTGCTACACAAGACAATGTGTGTCAGTTACAGCAGTTTGTTATTTTTGAAATTGATTTAATAGAAAAAGGCAAAAAAGCTAAACTGGTGCTTAAATTTTGGCCCAAATTTAGAAAACTAATCTTCATTCCAAACCCATGGAATGTAATTGTTGGTATTGCATCTTTCTACTTGGCTGTATTGTTTAGCTGAAGAAAAACCAAGAACAGATGATTAAAATATGCACCTAATTATTAAGCAAAATTACATAATGATATCTACAGTGACATGCTAAGCAGATTAGTTACATTAGTAGAACAATAGTTTTTAGCCCACTACATACTGACAATAAACCCTAGCTATGCTTAAGTAAGATAAAACTAGTACACGATATGATAAATGTATAGACTGAAAATTATATTACAGACTGAATGTTTAAAAGACTACATAATATAACAATAGACCACACCTAGTTACGTGGGCCTCATGATAGCCTCGACAAGGAAACTCTGGGAGATAACATAGCGCCAGTAGGCTACTATGCTAACTCAACCTAATACAGACTGGGAACAAATTATATAGACTTCAGAAAAAGCCTATTAGAAATAACTTCAGAAAAAAATCTAATACAAAATCTAGTACATTTAATGGGCAATTATTCAGAATGCCAAGTAATAGCATCTACAGACATATTCAAGAAAGATATGTCCATTAATGAACCTGTTTGGCGGGGCAGATGCGAGCAACCAGAATAAGCTGTAAGAATAAACACTGTACCTCGAGATATGCGATACTGGTGCATTTCTCGACTAATCGATTTCTCGACTCACTGGCTATTGAAATAATTGTTTACCTAATTTTTTCCTAGCTGACCGATCACCCGTTCCTTCCCCGACAGTCTCCCTCTTCTTTTCTACTGTTAAAAACAAAAAGCGTTCTTGAAAAGACAGTAGGTGATGTAAAGCATAAATTTGCTAAAATAACACATAGACACAACTGTAAGCCTACAAGCAGAACTGTCTTAAAGCATGAGCATGCCCAGGGTCTCACATTGTCGGGGCCTCATACTGCCAGTTTCTTTGTAAAAGATTTCTTGGCAAAGCAACATTTTTTCAGTGTATATTAATCACACTTTGCTTTTATTTATTTTGCATTACTAAATTATTGTATCGTTATCAATTATCGTATTGCCTCTTTTTGTAATGTATGAAGCCTTAAATTATCGTATGTTCCGATAATTATGGTATAAGCGGCAATGCTATTCGGCACGAATGCAAATCTTGTGCGAAATGCAGTTAGTGTAGCCCTCGATGAAACAAGGACGTTATAATAAGTATGTTTTAAATAAAAAAAACTGCTATTATATGATTGTGCCAGGTAAATACGTGAATGCATAAAAAAAGAAATTAAAAAATTTCCGGTCGGGTGTACGCTAAAAAATTATTCAGACAATTAGATGGAAACAAATATTTTTGTTGTCGGTCTAAGCATGTTTTTGCATACCCAATGTACAAAGCTTATGAAGCCATTCTGAATAAAAGAATTTCCTTATAGTATCAGTACTCTTTACATAACCCAGGCAAGTTTAGATGCATAAATAAAAAGTGTAGACAGCTGGCCATTAATTATATGTGGCAGTTTATCAGCTTCCCAGTAGCAAATAGCGGCAACATGCGGCTTTTCACAAAAACAAACTCGCACATCCAAAAGCATTCATTTAACCTTTCCATTGCAAATATAAGCCATTTATCATGAACAAACCAATTGTAAATCAATTCTCTGCAGTGAAATCTTGGAAATGTTTACATTGATTAATATTTCACATTGTATCATCTCTGATTTTCATGCTGATGATATATTTTTTTAGTTGATTATTCCTGGTTCTAAAGTACATTGTTTATATTTAAACGTATTATGATATGTTGTGACAGCAGTCCCATAAGTGTAGTAGCAGGATAAGTATTCTAGTGATTAGGCCAGCTCCCCCTAGGACATTACTCTGCACAGGGCCTCCAAAGTTGTTAAAACAGCCCTGCCTACTAGACAAACTGTTAAATACAGTTTATTATGACTGCACCTGAAGAATGGGCATTTAACATATAACAAAATAAGGTACAACTGAAAATGAGATTTGTAATTTTTTTCTTTAGAACATAGTACAGTGGGCGCCATTTATTAGACAGATGGTTAGTAGACTCAGTTGCTTAATTGATTCAAAAACGTCTGGTACGGGCTGCTTCTACTCAAGTGTACATTAAAACTGCCGGCAATTTGATTCATATAACTCCATATAATTGATTCAAATAACTCCATATAATTGACTCAATAGTTTTCCTTCACATACTTACAATAAGACACTTGGGTGTGACTAAAGAACTTGTACAGGCTGAACTTTATGTCGCTTTTGGGCACTATAATGTACTTAGAAACAGTCATATTAAGCACAGCTTTTATTGTATGCATGATTGCTTATCATGTGCTAATATACTAGGGTAGCAGTTGTGCTTTGAATCTGTCACACGCTCGTCCACTGCAGTTAACCTCGTTTCTGGATGCTAAACATTTAATCACTTTTCCAGTGAATTGCTTTTGAAGCTCCCACTGCTTTTCACAGGGGAAACAAGGTTATCACTAATTGTTAGATATATATACTAGGTGTTTTGCGCAAATGTATGTACAGCCCAGAGCAGCAGATTTTCAACGTTTTTCAATATGAGAATTTCATAAATCAGCTTCTTCGCAAAGAAATGAAGCAACTGAGCTTTCACGATAATAATTTTGACATTAATACTTTTCTAAAGTTTATTTAAAGCCTTGTGGTGCAAGCTAAGTGGAAAAGTGATGACTCATACTTCTACAGTAGTGATATGCTACATCCGTTGGCTAATTGAATCAGTTGGTTAATTGGGTCAAAACACGTCAATCCCAAAATGAGTCTATTAAGCAGCGCCTACTGTATATGCAATAATCTATTAAGAATTAAGCTTTGTTTATTAATGTAACATCGAGTGAAGAACACCACATGAAAAATTGAGAGCACTTATAATCACTTACATTTTTTACTTTGACGCTCAACTTCAAGTTTTAATTTTTTATACTTTTCTGTCCTATACACAAGCAGCCATGTAAGACCTATAAACAAACAAAAAGTTAGCACCTATAGTTATTCTTATAAATACAGTCTTAATAAATTAAGTAAATTGGCCTACTAACTAGGATTTTTGTCATTTCCTGTTGGTTTTTAAATAACGTATTATGACTTGATACTAAATTAGTTCAAAATTAACAAGAAAATACCAATACAAGACAGTACCACAGGCTAGTTAAATTAGTCATCAGTTATAATACCCTACCACTAGTATTACTAGATACAGTAACAGGTATTATACACACCTAATCATCTGCTCTAACAATAGGGAAATAAACTTTTTTGTCATCTTCCTTAGCCAACTTTTCTGATGAACATGAGAACATGAGAATATTCATATGCAGTTTAAACAGCTGCAAATCTTTCATGTGATTTCCAAAACAAATCAGTAATTCTCACTTAAATAAATCTTGTCTTTGGCCAAAGTTGCATACGCTGAGAGTAAATAAAATTCAACCTGCAGCATAATATTAATATTATAATCAGTATGATATCATCAAAAATTCACCTTCTCCTAAAAGAGCTGTACACACAGAAATTACTAAAATAAGAATAGTATCCGATAACATTTTTCCAACAATATCTTTGATAAATTTTACATTAGCATAACCCAAACTAGAAAGTGGGGTATAAATATAACAAAAACCACGAACACGCACAAAGTTAATGAAATTGAACACGTACAGTATGTTTCTGTAGATGCAGCGCCATCTCTTGTTAATTATTATTATTACTAGCACTGAAATCAACCATTGCACAAGCTTTTATAAATTAAGCTTACACGTATGCACTATAAAAAGCCATTATTTGACATGTACGTACTGTATTGTGTTTTGCCAATGTACGTATTTCAGCAATAAATTGAATTGATTAATGGTTTTGAAAAAAGTTAAAGTCGGATTTGAGTTATGCCGGGGCCCATAGTGTGGTTAAGTGATTGCAAAATAAAGTGTATAGTAATGAGGATTGCAAGCTTGTTAACATTTGTTAGCTAAGCTTATATAACTATTAGGCTAATGAAAGATGATCTTGTCAAAAGTAGCTTTCCAAATTTCTCTATATTCTAAGTGGCGAATAATAATTATAATAACCTCTCTGTTGCATAATACAGCTGAGGTTAGGGCTCTCGTATTGAAATGCTTTGAAAGACCATAACCAATGTTATCAAAATTGTCAATCAATTTGTTAGCATTCAAACTAGCATTCACTGCTGTGAAAATTGGGTCGTAGTCTTGGAACGCATAGACAAAATTTGTAATTTTTAATTATTTTGTAATTTGTAAACTTTTATTAGGCCTGAATTAAAATAACACATATCAAAGGCGTATTTTTTTGTTTCGGCTTCATATTATGAGTCAATGTTACTAGACAAATTCAAAGTCAGTGTTTGGTCTTTATTTGCATGGCAGTTGTGTTGTAACTACGTTCCCAATAAATAAATGAACAATAATAATATTAGTAGGATACTTTTCCATCCTTTTGTTAAATGGTTTATAATGACTATATAAATAAAGTATTATATGTAAGTAATTATATGTTGACACAATAATGAATCTAAAAATGTAAATAGGAATATAAAAATGGGAGACAGTTGATAATTACTCAAAGCAACTGTAAAAGATTGACAGATAGCAACAATTACCATACTTTATTAGCAAGAAAAACAGATAAGAATTTGCAACATTATTTTATAGCGATATTGTAAACATAGGCACCAATTTAATTATTATCCGTACATTATCATGCTATTGTCCTATTGAATATTATGCAATACCTACACCTGCAAAGGAGTCCATAATATTTACAGAAAGTATAATTATATTACAATACCAATAATTTAAAACACGTATTATTACTATTATAATTATTATTAGTAGACAATTATATCAAATAAACGTTAATCATTTCAATGTTGAACATCATGAGATTTTCAAAGAACAAAACCACAACAGATGTAGTTTGGAGAAACATTACTATATCAAACTACATGGCTTTATTAGTGTTATTATAAAGAGGAAATCAAAATAAGCCCGGGTGTAAAAAGCTGCAATTAGTACTGTGGTGTTGTACTGCACTATTCCAATAATGAGAATTATAATTATCTTGAATTTTTTTCATGTATTTACACAATCATCTACATAAACTATTATTATACCTTTTAAAATATTAACCATTAATAAGTCAAAAAACTTTTATAACACTGTACTGAAAGAAAACATTAGTCAGCATAACAGTACATGGAAACTGCATTTTAAAGCTACAAAAAATGTCACAAGCACATAATAGAAGCAGTTTCACATTAATCTTATAAACATGCAAAAAAGAAATTTTTTACCTAGTTATAATTACTAAGTCACTGGCATTGATAACCAAGTAAGTAATGCAAGGAAAAATAATTGGAAAAAGGAATCTTCATGCTACTTGAACTTGTTTTGCTACAAAAACACTAAGCACAAGAACTGTTAGAAACATAAACCAAGATCAACAAAGGTCAGCAGTTTCAAGGAAGAGCTTTGTTCAACAGAAAACAGAACATTAAATTTTAATAAATTTCAAAAAAAGATACTTGATTAATTAAGTACACGTTTTTGACTAAAGAGGTTTTTAAAGCAATGAGTTTGCTTGTTCACCTTGATGAAAGAGGTTCATTTCAGCTTTTAGTCTAGGAAACTTCCTGATTTCTTTACACGGAAAGCTTTTCAAAACACTTCTGGAAAGCAATTTGGCATATGCCTAAAGACATTATGGCATATCTCAACAAGCTCTCAACTTTTTCAAGAATATAACTTGTGCAAAGTAATAATATTGAATAATTAATATACAATTTAGACATTCCGTCTCCTTTTTTGAGTAACAATCATTCTGTCCTTGATCGTATGATTATGTTTTTTCTGACAAAATTGTCAATGGTCACTCTTATTACAGCAGTAACACTGTGTTTTACTATTAATATACTGGTACTAACTGAATTATGCACATTTTCGTTAACACGTGGTCGGCCTAAAATAGACGAGTTCATGAGGCCATCTTTTTTAATCAACAAGTTTCAGTTGAAGTTGGTGCTTCGGACGACTGGACTTTCATGCTATCAACACAGCCCCGTGCAGTGACATAGTGCCATCCACCCTAAAATTATATCGATGTAATAGTTACAACTTCTTTGTAACATCAAAATTTTAAAAATTAAATTTTAAAAATTAAAAACAACAGTGAAGTATGTTAAAATTATCAAGATATATTAACGATATCATAAGTTAAGTAAAATGTTTAAATTTACCCTAATTCCAACATCCCATCCTGTCCCCATTGGATTCTCCTTATTTACATTTTTCCTTCTGCATACAGCCCCATTAATGTTGGTGAAATCCATTATTACCCAAACCTGAAAAATTAGAGAAAAATGAACTTTGGTGACATTGAGCTAGAATAGATATTTTTCACAAAAATAAATACCACTGTTCTATCAAAAACAAATTATGCCATTATAACATCATGTTGGCTTTAGTTTTGTATATTTTAATGATTATTTATATTTCTTCATTATTCACTTCTCTAGTATAGGTGAGCAGGCAGCTTGCTGTTTGGGGATTAAGTTCTCTGTTCCTGGCCCTAGCATGCTAGTCAATCCCTACTGTTGTACATGTGCTATTTTACTTTTTTAAACTCTTGTGCCTGAATAAATAATATAATGTATATGATATAATAGATAATATAACAGGTATACAATACATGTCCAATAACAAATTTTACAGTTTATGCTGCCATTTTAACAGTGACAGATGATCTGAACGAAATAATACGAATAACTGTAGCATCAATAACCCAATATACAACTTTGTCATACTGGCGTAAAAATTTGTCTTTGAGTTTATTATTCAGTGTTACAGAAATATTGAAAATATTCCTTTTCTAGAATAATAATATTAGCAAATGTAGTAGTAATAGTAACAATAATGGAAAGGTAACAGTACGAAATACAGTAACTGATACAACAGCAACTGTAATAACAATAAAAATGTTTCATAACAAAGACAATACTAACACTAGCAGTTTTAACTCTTACTCAATGCATTATAAAAAGATGTATCCACCTTTGACAAATTAGTATTGTGAGCTTACTTAAAGTAAAGGGAATTTGATTCCAGAAAACTTTTCATTCAATAAATTACTTATTATTATGTCTAACTGTTTGAAAAACTTATGTAATTGGAACATACTCAGTAACATAAAATGTTTGTACTAACTGATAAAACGTCACTGTATCACCATACTTACATTAGTGAAGAGTGTGCTACAAATGTTCTAATAAGTTTTTAAATTTTTTTAAAATGACTTACCATTAAAATTGTTGCATCTGACAATCGTAATGGGAGTTTAAATTTACAAGTTTTATGCAGCATAGCTGCTAATGCAAACTGCGCATGCAATAAGACAGCATGTAAGCGATAGAAAATTTTGAGACATTTTTTAAGAGTTATTATTTGAGTGTTTTTGTCCTTTAACAAAATTTGTTTGTCTTACCTGATCTTTTGGACCAACTGAAACATGCCGCACATCGCCACAAAGATGTCGCCACTCTGTACCTTCAGGAAAAAGCGGCATTACATCCTTTCTGTAATAAAGATTACGATGACAGTCCACTGCCCAAACTGCTAATTCTCCGACTGACACCTGAGAAAGTTTTTCTTTCCTAGGTGGAGCCACTTGGAACCAGCAAGACCCTGTATAAAAAAACGTATTTTTATAAAACTGAAGCACAGACAGACTAGGTGTCAGACACTACCTTGAATTTGTTATCAAGATCAGCAGGTGTGCAAGGTTGATTAAAACAACTAGATCGTAGTAATTATTACTGCACAAAAGTTTAAAGTTTAGTTGAGAAAATACTGCAATGAAAGCTTTATTTTTATTTAGAATCCCACTATATAGCACTTTAGCATTATTAACCATTATTAACATCACAGTCGTAACAAAAATCGTTTCAATTATTATTTTTGTTGTGAACAATAGAAAAGAAATACAAACCAGTCGGTTCTTGCTGAGTGACACCATTCCTCAGAAATGCTGAACCATCCTTTGCTACACCCCAAATTCTACCAGCACTTCCCACACATATACATGTAAAACACTGATCAGCTGGTACATGTATCCAAGTAGAACCCTAAAAATAATATTAAAAATAATGAAGTAAAGTACTAAATCGTGGAATAAATTTATTTTTTTAAACAGCATTCAGCAGCAGACTTAAACAATTATATGTTCATGGTGAGAGAATAAATCCCTCCTCTATGAGGCAAATAGCCTGATTTAGCACAGCAAATGAATCCGCTCAGAGTGAGAATTAAACAGCATTCAGCAGCAGACTTAAACAATTACATGTTCATGGTGAGAGAATAAATCCCTCCTCTATGAGGCAAATAGCCTGATTTAGCACATCAAATGCATCCGCTCAGAGTGAGAATTAAGATGGTTCACATATCTGTTAACTGGCCAACCTTGATGCCATTCTTACGTATGATTGCCAATCACAACACTGCGCCGCTACGCAATGCACCTTGCCTCACTTTCAGCTGCGTAAGTGCAAAGCTTCAACAATTTTTTGTAGTGATCAGTGTCTCACTTGAATGTTGAAATTGTGAGAAAGCAGTTATGCAAACTACAAAACACAGATGTTCAGCAAAATTTAAACATAACTGTACAAATGATGCAAAAAGGAACAGAATGTAATGCACCTACCCTGGGAGCTGTAAGTGTGACACCCACTCGACACAAGACATTCCCATTATAATCTACAGCCCACACAGCAATTTCACTTTCAACTGAGGTCGGTGCATCAATCTGTATGGATACATTATTTAATTTTACTGTATCCACATCTAGCCATGGTCCATTTGTTGTCAACTTGCATTTCCTATATTAAACAAAACTTTATAAAAACTAGAGTAAAAAACTAGGGTGTTAAGCAAACTAGAGTTAAGAAATGTAAGCATAACATTTAACAGTTGCAAGTAAAATTAATTCAAATTAATGAAAGTAATTTTTCAAAGTTAATAACAATTAACATTTAATGCTATTCATTAAGTAAGCAAACCTGTCAAAGATTAGTTATAACGATTATGTAATAATTTATTTTCATTACCTGAACCATCTACGTCGCCGTACATAGCAAGCTATTCTCTTCCGCTTGTGATACGGTCGGGGGAAATCGGAAGCATACTGCCACCCTTCCTTGTCCGTTCCTCCTGGAGTAGAGTAATCTATAGCCCAGTCTGATATAAACTGCCAGTGAACGGAAGGAGGTTTGGCTGTTTCTTTGGACATTTCCTGCCTTCCTACAGCGAGGAAAAAATAAACTGAAGCATTAGACCAAACAGACGGTATTCAGTTCTGCTTTCCATCTGGCAGGTTGTGTGTTCGATACCACAGCCGAGTCATACGAAAAACTTTAAAAATTGTATCAGCTGTTATTCCCTCCTGGGATATTTAGGGTAAAAGTGGGATAATAATAACCTTTATTATTATGGTTACAATTAAAAAATGCAAAATTTTTAAGCTATAAATTTTATCTAAAAACCTGCCTGTTTGATCAGTCCACGGTGCTCGATCAGTAGGTATACGATACTGTAAGGAGTAACCAGTCACAGGATTCCAGCGCTGATTTTCGTAAATATAAATAGTTCTTGTATCACATTGTTTATGCAATTCTTCTGCACTGTCTATGAACCCTGTATACACCCATGCTGTCTTGTCGTATCCAATGCCCCATACTACACCAGCATTGGAGCTTTCTATAATGTGCATATGGCCTTTAACCTGTTTAGAAAATTTTGTATGACACTGAAAAAATTATGCATAGCAATAATATGAAATCAAAGTGACATTGTAAAAAATAAACTTGATAGTCCAACATTTAGTTATTTTTTATTTTTAGCCAAAACAAATTCTATAAAAATAGGATGCTGAAAATATTCTATGGTTAAATTGTTAAAACAGCATTAAGTGAAATGACAGTACAAGAGTGCAAGAAATGTCAATTCTGATTTTAGATTCAGTTCAACTGCAATGCACAGGCATGTTGGGTGAAGTCTTAGCATGGTTAATATGGTACTTAGCTAAGAAAGATCTGTGCTTTTTGTTCATGCAGGTATTTAAACTATGCACGGATTCATTAAAAGTTTAATGGTATTTCAATTATTAAATTTTGTGAGTCTCACTCATGTAAGCTAAGTGCTACGAGAGGTCTTAAACACCATTAATAGTTTGGCTTCCTTTGAGATACTGTTATTATGGTGGACCTGTTTGAATGTTACCTTGCATCTATAATCAATGCTATTACTAATTGCTATAGTTCATTTGTTTTCCCACAGTCTTTTCCACTTTTTCCCTATCTTCCTTCTAAGAACTGTTGGTTGTTTTTCCTTCTTTCCTTTATTTCTGTAGGTGGTTAGCTTTATGTGTAGCGTAACTAAAGGTAGGTCAGCTTTCGCTTGCATTTATGCTATAATAATTACATTAGGTTTATAATACATATACTACTTAATTTTACCATAAATATAATGAAAGAGTAACAGTCTGCAATGTCTCATTGCATAGGCTCTCTTCTTATTATCTTTTGACAACTTCAGCAACTGAATGCCTTTATTCAAAATGCTTATTCGTTGTTGGAAAAACCCAGACGTGACAGAAACCCACTTACTACGAGACCTAGGCGGAGTTTATCATAATAGCATGTCCAGTGTTACGCATACCTTGTAACTTCATTGCTGATTTACAACAATTGGCCTAGCAGATTCCTGCTTGATTTGCATTTAGATGTCATAACTGGCCTAGTCGAGTGGTAGACTTTGTTTAACTAGTGATGCATATATCAAAAGCCCAATGTAGGGCTTAAGCCTTACCTGATACCAGTACACATCTCTACAGGACTGTGCTCGTAAAGATACATTGTGTACAAATATATCTCCTCGTGAAGTGAGTGCCCAAACAGCATCCCTTTCTGGAGGGTGAGCATTTCTCAGTTCATAACAAGATGAAGACAGTTCCTTCATCTACAGTAATTATCACATTTCTTAATTAAATGCACAAATAATAAGCTACATTGAAATTCTATGAAAGTAACACTAAATTAGACAGTCTAAAAGATGCTTGCACCTCACTGGGATTCAAAATTTGAGCCCAAGACTTTGTTTTCTGAACAGCTGTGCTAACCATTAGAAGCAATTGATTTTTGCAGACTAAGAAATTTACAATATAACTACTAGAGACACAAAGAAAATGGAGCAGCATTGTGGTATAATAAGTAAAAAAATACAAATAAAAACAAAAAAATGAATAAGCAAACAACCATGTTCTAGAAAACATTCAGCTTAGAGGTCTGTAAACTGTGCAACAGCAAGGGAATGTCAAAACAGAAAAGAGTATAATAAAACGATAACTAGAAAAATTTTTCCATACCCACTTACCCAGTCTTCAAGCTCACTATCTGATGACACCGCCACCTTTAGAGGTGCTGATTTAGCTATCCGCCTTGCTGTATAAACAGCTAGCACAGAATACTTGTTAAAATCTGAAACTCTGAGAACACAGGTCACTTCTCCTAATGGAATTTGAATTACTTTAGCAGGTTTTGAATAAATGCACGTAAGAGTGCCGTCGGTTGTCCCATATCTTGAGCTGCATAGTTCTAACTCTGCAGTGCAATCAACCCATCCAGAATAATCATCGTACACTTGAACGCTGCCACGCTTGATCCACGATGTCTGAAATAAAAGGATTATTTAAATAAATATGCAAAAAATTATCTGAGTAAATCAAATTAAGCTTCTTAAGTTGTCTCAACAGAATTTTGATATTATGCACTTACATACAGGCTTGTGATGTGTGGAAACATTTAATAACATATATAGCAAGTAATAAAAAATTTTAAAGTGCATTAGTAACAGAAATTAATGTCAAATTAAAGGAAGAACCAACCCTCGAACAACATTTATTGTATTTTAATGTACAATTGAAAATATTGACATTAAAATACAAAATGTGCGCATAGAATGCTTTACTTAAAAATGCAAAAGAAATTTAAATATTTCTTATCTCCCGCCAAACGAACATTTACGCCGGCATATTTGAAAAAAGTGACGTAGGCGGTGTATGCTGGGCAGCGTGAATGCCGTGAAGGCAAACTGTGTGAAGGTACGCATTGCAACATTTCTACAATTTGCTTAGAAGTTCCATTATTCTAATCTTGTGTTTAAGTGTTTATCTATTTGATCAAACTTAAAGTGGTTACATTGCTTTGATCTACAGGATTACACCTTAAAATGTGTATGTAATTAACATTAATTGTGTAAATAATTAATTTGCAGATTTTGTTGAGTTTTAGATACGTATGTAAACTTGCCAGTACTTAGTAGGTGCCGGGCACTGGCTATTAAGTTTACAGAATTGGCTCTATAAGTCAAAAAAAGATTCTGAAGCACCTGGAGGGATAAGTGTTTATATTGCACGAAAACTGGATGATGCCATTTTCATCTAAAAATAGAGTGGACGACTTTAAATTGATTTTACTAATTACACAAGATGCTTATCACAACTTTACTGCTGAAATTTTCTAACATTTTCCTCAAATATTAAAATTACATTAACTTGCCGAGAGACTTGGCTTTTCCTTTAAGCATCTATGAACAAGTATTGCAAACACTGCCACAAGAAGAAGAATGATAAAAATACACGACAGTTAAATAAGAATCTTACAAGACAAAGACAGAAAATTTCAGAAAATTTTTTAATGTATAAATTCACTCCTTTGATTCTGCTTGTAGTCACTACCAACAAGACAGCAAATTAAAAACAATATTTGCTCACATTATTGAGCATAAAAAAGTTCTTACTTTTTCAACCGCTTGTTCATAATCAATGAAGCGAGCTTCATGAGCATTTCTTTCTTTAAGCATGAGCACTATCTCTGAGTACCATTTTTCTTCTTTAGCTTTTTTGTGGTCAAGTGATGTATGACGACTAGCTATTGAAATGGAAGGTTCAATTTTGAATTACAAAAACCAAGGCATGAAAGAAATTTAAACATGGAACAGAAAAAACTTAAAAATAGTGACATTTACTTATATCATAGCAGAACTGATGATGATATTAACATTTTTGTTACAATCGGAAAAGCCTAATAAATTATGCTTAAATAATCAAATTCTACTTAGCAAGCGAAGTTTTAAGGGATAACTAAAGCATTTACCATAAAGTGTTTTACTCATATTGAGGTTTTTCAGAAAGAGAACTTACATGAACTGAACCAAGTTGCAGGTGGGAATTTCGGGTCAATATCACAAGCAGATGCACTAATTGACATCCACTGAAATTCGGCATTGTCATCATAAAGCCAGCTGGCTTCATGCGCTTCCTCCAAATTTAGAGATATCTGTGAATCAGATATATTAGACACATCAAGGTTTGAAGATGAGCTAGAAAGTTCATCTTCGATGCCTTTTTGACTAGATGACAGATTACTGTTTTCCTTATCGATACAAGTGGTTTCACTTTTAAGTGGTTGTGCACTGACTAACTCAGTCCCAGAAAGACTTGGGATGACATCTTCTGGAAAATCTACAACCGGAGTTTCCACTTTGTCCTCGCAAAAATTTATCATAGTATCTGATGCAGTAGATGACCAGCTACTGTGGCGAGATCTGGCATTATCACAGTCAACAGAGGCACAATGAGCATCGGTGAAGTCTTCAGCTGCATCGCGTTGAAGCACTAAATCGCTCATTTCACTACTACTCTCAGCAGAAGTATTTGAATTAGCAATACTTCTAGGAAGCAAACCAGTTGCTTTATGGCTGACAGAAGCAGTTTTTGAGATAGCTGTTTTTTTAGGTATCAGCCCAGCTACTTTGTATGTCATAGTTTTGTTAGCAGTGTCAAATGTAAGGTATGATGTTGTGCCCGATGTGTTAAAAAATAAATCAGACTGGTCCAATAGTTGAGCAGTAGAAACACTGGAAATTTCTTCTTCAGATCTGAAAAAAATTAATTGTAATTCCTTGTTCTGTGTTGATTATTAAACAGGGAGCTGAAGGTACACTAACAATCTCAATACAACAAATATTTTGATAGTAGTTTCTAGTTTGTATTTATCATGTGTTTGGAAACTTGTATTAAAACCCTGTGAAATAATGGACAATAATTAATGTGAATCACATTAACAAGACAGCATAAAAATCTTACAATGCCAAAAAGAAATTAAACAACAGGAAAAGAGGTTGCTTACGAAGTTGAAGAAATCTGTGTGCTATATAAAAGAGGCAAGCTTTACAAAACGGTTTGGCAACCGCATGTTTTACATGTTTTACTATGCCTTCTTATCCTGGAACAGCTTGAACAAACAACCTCATATTGCTGTTACCAAACACATTTTCTTTGCACAGAATTTTCCTCGGTTGAGGTTACCATTGGTGATATCAGAGAATTATTCTCATCAGTTTTGACAAATTATGCTAAGTTCTAAATAAAAAAATTCTACCCTCAATCGTATCATTTAATAGACTAGTTTGGAGCAGTAAAGAAGATGAGTTTAAAAATTACATGCAGTCTGATCAGTATTGCAATGAAATGAAAAATGAAATCAGTTTTTTTTGACAGTGACATGTTTGAAAAAGCTGGGATGCTGCTTCACACACAGTTAAGATTGAGATTCAACATTAAAGATGTTGGTATTCTCCAAAATGTTACCCGAGTTGGAATTCGCATGCGAAGACAAGACGGCAGTTTGCAAGCTGGGATTTAGCACTCACCAGCAGGTTGGCTAAATTAATGGTTTGTTCTAGTGTATAATTAATAAATGCTATTTAGAAAATTTAGAAATATTTATTGTTTGCCAAGATTACCTAACTGAATATGAGTCTTCAAAGGAACTTGTTTCACTGTAGTCTTTGATATTTTGTAGTCGGCGATTAGCTTTAACTTTTTGCCAAAGTTTTCCACAAGACTCGCCCGGCGTCACTTGAGTACGGAAATAAACTTTTTTATCTTGCATGTTGATACCAAGGACCTACAATTATATAGTAAATGCTAAAAACATAATTAAGGGTGCTAGTCATGAATAGTTTTACTAGAAAAGTTAACCTATGGTGCCTGCGAAGTATACTCTCAAAGGTTACCTAGAACTAATATACAGTAGGTGCTGCTTAATAGACTCACTTTGGGACCGAAGTATTTTGACCCAATTAACCAACTGAACCTATTAACTGATGTGTGTAGTATTACTGGTATAGCGGTATGAGTGATCAGCTTAAGATGCACTGCAAAGGTTTTTAATGAATTTTAGAAACCAAGTAATGCCTAACTTCCTTTATGCAGTTAAAAATTTAAAAAAATATTTTAAAATATTAATTTATATAAGTGAATTAATAATAAATTAAAAAGTATACTTATCTAAATCACACAAGTCACACAATCGTGCAACCAAGAGCTTCAAAAGGAAACCACTAGACAAGTGATTAAATGTTTAGCTTCCAGAAATTCTTGGGTAAGGAGGTTAATTGCAGTGGATGAGCGGGTAACAGATTCAAAGCAAAACTGCTACAATAGCGTATTAGCACACGATAAATGTACCTGCTTACAAACAATACGGTACTTAACATGATTGTTTCTACATATATTATAGTGCACAAAAGCGAAGTAAAGATGACACAAAAGCAGGAAAGGCTCTTTGGGCACATACAAATGTCTTATGTTAAGTATGTGAAGGAAAAATATTGAGTAAATTATGCGGAGTTATTTGAGTCAATTGCCGATAATTTTTATGTACATTTGAATAGAAGCGTCCCGTAAAAAAGCATTTTTGAGTCACTTAAGCGACTGAGTCTATTAACCATGAGTCTAATAAGCGCTGCCTACTGTAATAGGAAAAACTACATGAAATGGTATACTCTTTAGTATTATTTCAGGTATTAAAATGCTTGTATGATGACAATGCTTAAGCAAGAAATAATTTTTCTTTCAAAACTTAGATTTTCATCTGAGCAGTTATAATAACTGCAATCTGCTCAGCTAGTGTTGTTAAAAACTAGCAAAAAAGAATTCAAAATTAGAAATAACAAAATAAATATCAAATGTCTAACAGAAACTCCCACTAAAGGGTTTTTCAAAAAAGTCAGGTAAAACTGAATAATCTATGCTTCTAACTAACTCAAATCAAAATTTTGAAAAGCTTATACATTCACCTACAATAGCACGGAAGTTACAAAATACTTTTACAAACTGTGTGTTAATATTGGAAATTTAAGGTGGCTTCAATTTTAAAGAAGATAGTCAGAACTAATTAAATATTGCGATTATTACTAACGAATATTTAAAAAGGTACAGCAGAGTTTCTCGAATTGGCCTTCTGATAGTCCTCACCTATACCTCAACTGCTGAACATGGCAAAAAGTGGTAGAGAAGGCATATAGAGTGTATCATGTTTCTAACCTGGTCATTAAGCCCAATGCTAATTGACTGGAAACAGCCTATCATCTCCACCCATCCAGTGCCAATACAAGCCTCTACGTCTGTACTAGCCATAGCACCACATATATTTTTCCTGAACCATACCTACAAAGTGAATGACAGAAAATTTAATTAAGAAGACAGCCATTCAGAACAGCAATCACCATGGAAATGCTCACTAGGATTAGTACAGCTATAATCATTCCCTTTCTGTAATGTTTATAAATAAACTAAACACACCGAGCCACCGGCTCCAATTGCCCAAGCAGCATTGCCTCCAACGGTGACTTGCTCAATTTTTACTGATGGATCAGGAACTACGTACCATGCCGTACCTGCAAATCATTCAAATATAAATATTTGCTGGTATTAATAAATTCTGTTTATATTGCATCAACTGGTTTAAATGTACAGAAGAAACTGATTCTTCATAAATAGCCGTATTTTCCAAAAAAGTTACATTGAAACACCCAGAATATGTTAAGTATAAGAAAAGACAATGAAAATAACCACACACTTTTTAACCCATTATTTTCAACATACCAATCAAACAATCCTTTGTAATACCAAAGCGTGAAAGTATGCGACCATTCCATGTTACAGCCCAAACTAAACCAGTTGGTCCTACACTAATCTGGTTTACTTCACAATCGACAAGTCCAGGAACCAAGGTCCATGAATTTCCTTCTGGATTCATTTGTGAAATTCTTCTCCTTACAAAGATCTAAAAAGAAACAAAATAAAAAATAAATTTTCGGATAAACTTCAGGTGGTTTCAGATTGCTTACTGCCCCCTCGTTTATCGCTTTCAGAGAGTAGAAACTGATAATCGCATGTCACAACATGTTGCACAACTTTATTTGAACACAGATAGCCTAACGGATTACTAACATAATTATTTTAGTTACCCTAAGCAGAAAAATTATGTTATAAACGAAATATTCACAAAGAAACGGATTCTATAGCATATCCAGCCACTTAATCACAAAAAAACCAATGAACAAATAACCCATTACTTTGAATTCTTGACTAGTTTATAACTGAAAATACTTTACTATGGTATTATTACTTTAACAGTTTCTCATTTCATTGATTGTAAAATTACTAGATATATGTAAAAAATGCAGGGCACGAGGAAAATGGTTAAGTGTCACAGTGGACGCTTAGCGACTAAAGCTGAGCAACATTGGGTCTGCTCAGTAAACTTCTGTGTAATCCTCAAAAAATTTCATCTGGACAGTTTCAAACAGTGAGGGAAGAAGCAAGACACTCTTTCTGAATACATGTAATGCAAAAGGTTATCTCGATAAGGAAAGGTTTATCCGTCCCTACCATAGGAGCACTGAATTCTGATTGGTAGTGTGCCAAGTTATATATAATATAATATAGATGATACCTTTCCAGAAATGGTTACAGCCCAAACGCTAAGATGATCTGTAGATACACCAGATATTTGACTACCTCCTACTGCAACATCAATAAATGGCTCATCTGCTGCTGCTGGCACCTGTAGCCATAAAATCAGCTAATTTTTTCTATTTTCATTTGAGGGATTTGCTTTACTTAGAAAACACTTATAATGCTAATAAGTACAAATAAAGTATATTCATTAAAACTATGAAAACAATCTATTTAAAAAAATGTTCTTATACGAACACAATGAAATCTCAGTTAGTTTCTGTTTTTGCTGTCAGTTACTTTAAGTCAGTAGCAGACTTAAAAATTCATTGCTATACTTTGAAATTCTGTAAATCCTGAAAATTACTTTCTACACTGATCTATCACAGTATGATTAATTGTACCCACGCTGATGTATTCCACACAAAAACAAAAAACAATAAACCCACTGACTAACAAAATGACAAAACATGCCACTACAGTAGACTCTTTTAGTTTAGTTAGTTACATCACTAGTTAGGTTTCAGATCAAACTTTTGGAAGAATAAGTGATGTTTTGAGTGCATCTTATCATACTACAATACAAAAATGACTCCTATCAGTAAAAAACACTGGTTATCAAGTAGCTATTATGTTAAAATAAAACTTTTTAACTTTAAGACACACAAAATTTTCAGAGCAGTAGCGTGTAGAGGTTTGATGCCCGGGTCCAACTCCCCGATACCCCAAAACTCAAGTAAGGGGACTATAGGACCTAGCACTGAAAAATGTGAGAAAGGAAGACATCTTAAATATGTAAAAACAGATGAAACAAGAAATAAACACATTATTCAAATTAAATATAAATCTGCCCCCATTTAATAAGTTCAGTTCCCCAAATGAGATCTCCTGTCAGAAAATACTTGAAGTGTTTCATTTTTACGTCAACTGTGATTTTTCACTGCTGATTAAAGCCAGGCTGGTCATTTGCTCTTGTGACGTGAAAAACCTAAGATGTGTTTTTATTAATTTCAGTTTTGAAAATGATCTTTCAGAATTTGCGATTGAAAATGCGATGGCAACGCAGTAATCTGTATGCAACGCACATTATCTTAATCTCCTTAAGTTACTTTAAATTGTCTTAATCGGAAGTATCTAGATGTAACAGATTTTCTACTTTGGTCTCACTTATCAAAACACAGATCCACATTCACACCAGCTTGTGGTACTGTCAGGTGCTTGTACATTGAAGTTAACAGAAACAATTTCAAATTTCAAAAACTAAATTTTTATTTCACTCTTTCAATGGATGCCCTCCCAATATGGATGCCTGGGGCCATTGCACCTTCTGCCCCCCTTCTGCACGCTACTGCTTCAGAGTCAATTTCCTGTTTTCCAGGAATAACATGTTTAAGAAATTCCAAATGCTATGTTGAATGTGAAATGATAAAGTACATTCCAACAAAAATATTTCAAGACAGAAGCTTTTTCAAACGTATGTATCACTATAAGAATAATATTGATTCTTCTATTTGAAGGTAAAATGACGAATAATTGTATATACCCTATATTAAAAATTAAAATTTAAGTACCTGAATCCAAGTGTTGAATCTCACAAACTTGCGGAATCGGATCCACTTTCGTCGACGGACTGTAGACTTCCACTGCTGTTCTATATGCCATGGTCGAGGAAAATCCACAGCATACATCCATCCCTAAATATTTTAATTGCAACAAATGCAAATGAAGAGCCATAGAAGATGGGCAAATACAAAGCTAAAATGTCTGTAGAGAACTATGTTCCTGTCCACCCCCTCCCCCCCCCAAAAAAAAAAACTATGGATTTGACAGTCTAGATGTGAGAGTGTTTCGAAGCATTTTTGAACATTTTTGATATTGAGAGTTTTGTGATATAAAAGTATGCTAAAATTTCTCTTCTACAAATTATTGGTTCAGACCAATATTACATTTGCAAAATTTTGCAATGTGACCCTTGACAATTGTTACTCTTTGAATTAATGCAGTGCAGTTTATTCATATGCGACCGAGTAGTTTGCTCTCATTTCCACATTTTAGCTCCTATTTTGGGCCTTTAAATTAACTGAGCTTTTATCCACCATTATCTAAGCATCTATCCTTACTAGCATTGTGACTCTAGTTAATACAGTTTCTGAGTTATTCAAAATTTTCATGTTTTGTCTCCTATCTCGGGCACTTAACCAACAGGAGTTTTTTAAACATACCATTATATCAGTCCCTACTTCAGACTTTGCTTAATTTTGTGACTCTATGTACTACAGTTTCCAAGTGATTCAATGTTATGACAACAGCTGAGTGATGTATGTAATCCTTGGTACCCTTTGAGCCGAAGTCACCATTCACAAATCAATGACAAGGCCCCTAACTTAGATGTTTACCCTGCACGTTTCATGACCTTTGTGTTTGCAAGTTAACCTGAATTTTTTATTGTCCATGGCAATGCATGATAACGATGAGTGATAGGAATAATAACATTCATGGAGTCTAAAATCATCGCTGCAAATCCTATGTCTCGCCTGTGACTCGGCTTGAAACATTGAAGTTATTTACTGGCAACGAGATCTGGGAAAAAGTTTCAGAGTCTGGATTTGGCCCTCAGACTACCAGTTGCCCACATGTGGTGCAGCTGAAAGACCCACAAAAATCTAAATCTTAAAATGTTGATACCTCTGGTCCAGTTAACTGCCCATCAATGCTTTCCTGTATGTGCCAATCACCTTCCCATTCCCACGCTGAACTCGGAAGCCGGAAATGTTCTTTGCGTAAAGCTTTTTTGCCATCAGCACTGCTAAAATTTGGTCGGTCAGAAAAAATCAGCTGATCAGTCCAGCCACCATATTTCAAGGGACGCCAACGCTATAAATTATTAAAGGATCGTTAAAATTACTTGTAAATGCACATTTAAAAAACTATTAAGGAAGTTGTACTAATACAAATCCAGATATGCCTACTGTAGGATTTCTAAGCTGTTACCACAATGGAAGAATTACTAACCTTATTATTGAAACCCTGCTTATTCAAAGCACCAAACACATTGTAAGGACGTTCAAAATTCAAAATAAGGTAATTTTTGTACCACAAGTGTTTGTGACGCAAATGTTCTGGTACAGCTATTCCTCGGTAAGCAAGTAAAATTGAATCAGTTTTCTGATTCTCTTAAAATCTCAGTACAATAATCACATCATTACGGAGGGCTGTTATAACATAATAGCTCTGGCTGCAAAAGCTAATGTTACATGCAAATCATTCTGTTACTATTCAGGACTGTTAATTTTGTAAACGAAGATTGCTCAGCCATACTACTACTTTGCGCACGTCAACATAACTTAAGAATATATATATATACTACAAAAACTTATATACCTGATTTTCAAAAGTATTTTCTTGTACCCGTATTGGCAAATCACTAGAAGGAACATACAAATATATTTGCTGATCACCACCAAGAGCCCACACTGATTGCGCAGCTGCAGAAATGCGCTTAAGCTCTGTGTGTCTATCTCCACATGGATGCCATTCAGTTTTTGCAGTGGATAAATGATAAGGCTGACCTGTCGTGTCAAGAGCCCAAAGACTGGTAAATGGCATATTAAGATAATTTATAAAAAGCTCAGTCTGCCTTCAAAAATCAGGCACCATTCTGAATTTACCATTCTGAAAATAAAAACTGTCAACAAACACATTATTACCTTTGCTGAGTAATTTACATTTTCATACTCATTGGTTAGTTAACAAGATTACACAAAATTTGCTTGCAGATTTCCACAAAACTTTGTAGAGGGATGGGGCATGGGATAAGGAAGAATGTATTCTGTTTTGGCAATTACTTATAAAGAAAAACAGCATTTATTAATAACTATAGGCTTGTATAGGAAAATTCTGTGTGACATCACAATAGAGTACTGCAGAAATGAGAAAAAATCCAAATCAAAATGGGCTTCAAAAGATGAGCAATAACAGCAGAAGTGACACACCAACAAAAATGTAAGTAAATTAAGAACCACATTTACACTAAACTGATTTTGAGCTCATAGATTTTAATGCTATGAGTACACAGAGAGAGATTGCTAGACTCTTTCACAAAAAGTGAGGCAACAATGGGTGCTAAGTTCTAATACAAGTACCATGGTCTGTTGTGTGGTATACAATTGGTGTCATGGTGTATAGTCAGTACAGTTGGTTGCAACAAATGATACATGCGTATGCTTGACTACAATTTACAAGCATACCATGGAGATCGGTGACAGGTTTGCCTAAAATGCCACTTTAATGGAAGCAATTGTTTCAGCAAAAGTATCAAACTTAGAAAGTTCGTTGGCTATCTATTAATGCCTAATTTACAACTGATACTTGACTAAAATTAATTCCTGTTTGCTTTAACTAATTGACGGAGTATCCATCTTACTCTGTTTAATTCCCTCCTGATCATCATTTTGGCTCGCAGCTGTGTAATTCTCAGAAGCGTGCCACCTATTAGCATCGAACGCACTTCTGAAAAAATACAGATTTGTGCCCATTGAGGAAGTATATTGTAACAAAGTTTTGTGAGGGTAATATATTATTTCAAAGTTTGTGTAAGTCGATAGCACTTACCTAAAACATTACCTCAGTACTAAATAAGTTAAGGCTAGCTAACAGCAACGTTAGATTTGGCAATAACCAAGCAAGTTTCACTACCCAATTCTGACTTGGAAGTAACTAAAGTTTAATATGTTCTGGCATCAAATGCTGACTTGAAAATAACTGTTTACAGCTTATGTGGCTGAACTTTCACAATTAATTGCTTTTATTACAAAATCTGCCTAAACTTGATAAAAGCCTTAGCTGGCTGAAATGATGCATCAGATAGACAGACCAGGTTTATCTAAAACCTCTTGAATCCAAATAATGTGCACACACTAATGCCTGAGAATACTTGGGACGACCATGCTTGCTTGAAACCTCTATGTACTGCAGTGCTGCACCCTCGCTCAACTATCACTAAGCCAAAACAATAGTGAGTAAGCTATTGCACAGGGAGGCACAGTGTACTACAGTACATGGCAAGGTGGTACACAATGAGGCGGCACAAGGCGAAGTGTTACAGGGGAATGTCAGGCAAGCTTGAATGTCTCACGTAGTGATCGATATGCAGGAAAGCAATCTCTCTGCGCATGCGTGGCATTTAAATCTATGTTTCGAGCTATAGTTTGTTGCAGGCTGTAGATCACTTGTGTGCATGCAGGGGACACTTGAACAGTAGACATTTGGGCAGTGCACTCTTGGGCAAAGGACGTACTGGATACTGGGGTAGCGGACACTTGGGCAATGAATATTTGGATAGTAACATATCTGGGCATTTGGACAGTGAGTCATCTAATACTTCTTGCATTTATAATTACTGACATTAGATAGAATTTGAAATTCCTCTTATAATTAGTTATCAGTATTGAAAGCTCATCAAAGAGTAAAGTTTGTACTCATCAAGCACTGGCCTTCATGTGCTGTTCTAAGACTGTCAAAACTATCTGATATCTATAAATTAGAATTAGCTAAATTTGTGTACAAATTCAGGAATAATACGCTGCCAAACCTTTTTTCTGTTTATTAATAATAATAACTTATTATACACCTATATCCAACATTCACAGCACCTGTATCGAACATTCATTAGATCAGCCCCAAAAAATTCGCTTTTTTGTTGAAAAGATTTAATACCACTAAAGGACAACAGTGATTAAAATACCAAAGTGCTAAATTATTTTATTCATTACCAGTAAACATTACTAATGTCTCTTTAAAAATATGGTAACTAAATACAGTGCAACTTTTATTGGTGAATATAGTCTTTGTAATGATAAGTGTAAAGGTTAAGTGATATTGTATAATTTTCCGTATTTTTTTCAGCATTATGCATTAGCAGATAAAGAAATGATACGGAAAAAAAACAAACCTGTACTTATATAAAAGGTACTCAACAAGACTTTTCAGTTAGCCTAATAAAATTGACAAAAGGCAAATATTTGCCTTTGGAAAAATCAGTTCTAATGACAAAAGTAATGTTGCTTTGTCTGCATGTATCTATTTTGTTAACCAAATTATTATTAGTATTATGTTGCATTATTTCATGGGCTTATTTTATGCTGACTTAATTTCCTTAATTTTTGTTTTTCTTAAAGCACAATTATTTTGGTTGTAGTTTTTTATAATTTTATGCATGAATTCGTTTTAGCAGTTTATATTTCCAGTTTTCAAGTTCTTGCTTTTTATGCTTAAAACAACAAGTTGCTTGCTGTTTTGCTTTAAATTTTGTTTCTTTGTTTTTGCTTTTGATTTGATAGTTATTATAATACCATACACAAACCAATTTGTTTTTGTAAATTAAAGGAAATTGTATGATTTATCATACACTACCCCAATTTCAAGTCCGATAAATATATACTTCTGACAGCTTTTTGTTTTTGTTTCTCAATTGTTTTGTCTAATTAGCAAAGGAAATGTCTGCTGGTTTATGTTTTTTGACTATGGTATTATTGTTTTTCCACTTAAAACTAGATTGATTCTTTTGTTTGTAATCATTTTATCATTACTGTATTGTTTCAGTTTGACAGGACTTTGTTTATTTCATTCCAGTTCTCTGTAAATCGTCTTTTTAACTAAGAGGGTGGCTGAATCGCCCAACCTCCACAATTGTTTCGCTTCCCCTTCTGTAAACTAATGACTTATTTTGTTTATGTACTTGACATTATTGTATATTACAAGAGATAAATAAATTTATCTGAGTCATATGCAAATTACGTCTATTGTAGACATTGGGCAGGTAGAATGCTAAAATGAATTAAATCTTCCATCAAGACAGGTAAACACAGAAGTAATCCCAGCAAAAAAGAACTAGACACTGCTATGCCAGTTTGTTATCAGCACCACTTCCGTGCTCATCATGTCATGATTTGTGTTCATTCATCGAAGGACAAACTATTAAGTATTAACCTTCTGCTTAGGGTTGCCACCATGTCATGAACCAAAACCAGGAGTTAAAAGCCAGCTACGGAGTGGGGCCTGCATAGGGCAGAGTTTCCTGTATTTTAGGCGTCTTTATGGGCACTTTTTCATAAACAAAAATCAAGAAATTTAAATCACAATGTAGTACAAATTTCTTCACTTAGGACTCTGAGAAAGTCCTAAAAGTGTAAAACTTACACAAGTGCAAGCAATGTACAGTCTAGCCTCGTTATCTCGCCACTGTCTGTCTAGGGCAAATTTTTGGCGAGAGGCGAGTATGGCGAGATAACGGGAATATAACGAAGTTAGTCTATATGTATATACATAATAGTTGATTAACATAGTGTTCCTCTATGTACATATAAAACATATTTTGCATTATGATACCAATCAACATTAAATCAGAAATGAAAAAATGTCATAAAAATAATCTTAAAATGTTACTTTTTCATTTAAAAAACCTTTTTCGAGTATACACTTAAATGCAATAAACTTAGCAAAAGATTTAGAAATGTTCACAAATGAGTTACTGATGGCTGAAATAATTCAGAAGTAACGACTGTTTGATTGATGATACACACAAGCAGTCAACACGACGTTTAATCAAACACAATCCTTGAATATCGTCGCTTGTGACTCTGTCAGACTGTTCAAAGTATCGCATCAGTGTGTCGACACCTGTTATAGAGTAAGGATATCGGTGACGCTTTAGTTTCTCTGCGCATTAACCAACCAC
This sequence comes from Tubiluchus corallicola, assembly GCA_030141605.1. NCBI lineage: Eukaryota > Metazoa > Priapulida > Priapulimorpha > Priapulimorphida > Tubiluchidae > Tubiluchus > Tubiluchus corallicola. The sequence goes on along the minus strand of JAQGDQ010000129.1, from coordinate 478,044 downwards.
AGCACTCCTAATCTAATCCTGGTGAGACACACACTAGATTAATTATGTCTGTCTATCGAGTACAGCAGCATTGTCTACATACCACGGTTATATTGATCGACACGCGGTATATGTATTGATCGATTCACCTCTGAGTTTGTCTGTTTGGCGACATAACGAATATACATAGTTTACATAAGCACTCATCCTAGCATGACGTGGCGAGGGCGAGAAGCGAGGGTGGCGACTTAACGAGGTAAATATCAAAGCAGGAAATCCGTCCTGGTACTTTCTATGGCGAGAGACGAGTTTGGCGGCATAACGAGGGGCGAGATAACGAGGCTAGACTGTACATAATTTTTGAAGTTCCTTCTCAGTCCCAATACATTTCTCACGTTTTTAAATTGCTGGAAATAGTTTGTGTAATTTGTGATGTGAATTAAAGCTAAAATGGAACTTGCATTGCAGCAACTGCTGCTGTAGAAAAATTGGCAAAAAATGCAGACAGGGTGATGAAGCCATGTAATCATTTAAATTTAATTTAATAAGTTTACTATTTTACTTAATAGAGATTTTGCTATTTTTAGCTTTCTCTTATTCAATGTTTCAATAGCATGCATGGTTTTAGGTTTTTCCACTTAAATTTCAGTTTGATGGTTGAAATCAGATTTCAGAATTTTTGAAAAATCTGATCTAACTACAGATGTGTGACTGAATTTCGGAAGACTCCTGGCCAAATCTGGAGTGGTGGCAAATCTACTTTTGCTGCCAAGCGTTTCGATCCTTAGCTACTCTCTAGGAAAAAGTATCTTGTAGGGCACGGAGTACGCCACTACCTGAGGTAGGACACTTGGCCCAAGGCACATGTGCTAAATTTGTGGAAAACAAGTGTCGTACATGGGCAGCCCATTAGCGATTTCTCTCACAAATTTGAAAATGAAACAGATGCTGATATAAGCCTTCACAACATGAAAAAATAAGTTTTAGCTTTGAGGAAAGGCAGACAATTAATTTCAATAATCCAAAGAGTATTATAACAGAGAGTAAATGGCTCAGTATCTTGTATACCACGTGGCAGTACATGGCTCGCTAGGCCATTTGCTTAGGAGAAAACAATTATTTGAAGAAGTAGTAAAACGGATCAGCTGTGTGTGAAGTGAGACAAAATAAAAATGACATACCTCAACCATATGTTGGAATCGCCTGAAAAGTGGGTTTATTTCACTTCAAAAAGATTAATCTCAAAGCCAGCTCATTCGACAAGCTCAGAATAAGATTCTTTTATTTTATCAGATGTATAATAAATTATTCAAAGTGTACTGACATTGCTGATGATTATTATTAAAAATAAAGAAGGATGACGGATGCTGCCACTATGGTTAACAACTCAATTCGTGACCTGGGGGTCTTTAGTGTCCTACTTGGGTAGCCCATGTACAACGCGTCCTACTTGGGCTAGTCCATGTACGGCAATTGTCCTACTCCGCTCCCGATTTTCCGTTGAAATCTTTTCACACTACATCCAACCATTTAAGTAACCTGGTGCCTCTTGGTTTTTTAATGACTGAACTGATTCATGGAAAGCTTTAATAAGTGGATTATCTTGAGGCAACTTTAATTTTTTCTTCAGAGCTGAATGGAGACCCTACATCGTGAAAGATATTAGATTGCTAGAAGGTGTATAAAAGAGAGCGCGATAATCTTGATCGAGTGTGCTACTTTGCCAGAGTTAACATATGAACAGAAACTGAAATGCAAATTGATGCCTCTAGAACGCCGTAGACTGACTGAAGTTTTGAGAATTGTGATAGGATTGAAGGTCTGGAATGTAATGACTTTTTTACTGTTAGTGATGACAGCAGACTTAGGAAATACAGTTTTAGCCAAAGGGTTATAAACACCAGTAACCGGTTGACGGAAGAAGCGGTGAATTCTGCCAGTGTAAAGAGCAACTTGGAAGAGTTTTTGAAGAAGATTGGGGGGAGGGGACAACACAAGCCTGCCCAAGCTTACAGACCTAGTTACCATCATCACCTATTACACTGCTTTAGATGAAGTTGGTGGTCGTTAGTATAAGTGTAAACTAGCAATAGCGAACATCGTAAACGCACTTTGATAGATATCATAAATTGATCTCCGTGAATCTCCACGATCAACACCTCGGCGTTAAAATGTTAGAAAAAAGAACGAAAGACATGAAATAGATAAGAGTAACAAAACACACAGGCCAAGACTAGCTGCTCCTAACTAACTCACTGTGTTGTTATTAAACTCACGCAATGTCAGGTTAATTTAGTAATTTGGAAATTCAGCAAAGGCAGAGGGATTAGTTCTATGGGTGAGCATCGAACGTTCGAGTTCGAATCCAAATCGAAACCTAAAATTATAGATTCGAATAATTCAGTACCTCAGTCACATACGTTCTTTATAATTAAAATGCTTGAAACATCATGCGATCAGTGTGGTTTAGTTGCAGTTTCTGTGCAATATTTTTAACAAACTAATAGTGGTTTTACTGCAGAACAAAATCAAGTAATGTGCATGATCCTTTTAAGACCATTTTTTACTAGTGGTTCGAAAACTTGCTCCAATATCTTTCGAATAAGTGATCAAGAATTAATTAGGGGTGAGCATTAATTAAGGGTTTAATTCTTGATCACTTATGCACTGTAATAATAAAGAATTCATACTGTGATAATTCAGGTTAACATTTTAAAAGGGTAAATTGTATTAATAAAGCCTATACTGATCTCCTCTCCAGAGTTACTTCTTCGACAAAATGGGAATAGTTACTAATTATTCATATTTTAATGTACATTTACTTCTGTGCTTTTATTTCGCTTAATATCCCAGAAACTATACAGTTGAAAATGAAGCTTCATGCTTAAAGCCCAGATGGGGGAAAATTTTGAGTACGCGGTGATGCTGGATATACGGCTAGGGTTTTAGTAGCAGGGTGACTCAGTTGGTTGATGGAGGGTGTGGGGTTTTAGTGAACAAGACCAATTTAATTTACTTTGAAGAAAGTGGTTACGTTTGTGGCTTTGGTAAAAAGTGTGCTACTACTTATTTCGTGCATACATTGTATGAAAGGATATCATGAGACAAAATGCAGATGAACGAAACGGACGCACTTTACACACAGCCTATTATGTTTTTTTTGTTTTATGTAGTATTTAACGTGTATTGCTTTGCCAATGTACATTGTATATATTTGCGCAAATAAAGCTGACTGAACAATTGAAATTGAAACAGGAATAAAAATGTGAATTTTGGAATTTGTAATCTGGTGCTTGAGTGCCAGAAACGTGACCGTTTCCAAGAAAAGTAAAAAGTGCGTCTTATAATAAGTCATATTGGAGCACGCAACAACAAAAAAAAAATTGAATAATGATGGTTAAATGAATTTTTGCAGTTTGTTTGTTGGCCTGGCAGTAAGGAAGGGATTAAAACTGTGACACTTCATGGCTAATGTGCAAACTATGTGTTGCATACTGTAGTGTAGTGCATACATAAAGGCTCGCAGGAAGAGGGATTAAACGGTGACCTTTAGAAAAATTTTGAGAGTCTGTAGGTGAGACTAAGATACGTGTGAAAATAGGGATGGGAAAAGGTTAAGATGTAATCTTTTGCGGTAATGTACAAAGTCTGGTGTGTGTTATACTAAATGGGAGTTTGCAATTAAAATTGTTCAACTACGTTAAATGACACAGGACTAGAGATTTCATCAAAGAGGATAAAAAAAAGCAAATATGGAATTAAAGGCAGTATTCATTGAAGTAATGAATGGTGTTGAATTTAACTGCAGCAGTTACGTAGTTTTCTATGACATACACCGTTTTGCTTCTAGTGAAAGTGTTTGTGGTGTGCTAAATTAATACAAATACGTAGATCTATGTTATTATAGGGAGACAAATTCAGTTGGCTGATAATTATAACAAAATTAAAAATAGCTCTGAAGTTTAAATCAGCAATTAAAATTGTGCATTGAAACACCATGGTTTCCGGAAACTCAGAAACAATCAACTAGTGATAACTATTAAAGATGAACAGAAAAAAATTTCAGTCTCATGTGAAAAACCAAAACTCTGCCTTTTGTAATGGCTCATAACTCTGAAAATTTTCATTCTCATGTGTTGTAAAAAAGTGGCTTCCACCCTTTGGCAATATTCTTGATCAAAGCTCTGTTGGCTAACTAAGTTAAAAATCCACAAATTTTAGCAAATGATATTTTTTAATTTGGTCTGCTAAACTGATGTGTTACTCTGTTAGCTATTCTGCAAAAATGACAAATTTTGTCAAAAACGTTTACCTCAAAAACTTAATGAGCTTCTGAAGGCTGCAGCATTGAAATATGCACTCTAGAATTACTAAAGTGCAAGCAATTAATACTGTAAGTTAGTGTAAAAAGAATGTTAAAATAAAACTAGTGAGCAAATAAGATTTTGAAATTTAACAATGTACTATAAAAACAATAACGTCAGATATAGTAAGTACAATTGCCTATCAAATTTTGTATATAAGACCACATAAAAAAACTCATCACACGAGGAAAAATGAATTAACCTGCTTTGCAGCATAAAAAGTTAAAGCTAACAAGCACAAAATGATAGTAAGCCACATGCAATTAAGCAAAAAAGTGAAAGAGACATACAAGCACTGTAACCTGAGTTATTCAGAGTGGATCACATGGAGCTGCACAGCAAACAAAGAAACTTCTATGCTGAGCCACACTGTTAAAATAATCTGTAGCTGGGTGGATATTTGACTAGCACAAGGTTATCGAAATACTTAGCACAGTGGTTCCAACCTAATTTTCTATACAGTTTGACTGCTACTGCTTCATTCTCCTTTGTAGGCTTTTCTTCCAATTGTTTCAGAACTAATTTCAGGGCACGTCCATAATGCTGGTTTATGATGGCATGATTTACAGAAAAGTCTATGACCTTGGCATCACTATAGTCAGCAAATTTTAGTATTTCAGATATGATATCATTGAGTTCTGCTGTTACAGCTTGAATCTGATCAACTTCCGCTGCATCTACTGAATCTAACGATTCGAATTTAGCAGAGCCAAGACGAGCCAGACTTTCAATAAGGATGGCCTTTTCTTTGTCCATGTTGGCTTTGACTATTGTAGCATCAGAACGACTGTCAGATTTCGAACCATAATAACAAAGCAATGCTTGAATGTCGATCTTAGAAATGACCAGTTTAGCCTGATCTATGATTTCTTTCAACCTCGACTTTCTACCAGCTTCTCTATCTAGTGTAGTAAGCCATGCCATGTGCAATGGAAGATGATCAGCTGCTTCAGATTCACAAAGCTCCTTATACAAAGTATCAGTTTCCAGCTTGGCAATCCACGATATTTTAAAATCTCTAACAGCTTCTCGGAATTCATCTTCTTTAGATTTGTCTTTCTCAGATTTGTTGTGGTTATTGCTTTTTGTCACAGTTTTCTTTATATGGTCTGTTGTTATGTACCTGAAAGGGTAGGTACAAGCTTTGCGTCCTAATTCATCTTTAGCGTAGGAAATGGTACCCGTCAGCATGTTTCCAGCAGCACATCCTTTTGGCACCTTTTCTTCGGCAAGAGGTGTTATAAATATGGGAATAAAAACACCAGGCGGGCAATTAAAAGTGTTCATTTTTTTTCCGCCAACCATAGCACTAGTACGAGTTGAATAGATATCTAACGAAAGTGGATTGGCCAATTTATATTGTACCACTATTGACATATCTTTCAGTTTGTCAAGTAATTCTTTTTTATCATGTCGAACTTGCACCTTCAGTATGTAATCCCCTTTATCTAACTTAACTGAGTACTGATTTGGAAATGCATCGCCTGATGCTACGAGATGCTTGTTGCAATCAAAAATCATCCAAAGCTGTGCCTCATATTCAGATTCATACAGTAGATCACATAGAACTGGACAAGCTGGGGTAACTTCAGAAGTTTTAACTTGATGAAAAGAATACGTGAGAACTAATTCATATATCTGCTTACCTTCAGGCAAAACATCTCTAGGCCCTAAAGCACGAATTTTGACTTCATTGGGGCGTAGTGGTTGTACGTAATGCTTGAGTGATATAGTAGGACTGATTTCTTCATGCTTTAATGGTGATGCAACATCAATTCGAGTAATACCACAAGCTGCATGCATAGTGATTTCTGTAGAATTTGGCTCTAGGCCATGAAATGTGAGACTGTAATCTACTACTACTGATCCAATGCTTGCCCACCATTTAGAGATACACAGCTCCATAGTGCATCCACCCAGAACCTTGAAAGCTTGAGTGCTTTCACCTAGCTCAGACAAGTTGACAAATTTATAGAACTCTAAAGCCTTGTGAGTACACTGCGGAATCAACTGCATAATATGAAACACAAAGCGCGAATTCAAGTCATCACTGCGCACGTGAAAATGAAGTACAGCCCAAGTCGCACCTTCAGGCACCTGAACAAAATGCCTTCTTATTTGCCCTGCAGTAAAAGATGTTTGTGGAAAATGCAGTTGGAAATTAAAAGTGTCATGTACCTGTTCAGGAACAACAACTGTGACAGGAATTCTGAACAATGGTCCCTTGTTGGGTCCATTCACGTCATAAGCTTGAATCTCTGTATAATGAACACCAATCTGCAGTCCAACAGGGTTTATTTTGATGGTAAATGTTCTGGACATATTCATTAAATCCAAATGAGAAGGAGCGGCAACCCAGGAAGCGTTACACAACAAGCTGAATCTCATGTTAAACAACACTTTATCTTTATTTTCCATAACATTTGGCTCGAAGAAAACTGGCTCCACACTAACAGACATCTCAACAGGTTTTGCCAAGTTGGCAGGTTCACGAAGATAAATGCCACGCTTTCCACCTATGCTTATTGTAAAACTTACATCATTTTCTTGGCAAGACTTATATTCCATCAAATGATTATGAGCTTTTTCTACTTGTAATAGGCCATTACCTTGAGCAAAAACTTCTATGCCATCTAATACTTGAGCTGTATTTTCAATAGCTCTACGTACAGAAAATGGAGAGTAAGCAATCTGATTAAATTTGAGTGCAGACAACAACAATGCTATCCCTCCGCATGCATTAGGCGAACTCATTGATGTACCATTCATTAGTTGAGAACCCCGCAAAGTCCAGTTAGGCACAGATGTAATAGCTGCGCCTGGCGCTGATATGCTAACTCCTAAGTGACCATCCTGTGCTGGGCCCCGAGAAGACCACGTATAATGGTTGCCAGGTAGCCTCTCTCTTAGCGAGTATTCTGCTGCCATCATTTCTGGTGAAACGTATGCTCCAACGCCAATTACGGCGCTAGTTGTTGCACCTGGTGTTCCAGTGGTAGAAAGTGCTGGTCCGCTATTTCCTGCACTTGACACAAATATAATGCCATGCTTCGTTACTGCTTGACTAATAATATCACAGATTCGTCCGGAGTTCTCCCAGCAAGCTGTTTCACCATAACTGAAGTTAACTAAGTCACATTTATACTCTATTACCTGCAAAAATGAATACAAAAGTAAAAGAAAATTTAAACTACTACTGATGTTTTAGTTTTTTCTTTTCTTGATAAACCTTAAAATGAATGCTAAAATACTAATTTAATACTGAAATAAATTCACATTATAATTATGAAACACAGTAATTTCTATTTATCATCACTGCCACCACCATCACGGGCAGCAGCAATGACAACAAAAATAACAACGACTGCAAAAACAACAATTTTTGTGGTTCATCAGTCTCTTATTGCACTGCAGCTAAGAACTAGAAGTTGAATGACACATGTGTATGAAAAGTTTAAAAATTGGCACAAAAGAAACCTCCTGCTATCAAAAGTTGGAGCATCACATGCAACATGCATAAAAACATATTCATTCAATTTAAATTGACAGTATATTATCTGGCTAGCAGCAATGTCGCTTAATACATCCTAAAGTGTCTTGATTGGGTTGATATATGGATATTCCCGAACTGGTATACATAATGTCTGCAGATGCATCACAATAAATCAGGTAGTCGAAAAAACAGTTATCAACAGATTGTCAAATTCAGCAAAATATATTTTATATTTAGTTTTTGTAGAAAGGCAAACTTATGGCACAGTATTAGCACTTAAACCAGAAGGCTTATTGACCAATTAACCAATGCTGACTACTCAAAAATGTTGTACATTTGCTCATTGTTATACATGCCAAATAAGAGAATAAATAAATAGGAGAATGAAAAACACAAAGCAGATCAAGCTAAGCAGTCACTATATCCCAAATTCATGAAAGTTGCAAAAAACTTATTCCTGAATGTAGTAAATATTTATACTAATACCTTTATCATTGCACGAACCAGACTTGTCCCAGTCTCCATTGATCCTAGCCTCGAGTCTCCTATTTTAACACCTATAATTTGAGCACCAGGAGCAATGCCATTCCTTTCTGGTTCATCTTTAAAAAATCCAGCTGCAATGCAAGCAACATGAGTTCCATGTGAACCACAGTTAGCGACGATTTCTAACAAGTTTCCGTCATCGTAGATGTTAACACTGTAGTTCATTAAATCAGTGCTAGTGAATGTTGCAAATTGCCTCTCTTCTCTGTAACTTGCAAGCACAGTACAATTTTCCAGGTTGCCAGCTTCACTAATATCCACACAAGCCCTCCAAGTGTTACCATCGTGAAATACCACACAGTCATACACAGACCCACTATATGCATGCTTTTTATCAAGATTGTTTAAGGTATCAATTTGTGCTTGAAACTCCTCTTTCATCAATTTTTGTTCAAATGTCAGACTTTTGTCATTATGTATGCTTTCAAAATTTTCCAGTCGTTTATATGACTCGGCAAGTGCAAGCCGGTGCTGAGGGTCCCACTCTTTTTCACGATACTGTTTTTGCAGTCTTTCGCGCAAGTTTTTCGGAAACAATTCAAAAGCATTTTTGACACCAATATGATATTTCCCACTAGGGTTGTTCCACAACTGAGGAATTTTCAAATTCCTTCCAGTCAGTCCCACTATTACACCATCTTTAGCTTCAACAACCGTGGATGTATCTATATCGCCTGAACCAGTTGTGTCTATGAGATCTATAATTTTTGGACGACCATCACTTGTCACCTTTTAATTTAACAGAAAATAGACAACAATACAGATAAAGACTGTTATTACAATAAGCTTACGACTAAATGCATTAAAAACAGGTGAAAATAGAAGAAAAAAATCTGCAGTAGACATTTGTGGTAAAAAATATCTTGAATTTAAGAATTAATGTAAAAGAAATACATTTATTAAATTTTTTGTATCACATACAGAGAAGATGAAACAGTAAATTTTCGTCAAATTTTCACTTTAAAACAAATATGACTAGGGCATTCGGCATTGGGGGCGTGATAGTTCCAACACCTGAACCTTGTTCCTGAACTTTGTTCAAATCCTGAACCTCATTCGCGAACTCTTCCTGTCCCGACGCCCAACTTTAAAAGTTTATAATGTCTAAAATTATAGTCATTGTTGTTTTTCTCTTTATTGTTTTTTCTGTTGTATAATTTTGCACATCATGTATTGTAAATTTGTAGCTAATTACATTTGTAAACATTGCAAATGTACTATAGATGTGATTGTGTTGTGTATATATACATACATATATATATATATATATATATTTTTCTTCTTCGTGTACTAAACAAAAATAGTTTACAGTGGTGTATAATAAAACGGGTAGAAATATCCCCAAGCTCCTCAAGGTAGGGGCGCTGCACCCTACACTGAATTCAATATGTGGTGGCGTACCTTAATCCAGTTTAGATCGATCGTATGATACTCCTGTACTGGCTGAGAGTGCCAAGCTGGACTGTTGACTCTGGTAGGTGGTGCCATTCCCTTGTGGTGTGTGGAGAAGGGTGAAGGTGATAAAAAACTGATATATATATATATATATATATACATATGCAATAAACAGTGAACAACCCAAACTTCAAGTTTGTGCAATAATCATGAAGTGAAATTGACGAAAAACACTTTTCTCTCGGCCCTGTGAAAGTACTACTAATGTATAGTACTTAGTAGACCTAATAGTCGCTTCCCCAGACTAATGGAAAAAAAATCATATGCATCAAGTGGTGGCCATTTTGACAATCTACTCTGTGACATAAGAGGCTGGCTCACAATGCACCTTCTGTATCATGAATTTGATTACGCATTTACCTGGAGACCTTCTGCCGCTGGGTCAACACCAGTGTCTAATACAGCGATTGTAACGCCTCGTCCATCGTATTCTGGATATTTATTAATAAAACTCAACGCAGTCGTTTCTTTTTTGGGTAAAAGTCCGAAAACAGGAAAATCACTGTTTACAACGTCCATTTTCGACTGCAACGCCACCAGAAGTGACTGTATGCAAAAAACGGTTATAACGCTTATTCCACATTTCTGTGTAATTATATAAACTCTTGCTAATTGGTGCTGCATTAAAACAAATTTAAGCACATGTTCGCTGTGCCACATTTTTTTAGATATTTGTTTAATAAAGTAACTTGCTAATTTTAAATTCGTCATTTTGTGCTGTTTTGAAAATCTGCTGTTTAATTGTTTTGCAGAAAAGTAGAAAATGCATTATGGCCGGTTTTGGCGTTTGCGGTTTTAGTTCATGTCGTGACTATCATATTATTGCGATAATAAATTTATGAGCAGTTTGTAAGTGTTAATAATTTTAAACTCAAGCGCTCAGAAGAGGAAATTGTGCGAAATTACAACTGATATGTGGTATCAAACAAGTGTTAGTTCTTTTGTCTTTTTTGACTTAGCGGTCCCTAAGTATTGTTTTATATTATACGTGATCTGACGGAGTATGTTAGTTCATCTATTAGCACGTTTGTTGATGATGTTAAATTATACAGGCAGTTTAAGTCGAACATGTCTCTGATATGTTACAGATAGACCTTGACAGTATTGAATCTTGGTCTGATCAATGGCTGCTTTCGTTGAAACCTGTTAAGTATGCTTTGCTCAGGGTTAGACAGGCCAATGTTGACACTTTTTGTACTTTATGTAATGGTATGATACCTCAAGTTGATAAAGTCTGAGATCTCGGGGTTTACATATCCGATTCACTGAAATTTAGTGTTCGTATTATTCATATTATAAAGAATGCTAAGCAAGGAATTGGCATCATTAGAAGACAAATTGTATGTCGTGAGTCATCAGTTATTGTACCTATTTATGAGGCTCTACCGACACCTGCTGGAGTATTCAGTCGTTGTTTAGGCTCTACAATACGTATCTTTTAAAGGAAAGTTGGAAAAGGTTCAACAAAGATGTCTATGTCTTGCTAGCAATCTGGATCTTGACAATATATCTGCTTTAGAAGAGAGACGTGACACAATTGATCTTGTCAACATGTTCAAAATATTGAATGAGAACACGGTTACGATCCGAATGATTTCTTTGAACGTCCTCTTAGAGAGTTACGTGGTCGTGAACAAAACTACGTATCAGATATTTATACACAAATATAAAAAAGCACTTTTTCTCCAACCGTGTTGTACGAAAGTTAGTGCCCCCAATCTTGAGTCGTTTCAACAGGAGTATGTTGAAAGCATTTTTTATATGTACTCTTACAACTTTTGAAGTAAGGATTTGATTTCGTACGTTATTCAGTGGTTTGTTGTTTTTAGTTTATAGCACTATTTTTACAACGTATTTAGAGGTTCGGTACCGAACCCGATAATTTTTTTCGTACAGGTCCGGTACAGCGCAGTGCCCGAACATTACGCCCCATTGAAGTCAAAAGTAGCAGCTCCTGTGCGTCCTGCTTTATTCGTACGAGAGTCAAATATAAACTGAAACTCATTATACTCAGCCGTACTGTGGCTCCATCCTAGACGCTAAGCGTTATGTTAACATTCGTCTATGAAAATAACATGTAATATTATTTGTCCATGGGTAACATGTAAATAATATTTTGCTATGAATATCTTAACATTTGTCTGCGAAAATAACTTTACACACAGCCTATTGAAATTTTGTTCGGTTTATGTAGTATTTAACGTGTATTGCTTTGCCAATGTACATTGTATGTATTTGTGCAAATAAAACTGAATTGAATTGAAAATTGTGTACGTATGTCGTGAACGCAGATGTATTATTACCTTTAGCATTGCCAAGATGCAATAGGGCAGATACGTGATTATAATGCTAGTGTAGATCCACTTTAATATTATGCAAGCATAAAATTGTACATGTTCTTTATATTATCAGGGGTGCTGGAAATATGTATAATAACAATGCAATATTATGTTCAAGAGTTTATTCATTTCCACACTGCATCTTACAATTATCACTAAAATACAGATAATTATCGAGTAAAGTAAATACAAGTGAAATATAGTCCAGAAAATACAAATAAAGAGTCTTTAGCAGCCAACAAGTGCAAATTACACCACACAATAATTTTGAAAGCATAGCCCAAACTGTACGTGGAAATCTTAAAAAAGATTAATGTTACTTTTAGATAGATATTTCTAATGATGGTAATTTGACGATCTTGATCATAGAGCCAATATTATAATTATTTTCAATAAATTAATGAAATTCTACACCAGTTTCTTAATGTTACGTTCACAGACAATTTTTTTTTAGAGATAATGTATGTCAAACTAGACGGGCACTTCTATGTTCATGAGTATGGTTGGGTACATCCATAGCACTTTATATTATGCGGTTTTGTCTTGCAAGTTTTTGTTTTACCTGTGTTGCCAATATTGTTAGAGCAATAAACTAAATGGAAAATTGAATTGTTTTTTGAGCTTGATTTAAGTGTGTTTGCATACGAAATTATTCCATTTCCAAAATTAAAATGTTCCATGAAGTAGGAGTATAAATGTTATTTGCACTTGTTTTTTGGTTACTTGATGTAGTTACCAAAATAAAAATATTATCATCTATGGAGGTTTTGTGCTTTAGGAATACTAATATTTAACAGATATCTTTGTTTTGTTAGATATTTTGTGTGCAGTAAACTCAAGTTATCCTATAAATTTTGCCATGTCTCAGAAGAAGCTTTCAAAGCGAGAGTTAGAAGAACAGCGGAAGAAGGTAGGCATCAGAATATGAAATAAATTTATTTAACAAAATTTGAGCTATGTGTCTTTCTGTTCTTTTTTTGGCACTTGTACAAGCACCAGGTTACTCTTGAGCTCACACATCTGAATACTTTAGTTTCATCATACATTGCTTTGTATTATATTTGTGTGCATTTTTGTACTTATACTATTACAAAGTACGATTGAAGTGGTTTAAAGTTGCTTGGGACTCTAGTGCATGCTAGCTAAATCCTAGCTTCATCCTGTTAAATTCATGATTTGCTGAATTCTCAGGAGGATGAGAAAGCAACAGCTGAAATCTTTAAAGACTTTGTTGCCGACTTTGAAAGTACATCAGCAGCAGCTGGGAAAACTTTTGTACGTGGTAGCATTATCAATCAGGATGAAAAAGGCAAGTATCTAAAATATGAAGACTCTCCTTTAAATATTTAATTCTGGATTCGTTTTGCACTAAGTTTTCCAGTTTGTTTAGTTAGCGTTTTGTTGTAGCTTAAGATTTATGCATACATGCACTTTAACAAGGTTGATCATTTTTAGGTTTAAGTGAAATGCAGAATAAGCATGCAGGTAAATTATATAAACCAAAGTCAAAGCTGCAAGAGTTGGCAGCAACGTTTCAATCGACCAAGAAACTGAAAGAGGAGAAGAAAGAAAAGGAGGAGAAAAAAGCTGCTGCCAACAAAAAGCTTGGGGCTCGTGACAGGCCTAAAAGTAATCTTGAGTTGTTCAAGGAGGAATTAAAAAGGTATGGCATTTGAAGTACACGCATTTACAATTTTTTGATATGCTACTATATCACCTGACTCACACAGTAAATCAGCTAGCTCGGCTTAGGTTGACTGGCGTTACAGCGGAGCTGGCTTAAAAAAAGTCAGCTAAAGCTATGAATTTTTGTTAACTAAATGAATGATAAATTGTACTAAGAGCGAAAATCTTCGCAGCCAGCAAAAATGTCGGCTAGCTCGAATTTTATCACTTAACGGCTGGCGCAACTAAAGCTGGGTTTCTTATTGGCTAGGTCAACTGTAGAAATAAACCATCTGGAGCTCAGATGAGACAGCGTGGCTCTGGGCTCTACTAATATAGTATATCTTTCAGTTGCAGTCGTTAACGCATTCGCGAACTTTGGTAAAATACCCGAAACACACTAATCATAGGTCTGAGGCTCATTCCTCATCACAAAATAAATTTTTAGAAATCTTCTACAAAGATAAGTCTATTTCGCAGTATTCAAGAAGAAAGAGAGGAGCGGCATCGGCTCAAGAAAGAGCTGAAGGAGAGAATTTTGACTGGCGATGAACCAGATCCAATGTTACAGTCACTTTTAACTACAAAAGATGTTGGTAAGTTAATTCCCTGTCTATAGTCATGCATTGAAAAACATATATGGTTTTTATGTCAGTTTTGTTTATGAAAACTTCCAACTGTCATTTCTGTTTAAAGACATAAATGTTTTTTGTGACTAGATGAAGGCAAAAGCTATGGTTCACATGACACAGGGGATCCACAGACTACTAATCTCTACCTTGGAAACATCAATCCAAAGGTGAATATTCCTATCATATTTCGGTTTCCATTTTTAAACTATGTATGCAGTAGTATCAATGCTACTAACTGTTTTATTAATGTCTTTCTTCATTTGGAAAAATTTTGGCTAAAATGCTCTAAAGAGTTAGGTGCCAAGTCAGTTATTATATATGGTGGCTGGAGTAGAAAAGTGCTTTTTCTAGTGATAATATTGTTATGATGATTAATGAAAAACAACATTCAGCATTGCTGCATTATGTGCTTAGTTTTTGAGTAAGATTTAAATAATAATTGAGACCGCTTTCATTAAACTTAGCTAAAGAATGTAATTGTTTTTTAACTAGCAACTTCCTTGTAACATTTTGTTCTTGTGAAATTTGTCTAACTGTTTGTAATCTAAATGATGTAGATGACTGAGAAGGAAATGTGTGAACTATTCGGCAAGTTTGGCCCACTTGCCAGTGTGAAGATAATGTGGCCACGCTCTGAGGAGGAAGCACAGCGTGGAAGGAATTGTGGCTTCGTTGCATACATGAATCGCAAAGATGGCGAGAGAGCATTAGAAGCATTAAAAGGTTTGTTGAATGTTGTTCATGATATAACCATTCGTGATTGTCATTTTTTTGTGTATGAACATGATTCATCAAAAAGTATATTAATGTGCAGGTATGGTGAAATCAGTATAAAGTGTTTTAGTTGATGTTTTTTGTGATGATTGTTAAATAATAAAGAAGGTTTTTATAAAGAGTCTGTTACATTGGCAAATAACGTAAGATATTTTCCTTAAGACATCTTCAATCTTTGTATAAATTGTATACGTGGCAAATACACTTTTCTCAAGTAATCTTCAGTGTACAATGTGTACAATCATGCAATTGTGTAGGGTGTAATTTTTGTATTATAACATGTATGTAAACTTTTATGCTGTGTTGGTCATTGCCGTAATGGCTGTTGCCATATTGATTATATGGTAGTGTGCTGAAAATTGGTCACATTTCTTTTTCAGTTTCTTCATATATTGCGTATTCTGAATTAAGAATTAAATCCTTTCGTAAGAATTGAATGATTTTTTTCATCTTTAAGAGTCTTTCGGGGGGGGGAACTTGGGTATCTGTGCGATGAACAGAGTGATCATTACCCGAGCCTGCTAATTCTACTGGATTCTAATAATGACATTGCAGACAAGACAATGTTGTTAATAATCCAGTGTTTGAGAATTTAAAATTTAGAGAGGCACTTTATGAGGCACACTTGTACTATACAAAATAGTACCTACTGGCAGACTGTTAACTGTTGTTTTGGCACACTGCCAACCTGCACTCAAATACATTAAGTTTGGTCTAAAGTTAGTAAATTATTAGTCATTATTATCTGAAATACTGCATAATATTGCATTTCTGCATTAGCAAGCCAGCAGTGATTATATTTCGATCAGTTGCAAGCACATGGCAGATCAAAGTACTTTTGCTAAAGGGGGACCTACGAAACTTTACCAACAGCAAACTGTGATTTCTTTTTCAAGATGTTAATTATTCAATGAAATTGTTTTTGAATTGAAGAAATTTTACGTTCTCCTAATCATTGCACTGTAGCTGATCTCATTGGTAAAGCATGCAGTATAGTAATTAAGAAGTCTGGCAGATAAGGGCAAAAACTCGGTCAAATGCGATGTGTGGCACTAACTTTTTAACTCTTAGCTTGTGTGTTCAAGCCCTGAGCTGTGTGTTATGACTGAATGTTTATTGCTAAGATAACATTGCATTTGCAAGTAAAAATGATTTTAATTTCTTCACCCTGCTGCTGATTCTTAACAATCGATTACCAGTGTACTGGACAGGTATAAGAAAAAGGGTACCCGAGTCTTATTTTTGCTACCCCTGTGAACATCTGATAACTTTTGCTGTTCATGTAAGTGAACCACTTTATTTCGTAACCACTTGCATTTGACGCGTGTTTCAACTACAGGAAAAGATATACAGGGCTTTGAGATGAAACTAGGATGGGGAAAAGCCGTTCCAATTCCACCCCAACCAATTTATGTCCCTCCAGCACTGCTGGAAATGACTCTTCCTCCTCCACCTTCAGGTTTGCCTTTTAATGCTCAACCTCATCCTCGGGACAAACATCTTGTTCCACCACCCGGACAGGGGCCGTCGCTGCAGTCAGTAGAAGACGAACGCAACTGGGATAAGGTATTAATCTTGGAATTTTTTCTATTTTCACTGAATTAAACTTTTAGTAACGAATATCATATCTGAGTATTTTTATCAAAAATATAGTACTGTGAATCGAAAATAATGCAATGATGCATAGGTTACCAATTACTTTTAGGCCTACAATCTAGCAAGTTTGATATAACTAAACTGGTTTAAATTAAAGTAATAACGTTTTAGAAAAGTTTGCAGTTTTCATGGTAATCAAATGTTAAAAAAACTCAAATTACTTTACTGTCGCTATTTTATCAGTAGCTAAAAAGCAATATTGTTTGAAGATTTTTTTTGTATAAATGGCAATTGCTATTATTTACTGGTTATTATGTCTCATGTTATTGTCGCTCGTATCCACAGCTCATAGCCAATGCAGTTGTCAAAGTGGTCATGCCAACTGAAAGGTACTGCTTGCTTTTACTTTTTCATCCTATAAACGTAAGTGTTATTCTTAGATAAATTTCTAAGTTTTGTGTATGTTATTGTGCTATAACCAAGCAGTACCTTTATTGGAAATATCCAACTGAGGGAACTGGTCAAGGGATCAAGAGAATGAAGAGGACATCTCAAGAAATAGACATGCCAAGAACAAAGGATCAAGGCAGCTTTTATTTATAATTCAGGAAAAATTTAACAAAATGTTAATGCAGATGTTATGTCAATTTGAAAAATGTGTATTTTTGCCGTTTAAAAAACCAAGTCAGTTTTTACGTTACTACATTGTTACATTTTCTGTTATTTCATTTATTATTTTACTTTTGCTATATGGGTCAAGTCCATGAAAATAAAATCTTTATTAAATATTTTTTTTGCTGCAGAAGAAATAAATTATACAAGGATAACGTTTTAATGTTTAGAGCAAAATTTTTGTTGTAGGTGCTTCTGGCTTCAGTTATATATTAGCAATCAGTCTGTGTAATAAAACTAAAACAGTTAGCTTATTTTAATATCGCATTATTAATTCGCCTAAAGTTATTGTAAACTAAATTTTGTGAGAAATAATACTTATTGATACAAACTTAAATGATAAAAAGTGAATAATATTTTAGTGATTTCTTTTCTTATAATCGATTTGCTAAATGGTGATGTTAATGACTGATATGTAAACTGTGTTTGTAGTTTACGTTGATTGATCTCTGAACTCTTTTTGAAGTTTAAATTTGGTTTATCCTTGAAAAAATTTTATTATTATTAAAACCATTTAATCTAAAACGTTAACCTTTTTTGTGGTAGTCAGTAGCATATTTTTTGTGTCGCCAACAGTGCCGGATTTGAGTATCATGAAGCTACATACCGGATAATTTACCAGGTTACCCTACAATACTATCTTTTTTTTAAAATGAGTAACGTGATATATCATGTACTTTCATGTTTCGATTAGTAATATAATAAAGAATTTCCATGTCATTAAAAACAAATTTTCGCGGAGACTTGGCTTTTTGAGATAGCCATAATGTAATTAACGTACCTTTGTGGCAAACTTTTGATATAATATCGATATACACCGGAAGAAGTCCAACTGGGTTGCAAAACTGTTCAAAATGCAAAAAATGAAGCTAAGAAGTGCAGAGTCAGATAAAAAATTTCAGTTCTCCAACCTCCAAGACACCAATTTTGTATCTGTTTCATTTTTGAGCTCTGGTTCAACACCTGGATGGCCACCAAAATTTTTCTTTACATACTAAAAATAAGTATGAAAGTGGGGTGCTGGATAGGAACTGCTTGATTAGAACATGTGATTTTGATTTCGGTACAGTGACATTTACAGTATAGTATGGGTAATTCTGCTGCATTTTTTAAATTGACCCACTGTCATTTAATTGAGAAGTTAGTTGGTGATATAAAGTTCATATGTTCCTGTAAAACTGTTAGAAAGCGAAAATAATAAGTTGCAAATTACTAGTATTATCAAATATTATTGTAATTATTGTATTACTAGTATTATAAAAAAATTAATGGGTTGGCAATTGTAAGATGCTCCTTCGGACTGGGTGCCTTAAACTAGAGTTTATTTAGCTTATGCTCAAATCCGGCACTGATTGCCAGAAGCATATTGCAACAATCTAAAATCTGAGTACATGGACTTGGCCATTTTTGTTTTTGTTTACGTGTGTTTTGTTTCTACTTCATTGCAGACCTCTGTTGGCACTCATACATCGCATGGTTGAGTTTGTCGTGCGTGAAGGACCGATGTTTGAAGCCATGATAATGAATCGTGAAATAAATAACCCAAATTTTAGGTGAGGGCTGCAAACTGGTACCATTTTAATAAGCTTTGCAACGATTGTTTTTGCAATAAAAGTCTTTAAATTTAAGTCTTTTATTTGCTACTGTAACAAGAAAATAAGTTATCTAGTGCACTAACGATCACTAATCATTATTAATTAATGATATTTCTGATCAAATTTGATGGGAAATAGCAAGAGTTCACTCGTATGTATTTAAGAAGCTTGAGCGCAGAATTACATGTTTCATGAAATAGGCCAAATTTTCAGTCATCAAGTTGAACACTGCTAAATTAACAATTACTTCTATTGTGTGATCATGCAGATGGAAGCAATTCAACTCGGATGAAATTTCTGACCGGCAGAATTTGTTACACCTTGTACATGAGTTTGTATGTAATGCTAGCAATCTTTACCTGCATAAGTTTTAGAATATTAGTGAAGAGAATCTTAAAGGAAGATAGGATGATTTTTCACATGCTACCCATTTCAAGTCCGATAAAAAGTATACATTTTAACATGATTAATACTGCAAAAGTGTTTCAGACAATTAAATAATATATTAAAAACATAATTAACGGCGGTGAGTCTAACTGTTGATGACATCACAAACTAGCATAATTTTCAACAACAAAAATATTCTACGAGCGTGTTGCACATGTTTGCGAAAGCGAAAATTGAGGTACAGTGCTACTATGCGATAGTCAGTGTGTTGTACCAAAACTAGGCGTGTTTCATGATAAAATTTCAAATTTACCGCTGTGCCACACATTAGCTGTCGAATGTGTGTAGTTCGTCAGAAACTAACGCATCTGAACCGAGAGGTACAGTACCTGTTTTTGTGTAATGCTCTTCCGAAATGTGAGCACTAGTGTACTAGTGTCCGTCTGACTAGCGAATGGCGAAATGCATGTAACAGCTAAGAACTAGTGACACGAACGCGAAATTGTGTTTGTGTGGTAATAATTCTTTCATGTAAGTCATTTTTGAAAAAATAGTGTGTTCCCTTTCAATATTTTAAAGAGCAGATTGTTTTGACCTACAGTTTAAGATTGGGTCCGGTTTTGCTTTAATTAAAATCCAAACTTTGCATTTTTATTTTCGTTTGTTAATTAATTAGTTTGCTTTAATTAAATAAATTTTACAATGAAGATGGGAGCTGGAGTTTGTGCAAATGCCAATAATAAACAATAATAATTTTATCAATGGACTTTTTGTGAGATTTTATGGTTTTGCGTAATTGCCACCATTATCTTTCTAGGTTCTTATTTGAGAATCAAAGCCCAGCTCACGTCTACTACAGATGGAAGCTGTTTTCTATACTGCAGGTAAGGGCTATACTTGGTAATAAATATTTGCTCTATTTTCTAATTCAGCTTTTAACTTAGAAATAATTAGTCATAATGATTTCTCAAAAAAAAATTGCAGGAGGCGATAATTTTGTCCATGATGTTTTGAATGTTCACCATTTAAATCAGAAAGAGAAACCCGTGCAAACTGTAAAAAAATAAATGATTATAAGTATAATTATGTTGCAAATTTGTGTTACTTCATAGATTTGTTGCTTATTATGTACAGATATCATGTATCGCATTGCAGATTGGGTCTTGTTTCCAAATGAAAAATAAACCAATAGCAAAGTAGACTCTTATTATTTTTCGCAAAACATTGGATTACAGGGTGACACACCGAGCAAGTGGAGAACAGATGAGTTTCGCATGTTCAAAGGTGGTTCATTGTGGAGACCTCCTTCCCTGCACCCTTACAACCAAATGTCGGAGCAAGCTGCTGAGAAGAAGAATGAAGAAAAAGAGAAGAAGGAGCAGCTTCCGAAAGAGCCTCGGAAGGGACAACTCAGTAACAGGTATTTAGTAATTATGGGTTTCTAGGATTTTGTCTCTGCAGTGATTTTGATCTTATCACTCTGAAACAGTGTTTTTGCTATTTTTCAACCTGTTGTTTGTGATATGTGACATTGTTTTTGATTGTTGTTGATACCTGCTCTATTTAATGTCAATTTTAAGTCTATTTTAGTGTTTTTGTTCTATTTAATTTAATTTTAATGTAATCGTCAACTTTTAAATAAGTATTGTATACTTAAGATGTAATAATGCAAGATTTTTGAATAATAACATGGCTAAATAATTGCCTCAGTTAGCCGTTTACTATGGCATCCAATATAGGAAAATAAAATAACTGACATTCAGGATATGGAAGTACTTAGTAAGCCGGACTGATATCACAACGGTTTGACTGTTCTTTATTTTTTCAATTGCAGTCAGAGAGATCGACTGGAAGACATGCTACGTGCTTTAAGTGGGGAAAGACAGAAAATAGCAGATGCTATGATATTTTGTTTAGAGCACGCTGAAGCAGCTGAGGAAATTGTAGATTGTCTTGCTGAATCATTGTCCATCTTACAAACACCACTTAATAAGAAGGTGATTATTATAATCTGTGTGTGGATTTTGTGTATTTGTTAACTTAAAACCTGCATTGGATTGCTTTTGTGTGGAGTGTTGTTACATTAATTGTTTTCTCTTGCAGAATTACTCATTGCAACAATCCAAATAGTAGATCTTAAGATATCACAGATTTGCAGTTGAATGTTATTGTTATTTGAGAAACAACTGCTTCTTTCTTAGGTAACCAATGAAATGTAGAACTCCCCGCTGACGTACCTCTGTGTAGTATGTCAGTGGCTCTTTTAACAGATCTGCACTATTGCATGTAGAGGATCAGATTTTTGTAAAATAAAATTTTACGTTTATTAAGCAATGTTCTTGCACTAAAGCTAACTAAGTTACTGCATCTTTCCAGATTGCAAGATTGTACCTTGTGTCTGACATTTTATACAACAGTTCTGCTAAAGTGGCTAATGCATCCTTCTATAGGAAATACTTTGAGGTTAGATTAATTGATATATTTCGTGACATTCACGAAACGTATCAAAGTATCACTGGCAGATTACGTGCAGAACAATTCAAGGTAGGGGCATTTGAGAATTTTTATTTGTTTATTAGTTTCAGCAACTAAACAGTTTACGTAAAAATGTTTATCCATTTTTGCAGTGCTTGGCAGTCCTTCTAAAGAGTTTATCATGTCTTTTAAGTGATGATGTAAAGTATTTTTACAGAAAACAACCATGAAGCACCAAATTTAGTTTAAGTGGTGACAGTATAGAGTGATGAGCTTTTTTAACCATTTGAACTGAAAAGGGAGGTTTTGGATTGAGGAGGCATCCATTGTTCCCTTATATCCATTTAAGCTTTTTGCATTATGTAATGGAGACCTCTGACTCTGTGCACACTACAAAAGATAAGGCCATATGGAAATGCTGACCTGTTGCTCCTTTCCCATTGGCCTATGATGTTTTATTAAAGTGTTTTTATCCCCCATATGCTCCTAAAATTTTTGAGTTAGGGCCACACATAGAAACCTAACTCTGTATTCTTTGCAAATATGATTGCAGGTTTTTTGACAAAAGTTTTTGAAAGGACCAAAACCATGGGGTTTATTATTTATCTGTTAGCTACTACTACACTAGTGACTAGACTAAGACATATCAGTTTGGAATTCCCAAAGAGGACAAATTGAATTGTGTCAGTTAAGTTGTGTCATGTGATCCACTATTTTAAACAACAAAAAATTGTGCATTGATGGTTATCTATATGTGTGTGCAGCTTTGTGTTATTTAAAAGTTGTACAGTTATCCTCACATGAAAATTATTTGTGGTATCTTAGCCAAGCATTAGTTTTATAGCAGTATGAGCAACTTTTTGTGGTGCAAGTTTTTAACAAAATACGACACTGAAAATTTCCAACTACATAAACGACCAAGTAAGGATGTATTAGCATTTATTTTTCTTGTGTGTTCTAGCAAAGAGTGGTAAATTGCTTTCGTGCTTGGGAGGATTGGGCTCTTTATCCCTCACAATATCTGATACGATTACAAAACATATTTCTTGGCTTAGACATTCCGACATCTTCTGAGGTATGGCATTTTATTATTATTTATTTCCAAATCGTGTGCACTTACATAATGTAATTAATAATATTTTTTGCAGTTCTAGTTTTATTACTGAAATCACTGAATTAAACATAAATTTTTAATTTAACGAAATTTCTTAAATTTGCATTTACGGGTTCTAAGCTATCTATATTTTAATTTGACAAATTGTCGAGGTAATGCTGTTGGTTTGATTTGTTTTAAAAAGTATCTAAATCATGTTAGCTAAATACATGCAGAGCTTTAGCTTATTAATATGCACTCAGATCTGCACTTTTAGAGTTTTTATTGATTTTATTGATACTAACTTATGATAATAGTAATTTATGTAATCATTTCTCAAATTTCCTGCAAACTACAGAGTAATAATTTTAATTTTGGCTGAATTTAAATTTTAGGACAAAAATGGTACATTACTCAACCCAATTTCGGACGAACTGGATGGTGCACCAATAGAACCTGATGTGGACGGAGCACCTTTAGAAGACTTGGATGGTGCACCGTTAGAGCTTGCCCATGTTGTTGATGATGTTGATGGAATACCAATTAAAGAAGATGACGATATTGATGGGATACCTTGTAAGTATTTTGTCCTTTTCAGAGACAATTTTGAGCAGACATTTCTCTTTTCCTCTGTAAACAATTGCTTATTCGCTAAACTTAATTGAAACTATTTACCTCATAGCTAAAATAAACTTTTTTTTTGTTCGACAACAGTGGATGCAAAGCTTCCAGTGGCGGATAAATCTAAAACAATTAAAGCTGCTCCATCAAAATGGGAAGAAGTTGATCCTACCCAACTGGAAGCGCAAGGTTGCTGTTTTCCATATGCTCATATTATAAGCTATTTTTACTGTAATGGGAAATGTGGAGCTTGCAACTTTTTTTACAGAATAGAATGTAGAATTATAGTTCTGTTGACTTCAGGAACAAAAACTACAATGTTATTTTTGATGTTTTTAATCCCATACAAACATTTCAACCAGAAGTTTCCTTTAGTATTTAAAATTACTTAATTATAAAAGTATTGTTAAATGACAATAAGTTGTTCAATTAAGATTGCTTTCTTCTATGCATATTGCTCCGAACAAAGGCCATTTGCCAGTCAGGGTAACTATCTGCGATTAGAAAGTGAAAATGTAAACAGGTTCAGAAAATTAGACAGTTTATTAATTTGATAATGGTAAAAAGTGTCTTTTGATGTTGTTCTTAAAGTAGTCCAAGTAGTGATTAATCATGAAACTATTTTCTGTGACTAATCCTAAGTACGAAGGATTTTCTGTAATCCTTTGTGGCTCTTGTTTATTTGTTTTGTTAGCCAGCTTCTTTTTGTGTTTGTTTGCTCAAAATAATTTACATTAATTTGGACACATTTGCCTTTCTCGAGTTTACATTAAAAAGCACACAAAGTAGATATGTAATTGTAATAGTAAAACCACTTATTTTCATTAAATGATAATGTAATGTAATTGATGTCTATTTATTTTTACAGCTGTGACAACATCAAAATGGGAGTTACTCGAAAGCACGGGTAAATAAACTTCATATTTTTGCTTATTTTTGCAACGATTGACAGTACAGTTTTTTCACCTCTGTCGGTCGATCATACATTCCAAAGAACTGATTAAAATTTGTATATATGCTGTGTTCCATTGCTTCCATGTTATGTTGTCAATAACCTTAGTTTATGTGTGGATCAAATTGCACATAATTATGTAGATATTTATGTACCATTAGCCTGATTGTCAACTTAACAGCATTTCTGTTGGTATTTGAGAAATAAATTTTATTCTCTTCTCTGAGTGAACTACGCACTTATCTGAATTAAAATAAGCTACGATTTTGCATTTATTGGTCGGTGTTGTTAACAGTTTTCTTATTTTTGTAGCCCAGAAATCGAAATGGGAGGAGCAAAATGATGAAAAAAGTGAGGATGACAAAAACATTAGGCGAGTGCTCTGTTTTATATGATTCTGCTTGTATTGCCCTGTTTCCATTATTTTTGAAACTTAATGAGCATTTTATAACACCATAGTGAAATTTTAAAATAACCAAAATTGGCTTATTGTTGTAGATCCAACATTGCAAATCTAAGTATTGGTACTAATGGCTAGTGATGTGCAGTAATGAAAAATTGTAAACTTGAATGACTTATACAACATTTCTTTCAGTAAAGTCAGTTTATTGTAGAATCTGCAGTTTCTTGTTTAACTGTGTAAGAGCAAAACTATTATTAGTCAAATTTAGACATTTTTAGTTAGTCTCACATCTCTACTAATGATGGCAGCTGTCAATGTTTAGCTCCCGTTTAAGAAAACATTACAATAAATACCGCAGTCAGTATATTCTTTTCACTTTTTTCAGATCAATGGATGTGGATAGTGATGATAACAGTCAAAGTTCTCACTCGCCCATCAGTCAGCACAAAATAACACCAACATCTTTGGTGCCCTATGGTTTAGATGAGCAAAGAGAAGAACGAAGAGCTAAACTTAGGGAAATTGAGGTTTGCTTGCATTTCTTTGCTTTCGTCCAGCTAGTTTTAGGAGAGCTCCTTTCATTATACAGATAATTTCTTCAGAGTTTACTGCCTTTAAAAAAATGGCCGCAGCATATTCATTTTAATGCTCATGTTTTCTACACCAAAATACTCTTTCCTCTTGTCACAAATTCAGCTGCACACTTCACTGTCTGTAGTTGATGAACAGTCCAGAAACTTTTAGCAAGAGCATTTCATAAACCTTTCTTTAATTGTAACAGCTGTTTAGTTTAAAAAGCATTATCAATTTTTAGTGTTTGCAGTAATCACTGTGTGTCATATTGGTAAAAGCTACATGAAAAATGTTAGAAAATGTAAACTGAGTAAGCTGTTTCTGCGTAACATGAAATATGCTGTTGCCAAAGTAATTTGAATTAATTGGGATTATTTTAAATAGCTGAAAGTTATGAAATACCAAGATGAATTAGAAAGTGGCAAAAGGTCTCGCAAGCCAGAGATGACACTAGCTCAGCAAGTGGAATATCACAGGAAAAAACTTTTACATAAGGTAAGATTTTGAATGTGCTATGAAACTGAGCTTTTTCGTTTAGTTTTAAAGCAAGTCTGTGTAATACGTATTATTAAAAAAGTAAATGAGCAGCTTTTTTCATCCTTAAGCACGAATTAACTTAAATTTTATTGGTGCTTTTCTTTCTCAGTAATACAGTAGGCAGCCGTTAATAGACTCACTTTGCGACTGAAGTGGTTCTGACCAAATTAATTAGCTGGTTGGGTGCATTATTACTGTTTGAGTCATTTAGGCAACTGATTCTATATACTGTGAGTCTAATAAATGGTGCCCACTGTAAGTGATTGTGACACGAGTTCTGTAAACTTTCAAATCTGTTGAGTGACAAGTTAATATAAACTGATATATATGCAGGAAAATGAGAAAGAAGAGGAAAAACGCAAAGAAAAGGCTATAGAGAAAAAAGTAGAAAAAGACCGGGAAAAAGTGAAAGAATGGGAGAGAGCAAGAGAAAAAGACAGAGAACGTGAACGCGGCCGAAAATCACCTGGCTCACGGACACCGACGAGTCGAAGTCGTCGTCGCAGTCGGAGCAGCAGTTGTGAACCGACACCAAAGCGGTACATGGAAAGTAGAAGTAATTCAAGGTGAGTTTTACCAAACTGGTTACATTTAATAATCATTTTGAAAATTTTGATATCGTCTGAGCACTATACCGGCTAATTTTTAGCGTATTTTGATAAATGACTCGTTTTAGGTCACCTCCAGCTGCATACAGAAATGTTTCGGAATCACCACCATCTTCATCAAGAAAGAATGTGCGATCGAGATCACAGTCTCACAGCCCAAAAAGATCGAGTCGGTCAGGCAGATCACCGAAACGATCGAAGCGGTAAAAATATTTTTTAAAGATTATTTCGTTTTATTTTATCATACTGCTTCTTTTCTACATCTCATATTTTTATATTCTGCATTAGGCATTTCTGACTTGATTTCTTTAGCACCACATCTTTATTAGTTCGTGTGTAATACAGGAACAAGTTTTTGTGTTCAACATAGGCAGAAGTGAAGTTACATTTCTCAGTAACTTAATTTGTAAGTTTCAAAAGACAAGATTGATGTCACTTATTTAGACAAATTGTTCAAAAAAACAACAGAAGCTTTGTCACTATTTCTTTCCGATTAATTTTATTTTAATTTAACAAGTCTATTAATTTTCTTCTGCATAAAACGAGGTCCATAAATTTGTGGATGGTACTTAATGGCTCATAATCACTGCTTTTTTATTTACCACATATTTATGGTTACTAGTGTTCTGTGCTTTTTTCTCTGTAGGTCAAGGTCGAGATCTAGGTCACCTCGTCACAAACGGAAGTCAAAGAAAACTAGACATTGAATTACATATTGTATGTTACAAATGTCAATATTACCTGCGTAAATGGTAAACTTTGTATATAACGTTCCAGGCAAAAACAAAATTACATATTTTGTTTGTGTTTATTTTTTCTGTCTGACATACATTACTTATACTGTGCCAGTACATGTCATTTCTCAAGCAAGATTATCCCTAGTACTAGGAGCAAGCACATCAGAATCAATATGAGAAAACTGAAAACTGAACTAACCTTAAATTCATTTATAGCGTGTACATATACTTGAAAATTGTAATAGTGCCATAGTTCTGTTAAACTATGCTGTTTCGAAAAAAATAGTTGCTACAAACTTTTATGAACAAACTTTTGGAATATGCATGCCCTTTTGGTTTTTCAAAGAAAATCTAGACCATTTTTTACAGGAGTTATACATGCATAAATATCCAGTGTTTTCCTTTTTCTTCTTACGAATGACTCGAGCAACAGGTGTAGATGATAAATGAAATATTGAGACAAATATTCCTAAAATGAGACAAGATAAGACATTACATGATAACTAGAATAAGCCATAGGACACTTCCCCCCCCCCCAAGGACTGTGGTTAGATGTAGATCTTCTGTTCTGTTCTATCTTGTTGTTCTTGCAGCAATTTTATCAATTTTTTGCAAGTTGTATGATTTTTACAATAAAATTTACATTAGACTAAATATTTTGTTGTAGTGACTGAGTTCTGTGTAAAATTTGTTTGTACAAAATATGTCCATAATAATTAGACATCAGTACGGTTTATCACAGTTAAACACTGACTTGAACAAACTGATACAAACTAATTAATTGACAAGCAAACTTGCAGGAGAATGCTAAAATGCAGACCAAATGTAAGCAGTACATTTTTGGATGAGCACGATTACAGGAAAAACCAAAAATGCAAATCAAATTTAAACATTTCTTTTTTTTGTATAAGCATGTCCAAAATATTGGATATACAGAACAGTATTATAGAACAAACATGAATGCATGTAGTAAAAACATTATATTCAGTGGAAATGCAGTCTAGACAGCTAAGTTTTTGGTAACTATGACTGAAAGTAATAGACTAATCTGTTTACAGAGAGTAAAAAAGAGTAGCATCGCACACTATTGTAAATCTGAAAATATTGGGATATTCAGAATAATACAATGATTTTTCATCATGTTTGATAGGTTTCTATGTAAATCTCTATTCTAATTAAAATACCTTTGAGCTTTCTGCAAACACCCTACAGATAGAACTCGAGAATTTCCAATTTAAATGTTCGGTTTAAGAATTGATTCTAATTCAGATTGCTTCAACTCCTTAATAAAGTCTAAACCACCTAATAGTTCGCCATTTACGTACACTTGTGGATAAGTTGGCCACTCGCTAAAGATTTTCAATCCCTGACGGACTTCTTCATCTTGGAGAATATCAAATGTCTTGTAATCAACATTTGCGGAATTCAGCAAGTCAATGAGTGTACGGCTGAATCCACAGCGTGGCTCATCAGGTTTTCCTTTCATGAAAACCATTACGGTGGAACCATTTATTAGTTCCTTTAATCTTTCATTAAGATCTTGTTTCTTTGGTACAATACTCTCTAAATCACCATTAGCAATCATTTCCTTAACAATGTCAAGGCCACCAATTAGCTCACCATTGATATACAGCTGTGGATACGTCGGCCAGTTTGAATACAGCTTCAGGCCTTGACGAATTTCTTCATCAGCAAGAATGTTAAAGGTACTGTAATTGATCTTCTGTTCATTAAGCAGTGACACCATCTGTCTGCTAAAGCCACATCGTGGCTCCTCAACCGTGCCTTTCATAAACAGCATACACGGAGCCATGTTGAGTAATTTTTTTATCCGCACATTAATATCCTCAGTGGCTGGTAAATTTGGTTTAGAAGTTGTTAGGTAAGAACCGGAAGCCAAAGCTTTCGCCTTTTTGGTCAGTTCTGATGCATGTGCACCATCTATACGATCGACTTGTTGTCCAGATTTTAAAAATATGAAAGTGGGCACTGCTTCAACTTTATATCTGATAGACAACTCTGGTACATCTTCTGCTTCCAGTTTCACGAATTTAATCGTTGACAAGGATAAATCCTTTGCCAGCTCAGAAATGACATCATCCATTTGTTTGCATTGTGGTGTCCACGCCGCGCTGAAATGAACGACATGCAATGAATTACTTTCATCTTTTAGCAGCTGATCAAACTTCTCTACAGTTTCTACTGTGGCAGCCATCAAGTCGAAATCAAATTGAATCTATGTGATTTCTGCACGTTGTACAAAAACTGCTTAAAGTGATACAATGAGATTTCTTTACAGAAAATGCTGGCTACAAAATTTTCATCTAAGCGTAGTGATTCGAGTTTGAACTGTAGGGCGCCGAGTTATCCACTAGCCCAAGTAGGACACTTCCGGTAAAACGCATGTGCTAAATTTGCAGAAAAGCTGTGCCGTACATGGGCAGCACAAGTAGGGCACTAGCGATTTTCGTCAAGAATCGAGAATTATGATGACAATATAACATAAAATTGATTTTTTTAAAGAAAAAGTAACTTTATAATAATGATGGATGACAATTTACAAAATTAATGTATTTTTACAATAGTATCATCAGTATTATTAGCTTCATTAAAATCATCATAACATTAAACTAAATACCTAATGTTTTAAAGACAGAAACTATGCACACAGTTATTACAGAAATAATTGCAAGTTTAAAAATGAGACAGATGCTGCTAGCCTTCACAACACGATAAAGTAATTTTTAACTTTTTAGAAAAAGCAAAGACAAAGGTTTTAATAATATCAATAGTATTGTAACATGTAGAGTACTGTTGTACATGGCTCGAAAGCCCAGGGAGGACACATAGGTCGCTAGAACGTTTACTTAGGAGAAAACAATTATTTGTCGAAAAAGTAGTGAAACGGATCACCCGCCTGTAAAGCGAGACAAAATAAAGAATGATATACCTTAAACAAATGTTGAAATCTCCTAAAAAGTGGGTTTATTTCACTTCAACAACATTAATATCGAAGCCAAATTTAATATTGTCTGTTCAACCAGCTCAGAATAAAATTCTTTTATTTCATCAGATGTATAATAAATTCAACGTGCATTGACGTTTTTAACGGACGGTGCTAGTACGCTTAACAACTCAATTCGCGACCTATCTCTAGTGTCCCACTTGGGCAGCCCATGTATGACACGTCCTACTTGGGCTAGTCCGTGTACGACGCGTCCTACTTGGGCTAGCCCATATACGCTAATTGTCCTACTTCGGCTAATGGATTACTCGGCGCCCAATATGAACAACTCTTTTCATTCTGTCCATGTGCGGCAAGAGGCGTCATCTCTATTTCCTGCGGTTTCCTTCTATCGGTGATACCCCATATTGTTGTAAATCGTTTTCGTGAAATTCGCGTGCGCTTGAATTGTATAGTAAGTTTGCGGATTGTAGTATAAACTGTTCGTTTATGTTTAGCTCGTTTCATTGTTAATTTTTTAAACTGGCTACGTCGCATTTCAGCGCACTGGTTGATATTCCCTGTAAGCTGGTCAATGCGCAAAGAACTAAAACCTCGAACTATTGGAGACTCTGAATGATTCGTGCGTTAATCCGATAATCATCTGAAGTGCAAAGGTTACTTGTTAATCTTACGGCCATTAAGAAATTTACAAGTGTACTGTATTAGTTTTATTAGTATACATGCGATGTTATAATATTTATACAGTATTAAATTATTTGATTGTGTAAAAAAAAATTTTTATGCTTTTGTGACGGATAACATCTTGTAAAAGTCCAGTCTTTCACAATTTGATATATTAATAGCGCATTGTTAACCATGTATAATGGCTTAACTACGACTATAAAAGTAACGCACTGATGCTGATTGTTGAAGCCAAAGAAGCCAACTTTACAAAGCTGGCTACGTGTGTGCATTGGTGACACCATGACATGCTGTTTTAATTTCGTAACCTTGGTTGGAATAACATCTAGACGTTGCTTAGTTGGATGCCATAATGTCTGCCAGTTTACATTTGCTGCTGCAAGTACAACAACATGCACCTCTTCTACTAACAAAAAGTTCTTCATAACAACGCCAATTTTTTATGTAAATGCAGGTAAGGCTCTTACAGGGAATTAATTTCACCTTTATGATAGTAATAATTTAAAACTGATACTGTTACAATCTGATCTTTCTGCATTATTGTGTGAAAGAATTATTTGTTGCAAGCCACTTTTACACTTAAGATGATGTAGTTCTAATATTGCATTTATGTGGATTTCAGCTACTTACACCTTTGCCACTCTGAACCAGTAATGTCTTTCTAAGTATGTTTACTGAGGTATTTAATTATGTGCATCTTTTGTTGCCTCTGCTGACCAATAGTTGATTTGCTGAGCAGATGTACAATAAATAATGGAGAGTATATTGTAGTTTGTGGATGATAGATTAGAAGGTTTTGTTCATTCACAAAATGCTTGCTGTTATCATTGATATACAGTAGTCGCCACTTAATAGACTCACGGTTAATAGACTCAATCGCAATTGTCTCAAAACCGCCCGGAACAGCCTGCTTCTATTCAAATATACATAAAAACTATCAGCAATTGACTCAAATAACTTCACTTAATTGACTCAATATTTTTCCTTACTTAATACCTTCCTTTCCAATACTTAAAATAAGGCATTTGTATGTACCAAACAGTTTTTCGTACTTTTATGTCATCTTTACTTCCCTTTTGTGCATTATATATCTAGAAACAATCATATTAAGTACCGTTTTGTTTGTAAACAGGTACGTTTATCATGCGCTAATAGCGGTTTTGCTTTGAAACTGTTATCCGCTCGCCCACTGCAATTAACCTCATTACTCAAAGAATTTCTGGAAGCTAAACATTTAATCAGTTGCCTAGCAGTTTGCTTTTGATGTTCTAGTTGCAAATCACGCTTTCGGGCTTTATGAGTTAACAGTCAAACATGCAGGTACAGTAATCAGCCAGTGTAACTTACAAGAGTAAACATCGTACAACAAATAAGAACAGACGATTCAGAACTGTTTTAGTCATGCACAACAACAGATTTTCAACGTTTCTATAATTAGGAGGACTTTGTGGGCCAACTTGTTCAGGAAAAAATGAAGTAGCCGACGTTGAAGGAATTTTTGTAATTTTTGCAAATAAACAGACTTAGAAAAGTCTGTGATTTAGAAAAGTATACTTTTTAACTTATTGCTAATTCATTTATATAAATTAATATTTTAAAATACTTTTTCTAATTTTTAACTGCACAAACGAATTAAGGGACTAGTTCGTTTCTAAAATTCATTAAAAACCGTTGTAGTGCATAGTAAGCTGATGACTCATACTTCTATACCTGTAATACTATACCAATCAGTTAAACGGTTCAGTTGGTTAATTGAGTCAAAACACATCGGTCCCAAAGTGAGTCTATTAAGCGGCGACTACTGTAATTGTAAACCCAACAAAAGGGATATAATTCATGTGTGAGGGCAGTATACGACTTACAGAGTATAAGAGTCCTAAAACATTGCTCTTACATATTGTTTATTTACAGGATTTAGTTTTGGTGGCTGACATTTTTTCCCTTTTTCACTTTTTTCTAGCTCCACACATTGGTCACCTGTATTCAGCTGTAATTGCTGATGCAGCCCACAGATGGCACCGCTTTCTTTGTGATGACACTTTGTTTTCTACTGGTACTGACGAGCATGGCTTAAAGGTAACTATTGGCCTTGCTTGATTATATGTTCTTGGGTATCATAATTATATTGTGCCTAACCTTTTTAGTAAATGCAGTAGTGATCACTGGAAACACTGCTGCTGTTGGACTTCTCTGCTATACTGTTTCTGTCTAATTCCTGTACGATGTTTGCATATACGAATATGCCGATTTGAACAGTATTTCATTTTAGAGGATTATTCTTGAGTTCAGAATTATTCCGGTCTATTTCAGTTTGATTCAGGTTGTGTTATATAAAAGTTAATGAGTGCTAGATATTGGTTTGCAGCAAGAATTTTTTACTTTTTTTTTACTTTTGTAAAATACATTTTTATAAGAAAAATGACAGCAGGCACATAGCACTTATGCTAGCCATATAATATAATATAAACTAATTTGCAATACATTTACAATCACAGTTATAATCAAATACATTAGCAGTAAAAATTTCATCAATAAATAAAAAAACTTAAAACCTAAAAACCTTAAAAGAAACTTAAAATGGGGATACACTACATACAATAAAGAAAAAATAGCTTACGTAAAATTATTAAAATGGCAGTAGCTTTAAAAATTGCAGCTTGTTAGTCTGCTATTGAAAATGGCAATGTTTGATGTATTAATTATGTCATAATTAAGATCATTCCAGACTACTCTATTTGCGAACAAATATTTGTATACACCTAATCTAGAATAATGTTTGAACAATTTGCTATTGTGACCACGCAAATTTAGGGTAGGAGCATAACAAAAGAAATCATCAAATGACGAATCTACTAATTTATGGCATATTTTATAAACCTTCTTAAGATCAAAAATTATCCTTCTGACTTTGAGTGGTTGTGAATCTAAAATAAGCAATCTGTCCACGTAGTCAAAAACACCAAGTTGACAATGGGCAAATAATCTGCATGTAAAATGTCGCTGAACTCTCTCTTTAGCATCAATGTCCTGCATATGATGCGGAGACCACACTGGTGTACAATATTTAAGTAGTGGCATAACATAGGCTTTGTAAGCAGCCATGAGGGTATTTTTGTTCTTCATGGAGAAACAGTGAAAAGGCTTTGGCAACTTGGTCTTTAACATATTTAGAAAACAAGTTTGAACAGAAAGGTATTCCTAGATCTTTATATTAATTTTTAGCAGGCAAAGTAACTCCATTTAAGATATATTGTAATTGAGGTTTACCGCGTTCCAAGTGGAACATAGCGCAATTATGAGCAGATATAGAAAGCTGCTAATGTGCACACCAAACAGACGAGGTTTCAATAGCATTTGAATTGTTGTCGTTAACAGAGGCATACAATATCAGATTGTCAACATATAGCCTACAAGTAATAGCAGCTAATTCTTGTGGTACAAAGTTAATGAATATAATAAACAAAAAAATTGGTTTAAGTACACTGCTTTGAGGTGTTCCAGAAATAACAGATTGGGAAATAACAGAAATAATAGAAATAACGGCTATATTGAGAAAAATCTTGACCTACGAGAACTCTTTGGGTACGATTACTTAAAAATGCCCGGATCCATGCAAAAAGATTACCAGAAACACCATAAGACTGGAATTTGGTTAAAAGCTTTGAATGAGCAATGCTATCAAAGGATCAAAGGCCTTTGCATAATCAACATACAGCACATCTAATTGCGAACCTTTATTATCACTTTTACACCAATCATTAACACAATCAAGTAACCGTGT
This sequence comes from Tubiluchus corallicola, assembly GCA_030141605.1. Classification (NCBI taxonomy): domain Eukaryota; kingdom Metazoa; phylum Priapulida; class Priapulimorpha; order Priapulimorphida; family Tubiluchidae; genus Tubiluchus; species Tubiluchus corallicola. The sequence continues at coordinate 443,118 of JAQGDQ010000129.1, read as the reverse complement.
TCATATAGACCCGTTTTTCATAAAATTATGTTGAGATTTAGAGATTAAATTATGTAATAACAGATAATCTAACAGTTCGCCTTTAATACAAATTTCCATCACCTTGCAAGTTACGCAAGTTAATGGGAAGATAATTAAGGGGGTCTGCATGGTCACCTTTCTTAAATACTGGGGCGTTGTTGGCACACGACCAATGACTAGGCAGGGCATGTGTTTGAAAAGAAATTTCAAAAATGCTTGCTAGTGGTATGCAAAGTTGACCGGCGAGGCTAGAAAACAAAATGTTGGGCAGACGTTTATTGTTCGTTGCTTAAAAACATTACGCAACAATAATTGCTGGAGAACAGCGAAAACACTTCCAGCCTGCTTAAAGACCAATGACCAATTCCGTGAATGGACTGCTTTTATCTGTTGGCATATAAGTGTACACTGTTATTGTTGTTACCTATTTGTATTTTAAGTTCCTGTAATATTGTATGTGATAATCACGAGTGTTTGATAATGCACCATGGTAATACATTTATGTGCACTAGTGGTAAGGCATGAAAGCTTTCTGGCCCCAAAAATTGTTAAATCTTGGTTTATTATGTTTAAAGTTAAACATTTGAGCTAGGAATTTGTTATACATCTTTGTTTCTGTCTGTGTATCAATTCTTTTAGTAATTTAAATAAATTTCTTTTGATTGATATTTTTACTTTTTTCTAGGTTCAGCAAGCAGCTGCCTTAGCTAACGAGCAACCTGAAGGATATTGTCACAATATTTCAGCAGCATTTAAAGTTTAGTAATAATTCATAAGCGATGCTTTATAACTAACTTGTAATTTGTTCTAATTTTACTTCACATACTTTAAGGTTAGGTTGTAGTTTTGAGTCAGTTTGATATCATTTAGTATTGAAATCACAAGTATTTGAAGGATGTGTTTTCATATTAATAAGTTTATTGATGAATACAATGCAGTACAATACAATATAATACGATATGAAGCAATACACAATAATATAACACAATATACAAAGACAATAAACCTAGTCATAGAGTTTGATATTGACACCCTCCAACAGCATTTATTTTGCTAAATGTTATTTAAACATAGAACATAAAACGGAACATTTTATTTTCTCCAGTCTTATTTGCAGCAATATTGTTGTTTCAAGTTAAATAAATGTAATTATGGATTAGGACCAGAGAGGGACCAAAGGGTCACCCAGTATCCTGTCTTTTCGTTCAAATGGCAGGTTTGATAAAAGCAAAACACAAAAGTGATGAAATTTGATGCTGCTGGAAAACAAAAACCATTAATTGTCAGAAAATAAACATTGCCTGTCAGAATTTGCAATGGCTTGATGTGCATTATGTAATTTGTCGACAACCTTCCAATATATGGTTTGTGTGAGTATAAAATATTTTACTTTTAGAACCTTTTCGATCATGCTGGCATTAGCTATACACACTATGTGCGGACCACTGAGCAAAAGCATAAAGAAGTGGTGCAGAAAATTTGGGTGAGTACTTATTATTGTCAATTTTATAGGTAGAATTATTCATTTATATGCTTTTTGTTTGGGTGGATTTGTTTGGATTGTTGATGCCATAACCAAATCATACCAACCGTTTGTTTTTGTTATCTGATAAAAAATCATGCAAATTTTGGAACTTTTGGATGCTTTTGTTTTAAAGATGTTTGGACCTATACATATGTTTCTATAATGCTTTTTATATTCATATTATGATGTTTAAAATGGCTGTTGTGTAAGTTTGTAGTTTTTTCAACTGTCCTGCATAAAAATATCATGCATTGGTTTATTATTGGGAACTGATATGTTTTTGTGTAGTTTTCTAATGTGGTTGGCTAACAAAAACTTTTATAAACACAATAGAACATTGCTGTTTAATGAAATGGTCAAGTTCAAGTTCAAGTTTATTTTTACTTCAACACAACACACATTACATGTAGCATTATAGTTGCACAGCATTTGAACAAGATTGTCAATCACCAGAGGCTGAAAATTTTCATCTATTGGTCTGTAAATGATCTTGTTCACAAAATGCCACTGTGTCACAAATCACTGTGAAAGAGTGTTAAATTTGTTAAGAGTGTATTTTCAGTAAAAAATAAAAGATTAAGAAAAAATGTACTGTGAATGAGCTAAGGATAGAATATGTTAAGTGGGATTTAAGAGGACAAGTAAGGAGGGTTAATGAGTGATCACTATGATAGAGCAATAACTGAAGTTAAAATTGTTATGTAATTAATTATACGTCAAAGTCAGAGTTTAGGTCAGTGGAATCCTCTACCTCTATATAGCTCATTATTTGCACCCAGATTAGTAACAATTAAATCATGGTGACGAAAAATGTGGTATATAAGAAACAACTAACAGTTGAAATATTTATAACTAGATTAAATATGGCTGCATTTCTTATGAAGGAAAACTGATGTTCCTGAAACGTTTGTTGTTAATAGGAAGCAGATTTTGGCTAAAACGGGCTCTATTGTTGTGGAATAGAAATTTTTGTTTCATAATATTGTCCTTTGAAAATGACAGATGCGTATATGTCTGTTACAATTTTAGATCGTAAGTTCATTCATCCTTGTTAAATGTGCAGTAACAAGTTGCAAAAGAAAGAACACGTAGTGTGTGAATACGACAACACGTATGACTTTTCAACTTTGTATTTCCTTTTATAACTGAAGTACAACAATGGACAGTCATGTTGGCTTCAAAAAAGTTTCTAAGCAAAGTTTTTGTAGATAATGTGTTAACAAGCTAGACAAACGGAAGCACATGGAGTTAGATGCAATGGGGAAATTCGACTTGTTAGGCAAATTTGAAGGATTGTAGCCCTATAGCCAGTGACAAGTGGCTGAAACTTAAGGGTTGTCTCACCAAAGCTTGCCTTGATTACAAAAGTGAATAGTAAAAATAAGTATATGCATGTATCTAAAAGTGACAGCCAGTTAATAAATTTGTTTTTACAGAACGGATCTTAAAGTGAACAGCTCGTGCATATGTATACATATTTGTATGATTGTGCATATATTGTATTAATTAGGGTGAGACATTTAAGTACTGTACTTGCACAAATACACGTGCTTGCAACAGGCCATCACATAATAAAACTGCCATTTATAATTCTAGTTTTACAGAATCTATTTACAGAAAGGACTTGTTGAAAAAGGGTACATATATAGAGGTGAATATAAGGGCTGGTACAGCGTGACTGATGAGGCTTTTTATCCTGATTCTAAAGTAATTGATCATCGTGACAACTCGGGAGATACCATAAAGGTTTTTAATTAATTAATAAATGTTTTAATTAATTAGTAAATGTAACATACATTCATACGTCAATCTGAATTCTTGTTATGTAAAATGCAGGACTAACAAAGCTTAATAAATGTAATCATTTTCCATAATGCGTGCTGTTGTATAACTTTAAGAATTTTAGGAAATGGTGGAAAATGTATTGGCTGTGTAGTCTAATGGAAATGCGTGTAGTTTTGAAAAAAACATTCTGAAAATTTTACGAGAGTACAGTCAACTGTTTGCTGTACCAATATGTAAAATAAACAGCAGTTCTAATAAATATTTTGATTAAAAGGTGTCTATTGAAACTGGGAGTACCGTACAGTCAATCAGTGAAGAGAATTATATGTTTAGACTATCTGCGTTTAGAGAACCATTGCTGCACTGGTTGGAACGGGCTGGAGGTAAAGATTTATATACAGCATTGTGTTTTATTTTGATTAGTAGTATTACATATTTATTGTGAAGTGCTTGCAATATATTTTTTGATTGTCAGAGTTAATACCATGAGTAAGAACAGCTAAACTAATGTCTGGATGGGAGCCTGATCAATTCAAGCTTTGTTTAGACTGTGCATTATATTTTTCCAATAGAAATTTTATTTTACTACATATTCTATTAATAACATCTATATTTGTCATAAGTAAAATTTATGTGTTTAGTGATAACGCCAGCCAAGTTTCAAAATTTGGTAAAAGGTTGGATACAGGAAGGACTAGAGGATCTCTCAGTTTCGAGACCAAGAAACAGATTGCAGTGGGGTATTCCTGTGCCTAGGGATCACACACAAACTGTAAGTATGCATGTGTAAATGTAGTAGAGTAGCTTTGCATCATTGCTTGCAAATTAATATAAAAATTTAAAAAAATAAAAGTTTAACTAACCATAATTAGTTTTTCTTGTATTCTTGGTGAGATAAACAAAATTAAAGATTTTCTAAGTTTTTTCAGTCTTTGGCTAAAAGACTACGAATAATGTTGAAGCTCACCGTGGCAGAGCTACAGAATAGTTTTGAAGCTCTGCCATAGCTACAGAATAGGTTTCGCTTTTTTTGTGTTATTTAATTTACTATGCAATTAACAGAAAGCATTATGTTGGTTGACAAATGCATTGTGTGATGTGGCAGTGATACAGTGATAGTAGTTCGCACCTAGAAAGCTTCACAATTATATGCACAAGTCAAATTTCACGAGGATGTTCACTTTCAGTAAAATTTTTATCGTATATCTGTAAGTCATTTCCATTGTAAACAATGAATAATGTTGCATGTGTTGAGTTGTGTGAAATTATTTTTTTAATGTAGACTTAAACTTAGTACTGATTTATGAAAAACAAAATGGATGCAGGGTGAAGCTATCGATTGTTTATCAAACTATAGATAATGAGTAAAGTGCAACATTACATCTGAATCCTTGATTTGCGTTTTCAACATCAGCAGTAAACATTTTTTCTTTTGATTGCTTCTTAGCTAAAATTGTTGAACATCATTACATTTTGTCATTTTTTATTTGAATGCAGTGTAAGATCTGCAACCTAAAGCAGACTGTTATAACTATTGTCAAAGTCACATAACATGTTCACTAGCAAAACATCTTTCTTAATTATGTTAAAGCCTTTGAAACACAGGTGATTTGTTTGTTTACATTTGAATTTAGTCTTCCTCAACTTATTTTGATATTCCTTGCATATTTACTTGGAAAGTCTTTTACTTGCTGGCACTTTTTTGCTATTTTATTTTGTAACTTACAGATATATGTCTGGTTAGATGCACTTTTCAACTATCTCACTGTTTCTGGATATCCTGGTTCTGATTTTATGTGGCCTCCTACTTGTCACGTTATCGGAAAAGATATTCTCAAGTTTCATGCCATATACTGGCCAGCATTTCTGCTAGCTGCAGGATTGTCTTTACCTGGTGAAATTTTGTGTCATTCTCACTGGCTTGTTGACAGTGTTAAGGTATTTGCAGACAGTTTTTGTTCCTTGATGGATAAAAATTAGGTTATTCAAATTTAGTTAAAATATCTTTTAGTTGATAGTTCATAACTGATAAGTAGTTAAGTTATTTTGATTTTACAATAGGGAACATCATATGAATATTGTTAATATAACAAGTAGCTCTGCAGTTAAAAAATGGCATAATGTTTGTTGCATAGTTTGCTTTTGCTCTATCTGATCAATGAAAGGATGATATTACTTTTTATTGTGTTTAACCACAAAACATTAGAGAAATTAGACCAAGTTTTCGTAACATAATGCATATTTTCCTATTTCTAATAAAATGTTTCTAACTTATTTAGATGTCTAAAAGCAGAGGAAATGTTATCGATCCATGGAAGGCTATGAATGATTTTTCTGTTGATGGTTTTCGTTACTTCTTACTCAGGGAAGGTGTTCCTCATTCAGATGGTAGTAAGTGCTGTGTTTTAGTTTTCACTTAGCCCACTTTTGTAATTCTTTCCTAATTCTTAGCAATTAATCTGTCTCTCGTGTTTCTACAACGAGTCATCAGATTGACATGAAACTCAGGCTAATGACTCTTTGGACATATGACAGAACCTTCTGCAATAAAATTTTAGGGTTTGCCTTAGTTAATTAGTCAAAAGATCGTTAAGCTGCAATTAATTTTCAGAAGCGTTAAACTGTTAAGTTAGAGCTGCTGCTTCCAATTCACTGTACAGAGTTTAGCACTGTATACCTGTTGTTGCAGCAATTTTTTTGAGCAGTTTTCTCACGAAAAAGTGAGAAAGTTATGGTGAGTAGGCATTTCATTAATATAAAAAGATATCCTGACTTTGTGTGGTGGAACTGTAGAGCAATATAGCAACAAGTTCTTAACATTTCAAAATATTATTTCCTATTTATAAGAACAGACAGCAGAGCCTAAAGGTTTAACATGTTAATTTATTTAGATTGACTACATCACTAGGCATTTACTGTGCTTTAATTGTTCTGCTTTTTGGCAATCCATTGTTAGGATTTATTTGTGTGACATAAATGCATTGGTTCTATACTTTATAATTGTTTGCTTTACAATTATTATTTGTGATTGAAATAGAGGCATGCTATAATTATCGTGCAATAATTATATTATTAAGACAACACAACTTTTATTTAAAAACTTTAATTAACAACTGTTTAGAAGTATGTCCAAACATTTGTGCATTAAAGTTTTTAATAAAAATTGTGTTGTTTTAATAATAAATACCTTGAAGTGCCTGTATAAATTGTCTTGGATAATTATTTTAATAATTCTGTAATAATACGTACTTAGAATGCACATTATAATCTCATGTTTAGCAGAATCTTGTGAGTGTTGCATGATTCCATTTTTTCAGATTATAACACAGAGAAGATCGTAAAAATGCTGAATGCTGAACTGGCAGACACTTTAGGAAATCTACTTAATCGTTGTACGTCTGTGGCTGTAAATCCTGCACGTGTTTTTCCTCCATTATGCTTCGAAGCATTTACTAACCAGTGTGGTATGGAAGGAAAAAACTTAGTGGATCTCATCAGCCATTTAGCAGGCACGTACTGTCAGTTCAGATTAATACCTTAGATCAATTTCTGGCAAGCTTATTGATTTTTGCTTCCTAATATATTGTTTGCAAGTACCGGGTGCTTCTGTTGATGGTGTTTTGTCGTCCCGTGTGTTAGCATTAAAAACAACCGTCTTTTGAAAAACTACCATTCAGTGCTTTTACAGGTCGATGTTTGTTTGACGCATCACTTAACTACAGTTTTGATGCTGATGACTTTGCGCTGTAATATCTTCTTAAAGCAGATATTATAAAAGCTGGGAAAAGGAATTGTGTTGAGCGATTACCTACAATGCACTCATTCATTGTTTTACTGTTTGATAGACAAATATCATGGATTTTAGCTGACAGTCAGCTAAAATTCATGGTATTGATCATTACAGACACGTCACTAATAATTTGAAAAGTATGAGCAATTTTTGTTCAGTGACAAACTTCTGCTTTCATAGCAAATATAAATTATGAGAAATATTTATGCATATATGTGTGCTAAAGTAATTAACTGAAAGTTTTTCACTTAGTGCAGCCAACTCAGCAGGGAAAGAGTACGACCACAATGTTAATATGGACCTAATGAAATAAAATTGAAATAATTGTGGGGTCGTTTCTTTAAAAAAGTATTTTAATGCATTGTGCGATGCTCCACGTATAACTGATATGCCACTTTATGTATATGAATTTGTACTTTATTTAATCAGTAAAATGCAAATTAAGGATTTTCATAATTGCTACAATTGTCATTATTATGGTTACTAATGCACACCATAATGGAAAACAAACAATTCATGTTGATTGTAATTATTTTGATGTTATTTCAGAAACTGTTTCGGACCACTATAGCGAATATAATTTCTACAAGGGACTTGATGAGATAATGTCTTGCTTACGTGCAACTAATGCTTTTGTACAAAACCAAAAGCCATGGACTTTGACCAAGGATATAAGAGATGTGCCTCACTTGAATACAGTTCTTCATATTGCCATGGAAAGTTTACGTGTGTGTGGCTTACTACTTCAACCTATTACTCCAAATTTATCACATCAGTTATTGACTAAACTTGGTGTACCGGACAATGATAGAAATGTTAACAGTTTGTCTTGTTTTCACAGCATTTCAGAAGGTTTTTCTGTGTATGACAATACTCCGCTTCCAAGTAAATCACTCATAATTTATGCGAAAGTTAAGATGTGACCATGAGAAATTAGTAAAATTGTGCTGACTGTTACGTTAAGTTTCCATTGGATTCGAAACATTTGAAGTTGGTGCAATTTTGTACTAATTTTAAAGATGTGATAAAAAGTACTAGTATTAGTTTTTAATTGAAAAATAATGTTCTGTCTGAATGTAGTAAATTATTAGTGTAGAGTGAATTTGTTTAGATACTTGCAGTGGTTTCTGAAATGGTAACATATTCTTGTATCAGAATGAAAGTTTTGGATCATAACTTGTTAGGGTAGTTTTTTATTTGCACTCTTCATGTGTTCATGTATTATTGTTTTGGGGTGTAAATGTAGCCTCCTTTGACTATGAACTTCCGAGTCGTATATCCATTTGCTAGCTATGCCTATCATTTCTTGTCTTTTCAGACTACATGCTTCTGATACACTACATGACAACTCGGATGTTGCTTTGCGACGATTAGGTTAAAACAATGGCGTCGGTAATACCTATTATCTATTATTATAATTTTGTGATGTTTGGAGCTAAACTGAATCAAATGAAAGGTCACAACAAGACAAGTTGAATTGCATTATTTATTTTGAGAGTTATATTTGTCATCTAAAGGTCAGTGAAACGAGAGATCAAAAACTAAACTGCTGTAAATTTCAAAAGTGATGAGTCACTTTCCAACTATATATAATTATATAGTAGAGCAGGATTTCCGACTGATTATATGTTACCAAAGATGGAACTGGGAAATGACACCATGCCAACCAGAAGTCACGTCTCAGAAGAGAGTGAGGGAGTTTCCTAATTAAACAGCAATTGTCTCCACTCAAGAAGGTTCTCATTCTTGTTCGTCTCTGTTCAAGTTGGTTGATGGTAGGCTCGAGTTTTGCGCTCCTGCTGTATATGGTTTGGCCTCATTTCATAGTCTGCTTGGGAGGAACTCGCTCAAGTGTAAGTACTCCAGTAGCTGCTTCAAGAACAACATGAAGACAACATGTGTGTCCCTACTAAAGGCAGTTCTGTTGTTCTTATACACTAGCAGATGAGTTGGTATAGGCGATTGAGCTTTGCGCTCCTGCCACATGGTTGGGGCCCAATTCATAGTTTGCTGGGGGACTAAAGTGTGAATTCGCCACTGATTTACTCATTTCACTGTGAGTTTCGTGAATTAACATTTCCAACCCTCTGCAATAAATACTAAAATTTAATAGATGATCATCATGATCTATATCTGGGCTGTTTGTCTGTTATAGAAAAAATATATTGATACCCATTTAGACACGACTAAAATTATCTTTGCTGATGAGCAAGGTGAAGTTCCTACTATAATTATGTCACACCGAATGTTATAAAAAGGTCGTTATGCAACCACATTTTACTATTATATTAATGCTCATTTCCGATCTGATTTCGCTTATTATTATTACCCTCTACTTTGAATGACAGCTGCAATTGCCTGTTTAGACGCAACGGTCACTGAAGCAATGACGCCATATTTAGGTCCTCAGCATAATTCGACATCTACAAAACCAGCCTGCTACTACATGTACTTGGAAAAACTAGCCCAGATATCAATGCACATTATTGCTACTATCTGGTACTACTATAAGTGTGTAATTTTTTGCAACCTCTATAAACTGACAAGGTTGCAAGTGGCAAAATAACTACACGGAAGATGTATGCTAACTCTGTATCTCTGTCGCCTCTGCAAGATTACGATCTATGTTTTATAGTAATGAATAACGGTGCGCCGCCAATTCAGGTTCTGCGCTACAGTACATGCGAACAAGTTCCAAATGTAAACGTAGAATTTGAAGAATAAACGCATAATGCCTGTTAGAAATTGTAGTTTTAAAATTGAGCCGCCTGCGCCCGCACATTCAAAACAACCAGGAGTAACGGAAACTTTGTTATACAATGGTTCCAGATTTCAAGGTAATCAGAAAAGTAAAGGAAACTGCTATGACGTGGAGGTGCTGCTTCAGGTAGGAATACGTGTATTTTAACACTGTGAATGTGACAGCATAATTATACGAAAATAACAATAACTTTTTCGGTTATGCTTACTTATTAAACCTATAGTGTTGTTGGAGGCGGAGTAGGACACTAGTCGAAATAGGACAGTTGGCGTACATGGGCTAGCCCAAGTAGGCAGCGTCCGTTGTCCTTGTTTATTTAATAATATTATAATTGAAAACGTCAGTGCACGTTGAATAATTTATTATACATCTGATAAAATAAAAGAATCTTATTCAGAGCTAATAGAACAGCCAATATTAAATTTGGCTTCGATATTAATCTTTTTGAAGTGAAATAAGCGCGCTTTTTAGGCGATGCCAACATTTGCGTAATGTATATCATTTTTTATTTTGTCTCGCTTCACAGACATGTGGTCTGTTTCACTACCTCTTGGACAAGTAATTGTTTTCTACTAAGTAAACGGGCTAGCGAGCTATGTGCTATACATAGTTTTTCTCTTTAAAGCATTAGATACTTAGTTTAATGTTATGATGATATTAATGGAGCTAATAATAATGTTGACATTATTGTAAAAATACATTTATGAATTGTCAAGGACTATCCATCATTAGTTTTTTCTAAAACAAATTTAAATTTATGTTTTATTATGTCATAATTCTTGATTCTCGACAGGAATCGCCAGTGCCTTACTTGGGCTGCCCATGTACGACACCGCTTTTCCGCAAATTTAGCACTTGCACTTTAATGGAAGTGTCCTACTTCGGCTAGTGGTACGCTCCGCGCCATACAGTGTAAAATGTGTAATGTTATCAATGTGTTAATTAGCACAAGTAACGCCTTGGTAACTCGCATTGTATTGTAATCTGACCAGTACCGCCGTCACTGCATCGGTGTCTAAAAATATGACAAAAAGCTCTTGGAAATAACTCAGCAGTGACACCTAGAAGGAACTACAATGGAAAAGCGAAAAGAGTAATCGCCTCCTCTATATAAATACATATGAGACCTGCTTTGCTCACACAGCCTAAATTTGCTCATTCCCAATATTACTGTTATAACTGTGTTTTACTTTTATGTGTGAAAACAATATCATAGTCACAGTCATGTGAGACCAGTCGTCGAATTTGCGTTTCATCTTCAAGTCTTTAACTGTTACTAGATTCTACATTGACAGGGATGACAAAAGAAGAGCTTTTAAATTTGTGTTGCATTGAAGGAATTAGGAGTAGGTATACTATGAGAGACTGCAAAAACTTGAACTTCACAACTTGCAGCACATAAGTTAAGAAGCAGCATTTAGAATATTGAGTAGTATTTGCCAGTTTCAGTCTCACTTTATTGGTAATGAGCACAGAAAATACAGTTTCACGTAAAAACTTTAAAAAGTGCAATAAAAAGATGTGCATGATTTGACAACACATTGGCAAATGTCTTTGGCATAGTCATCAATAATAACAGGTTTATGTTGAAACCATTGGTGAAAAATGGATTTAAACATGAGGTGGCACTCAAGTTTTACAATACTGGAATGTAATAACTCCAGATGCCATATCAATTTAAGACAAAAATATAATCATACTGTCATACACATACAGGTAAATGAAAAAATTAATTTGGGTTTTGGAGTATTTTTGTTATGAGTGCAATGCTAACACTTTTAAATGTGCAAGTGTACTCTTTTTGTGGGCTTTTGCATTTCAAGAATGTTGCAGACGACATCAACTTTTTCTCATGTACGAGAATTCTTGTTCCTCGCAATGTTACTCCTGCATGTGGTGGTGATGTTAATGTTCCAAGATATTACTTGGAGTAGCAGTTAGTGGAAAGAATGCCAATAGCACGGATTTGTTCAAGATGAATATCAATTTGCTAGGAAGTGAACCTCATGCTATGATTTCAATACTATTCTTTGTGGCACAAGTGGAATGAGATGTGCAAGATGGGTTGTGAAATTGACTTGCGACAGAGTCAGACGGACTGCCGCTGACTCGGTTGTAGTGGCACCTTTTAGCCACTTGTCATTGTTGCCTTCCTTCACAGTTTAACCTATGAGACCAGCTACTGATCTTTGCCAAAAGGACTAGTTGCTTTTTGGTTTAGTGTAAGTCTTCCTTTTCCACATTACAGCCAAAGGTAACACAACCAGAGTCGACATTCTTGACAGCATTGCTGTCAAAGTCATTGGTCTGTGCATGCTGTTGAGTGTGAGACAGTGTTTAGTCGCATATGACTGTCCACGCAATAAAATCAATACAGTTGAAACTATAATCACCAAACTTTGCACAGGGTTTGGTCAAGGCAAGACCTAGTGGACTGGAAACCCATTGCTTTACGATTTTGTAGGTAAGAGATCAAGGTCAAACGTGACAGAATAGTAAATTTTTGCCCATAATGACTTCACATGAAGGCATTGGTTTGCACATCTATTGAGTGTCCCGATTCCAGTTATAGTGTAGTTCTTAATGGATTTATTTTTATGTATGAAACACTTTATTTACCAGATTTTCTTAATGCTAGAAATTTTGTATTTTGACTACCTGATTTACATCTTAAAAGTATTTTATTGATATTCAGCATCATTGGATCGTATGTATGCATGCATAATTTGCAGTTTATAAATTGGTCATAATGTAAATAAATAAATACATAAAGAACGATTGTGAAATTTTGCTCAATTTTCATATTTTAGCATGTTGATGAAGAGAATTCATATCTATGCGGATATCTAAAAATTAAGGGGTTGACAGATGAGTATCCTACTCTTACCACATTTTTTGATGGAGAGATAATTAGCAAGAAATATCCATTTTTAACACGAAAGTGGGATGCGGATGAAGATGTGGACAAAAAACACTGGGTAAGGCAAGCAAAATATTATTATGAACATATCCTATTGTCATCAGTACTTGTAACAAATTGTATTCAGGTGTTTTTTGCCTTGTTTATGTCAATCCATGTTCTAATGGAAGACCTGCTGTGATATTTTTTAGTTTCATGAGACAGAATTGAAACAAAATACAAGAAATTTAGTTCTTTAATTATTTTTACTTACACACTTTACTTACTGTACAGTTGGCATGATAATGGGAAAAGCAATTTAAGCAAATTTGTGTGGCACAGAGAGCGAGTATATGGCCTGTGATTCTCTTTCCAAATTTAACATTCTCAATAGTGTTTAGAAACTGTAATATTGCCTAATATATCGTCATGAAGAATGATGTATGACTGCAGATACCAGATACGGAAGTCTCTAAGTTTTATAGGGAGTATTTTAACAATTTGCTGAACTATTGCAGAAAGACTTCACATATTTTCTAGTTTTCTTTCTTTTCTGTTGGATTGAGAGCAGTTCTTGGAGCATAGCACTTTAGCTGGATGTGCTGCTTTTTTGATGTCCATATCGTTTTTGTGACAGTACCTGTACGACTGTCCACTAACATTCTTACTTTAAAAGTCAATTAAAGTTAGTGCCTTTGATATTGTATTGTATAATGATCTATACTATTATACTAAATGGGTAATAATATGTCAAACATGTAATGACTAATGCTTATTATGTTACAGGGAAAGTTTAACCAGTTTTATCAATATGCAAAGAATTTTAACTCTGATGATTTTAACTACGAAGATTTACGACATACGGATGTTGTTTTTATGAGATGGAAGGTAATATAAAACTGAGTGTTGTTTAGTTTGTACAAGTAATGCACTTTCTGTAATTCATTACACTTTTGAGATGTATGACTAAAACAATATTAGCCTATATCGTAGTTATGATATTACCATGATTCTCTTAATTTGTCCAAGTGTATAATCTTGAGCAATAGCGTGATGCTTCATACTGTACAATTTATAATTGGTCTTGATAAACATTATAAAAATTTATGCAGTTTGTATAAATTTTAAATACTGGTAACTAAGATAAATAAGTAACTGCTTGTAGCTGCACTAACTACTCTAAAGCTAATATAACTGTAACCTTGCTTTTTCAAACCTTATATAATATCAATTGAAAATTTCACTAAGGAAATTTTGAATGATTTTCGAAATTTGAATTGTAAACAGCAGTTTTATTGACGTGACGGCAGCATTTTTTTTGTCTTCATGTTATGAGTTTGTTAGTAACCTTTACATCAAAATAAACATCAGAAAGACTGCACATAAAACATTATTGTCAAAATGCGATGGCTAGCAGTTCTACTGCAATTTCTGCAGCAGTTCATGCATTTTTGCTGGTTGAGATTTTTGCCGATCGTGGATTTCCACTCTTGGCTGGTTCACATTGGAATTTATTAGAATATTAGAAATTGTCCACCCATTTTTAGGAAAACTCTGAAAGTTCATTTACTTCGGTTTAATTCTTTTAAAACATAGAGTTTATTTTGATTTATATGTACAAGCTTAATACCACTATTTTTGTACTGTAACTAGTGAAAAGTGACTTTGAGTTAACTATGCAAAGTGACTATAAATATTACATTAAAAATAAAACAAATTGAATTAACGTTTTTCAATTGCTGACAGTTTTTCTAAAGCAGTTTGCTTGTATATTCATTGCAGGAGCATTTCCTGGTTCCAGATCACACAATTAAAGACATAAATGGGGCTTCATTTGCTGGCTTCTATTATATTTGTTTTGAGAAGTCAAAGGGCCTGATTGAAGGCTATTACTATCATAGGAATTCAGAATGGTAAATCTTCATAATCATTATTTCATTTCTTATATATTGTAATAAGAGACAGTAAGAGTAATAATGACAATGATGACAGCAGCAGCAGTAGATATAGAGGCTGTCTTCAACTTACGACTACATTCAGCTTTGGCAATTGGTTGCAAGATGAATTGGACACATGTCTTATCAGTATATTCAAGCGCGCGCCCCTACACGTAAGATGTTGTTATGTGTATGCAGACTAAGTATGGCAGCGCCTACTGATGAAATATCGAAACGGATAGCAATTTAAAGTAATTTTTTTAAAAATAAAAGGAAATATGAGTTATAGTTAGTTTCATATAATTAATTATTAGGTTGTGCTCAAATCATAAAGTCAAACAGTTGTATGTTGCAGTGGTCAACGACTATCTGTTTGTTATCATTATCCAGTATTATCTCGCCATGTGCTGAAAATTGACAAAGTTAACTCATTGCCAGTGATGGAGCTCAAGTAGTCGCAATGACATCCACCAAATTAAACATCAGTTAACATATTCTACCTGCTGCATTCTTGGACAATTTCTTTCCCGTTGTCTATCAGGGTAGAAGGGCAGAAATAGGGAATATTCACTGAGATCTCATTTTGTATAATGTTTACAGCGTAGTAACAATTAATGAAAAATCAGGAGAAATATTTAAAAATTGGGAGAAACGGAGGCTATTATTAAAACTGGGAATTTCCCAATTGGGAGAGTTAGAATGTCTGACTTCATGCCTAACAAACCTTCATGGTGTTACAAATGATCGAATTCAGTTAGGGTACCACTTTTTGACCCCGTGGATTTACTCACCCAAAATAACTGGGTCGTTGCACTCTGCCTGGCATTTTTCATGTTAGACTCACTAATGTAGTTAATATTACAACAGTGATAGTGCAGTGATTTCGTACGGGTTTCCAGATGCTCATTGTCATTTCTTTGACAGCTTCTCGTGGCTACTTCTTCAGAGTCCTTGACTTGCATAGTCAGACAAACAATTCACTAACAGCTCATTTAGTGTGTATTTTGCATCTATCGATCTCTAACCTTGTGTACTGTCTGACTCATTTTCTATTACATAATGAGTTAAGAAGTCATACATCGCAGGCTTGATGTTCGCATGTTTAAAGGCAAGAGAGACTTAATATTTTTGTTGCTCATTTATTGTAAAGCAAAGCTAACTGGCTTAGTTTTTTTATTATACTTATGTCTCTGTATTTTATAGTGGTTTGAAACTTCGTCTCTACATTCTCTTTAAATTGAAAAGTCATTTTTTGGCTACTTGAAGTGTTAAATTCATTTAAAAATAGCTACTGCTCTGCATATTTGTGCAATCAGTTTGTCTGTTGATTAGACATTAGTTGTGACTGTCATGTTGTTTAGTTTAGTTTAGTTTAGCTTAGACAGTTGTTGTTCAACGTGAGCTGTTGTCCTGAATACTGCTGAGCGAGCTTACGTTACAGCAGGGGCAAAGCGATAGACCAATATGTTTTACATCAATTGTGATTGAAATGAACTTGTACAGGTGTATTTTAAACTCGGATTTAATAACAAAAAATTTTGACACATCTAGCTCATGTACTAATGATTATCATTAACAACAGAACATTAAAACAAATTATAAGCAGATTAAAACTATACCATAGAGAAAACCAAAATAGCATTGAAGCGGTTGCAGCATTTGTTGTACAATGATTTTTTTATTCCGTGATAATGACTTTTCATTTTACTATAACACTTTTTGGTTCAAATTTTTTCTTCAATAGCTCTATTACACTTCCGTAGTATTTAGCGATTGAAAAGTTTACACGTTATGTTATTACATTAGGTGTTAATAATATTTTGTTTCTGTTTTTGATTTCTGAGCCTTCATTTCTGAGTTCAGCTGCATTGTAAGAATTATCAAGAATTTCTGTTTTTGTAGGTATCAGTCCTTGTCACTTCAACATGTTGCTGAGCATAGTGTGCCGATCTATGAGTTTCGGTAGCATTTGTTTTCAGCACTGACTATTGGACCTGTGTAAGAAAATTTGGATACAAAAAGTTTGAACAAATTCCAAATTGTGCTAAGCTGCTTCATCACGCATGCAGTGGTATGGTATCAGTTTGAAACTGAGTTAAAAGCACATTTTTTAAAACGTACTGGCCACTTTTGAAAAATGTCCTGTTTTATTCATGTAAAAAAATGACGTGTTTCATGTGTTTCTTTGTTCAACTGGTAGAGCTATTGCTTGCTATTTCCAGTGTTAGCAAGTACGATTAATATGCTGTAATGAATCCATGAATTTTTGTAAATATTCTGTACAAAAGTCAAAATTTTAGTGGTACATAATAAAATTATTTGTTGACAAAATAACATAAACATGTTTGCTTGATTGAATATTGTTTTTGACTTTGCAAGCTTTTATTAATGTCATATCACTTCTGTTAATAATAAAATCTTATTGTATTTTTAGTCAGGAACTACAAATTAGGTCTCATAATAATTTTTAACATTTAGTACGGACCTATGCAGTGAATTTGATATATTTCGTCTCGTGATAATTTTTAACATTTACCTAACAGTGAATTAGATCTGGAAAAGTTATTGCGCCTGATTAGTGCTGTCAGCCTAAAGCAACGAAACTTCAGCCTGGTAGTATTAGTTATAATATACACATTGCAATTACAGATATAGTTTTAGATAACTATTTAGATAACTATTAAGCCCAAGTGGGCTGGAAACAGCTTTAATAACATTTTACAGTATTAATTAACACATGAATTATTACATTGTTATTATCATATGTTTATGTCAATAAAGATATTCAATCAATCAAATCAATTTAGATATAGAAAAAATGAAATTAAAATGAAAATAACTATTAAAATATTGAAATTTTTATTGTGAGAATGTTAACGATCTTGACTACCTGCTACTGCATAAACATTCATGACCCGTCATCAGCATTTTATTAATTTGCAACACTACTGTTGGGTTCCACAATACTGTGACTACAATGCTGCTTACCGTACTCGTACCATTACTGTGTTAAGGTCTAAAAGACAAAAAATGTGGGTTTTATGCGTCACTTCAGGAGAAGAAACGGAATTATAATGTGTCCCAAAAAACTTTCCACACAAAGTTACTGTTACCTGTTTGAAAGACATGCAACTGGGAAATTTAAATTCTCGGCAATTTAAAATATAATATAAAAATTATGCGGCACATATTTTAAATTGCCGAGAATTTAAATTTCGTGAGCAAGAAATTTAACTTGACCAAGAATTCATAAGTAACAAAAGATTTCAAGAAAAATTTTGTTCTCTTGTCATTTAATTCAAACACAAACATTCAAAAACTGTTTACATGTATTTTACAGTGTACAACAAATAGAAGTAATTTGTTTTGGAATCAATTTGATTTTGCAAATTAGAAAACTATATAAGGCTTACTGGTCCTTGCTGTAAGTAGTTTTACTCGCGGAGTAATAGAGTTTCAGTTGTTTACAAATAAATAGTCTATCTTATGCACAAATATAGTCTCCTGAAGAGCATTTTATATTCCATAAAGGTAGATTTAACTGTGGCTGCAACGTTCCTGGAGTGGCCCATCAAGATCTTCTGTATAACACAATTTTGTGTAGATTGAAGCTGTTAGTCAGAGTTATTTGAACCCAGAATTACTGTTTCATGTTTTTTTACATGTTTTTAAGGAAATGGTTTAGCATCATACATTTTTTTAGTACCAAAATATCACGGTGCTATGGTCAGTTATTTCTGCAGCCTAATGATCAGCACCGAATAAAGAATACTCTGTCTTAATTATCATGCTATTTAGTTAAAGCACGTATCTAATGCACAAACATAGTTTGGGAAAGTATAAATACATTCCATCAAAACTATCCTATTCACTTTGCAGATACGTGTGCAATTACTCCTACAGTTCTGTCCTCCAGACAGGCCAGAAGCTATAGTTGTGAATCAAACGTATAGGGCAATTTAAATTTAATTTAATTTTTATTGGCTTCTAACATCATGAAAGTAAAACTTAATTGTTTTCTGCTATTTCCTCTTCATGTCCCCCGCTCTACCCTCTTTTCCTCCTTTTCTCTCGTTGTTTCTCATTAACTCTCTATCTTCCTCTTTATCTTCCATCTATCTCTCCCTACATCTCTCTCTTCCCTTTTCTCTCATTTTTCTGTCCCACATACTTTAAATAAATATATACAGCATAAATGTGAATAGGCCTTTAGCTTCTGTTCACGTGACGCAATCTAATGAAAAGTGTACCACTAAAAGAACTCCATACATCAGGTGATTAACAGTATAATAAAACTGGACTGTTCAGCATTTACTGTGACAACTGAGTGTTCAGTGTTTACCCGTGGTTTTTGCACAGGTGTTTAAAGCTATACAGGTTGTTCCAATGCTGTTCTCACCTGGTCTGGTCCACCCTTTGCAGTTGCATCTCCGACTGTAAAGCGTACTTGTGTCCAGTCTTGTAGAGACAACTGAGTGTTAATGCTCCACTAATTAGAATGTCTTTGAGCTCGCCGATTATACTGAATGCCGGCATGTCATCTTCACACCTCTGATGAGTGATGAGATCTGTTGGTCATACGGCCAGTTTGTAGATTCTGACTTGACCTTTCACAGAGACATAGATACACCTTGGTGAATCAAATCATGTATTGATGTTTTAATGTTATGCTTACATTCAAACGGTTTAATAAGAGAGGTTTAATTAAATAAAAATATGTGCAGCAATTGTTTTTCAATTCACGCAAAATTATTTAGAGAATTATTACTTACTAAACATTGTTTTCCTTCTAACACTCGTTTATCTTCTGGAAGCACCATGTGTGCTGAAAATAAGTTATAATAATTTCTGTGCATAATAATTTCAAGATCTATCTTGATATTTTGAGATATCTTGCAGCCAGAAGCTTTATTTTCTAGAGTCTATCTGTAAAGACATTTTCAGGCGGGTCAGTCTCACCAGGTGTGTGAAGCTTTATTTAATTAGCTACATGGTTATATCCCATAAAACTGTTTTTACCTGTTTGCAAGTCAAGTTTCGTTGTAGGCGGCATGAATAGAAGGCATTAGAAAACTCATCAATGCTAATGATCAGTTTTAACACCTGGCTTACGTGACCACCCAGACAGGGCGTAGACTAAAGGGTGACTACCTTTCACAAGCCTCAGATCGAGTTAAGTTATGCGACAGTAAGGTGAACATGTAATTACTAATCTGCAAGGTGTCTTTATCAGGTGTCACATCAAAATATTTTGAACGTCTGATAAGAGCATAGGCAGGTACTTTAGGGAAAAGAATGGGATTGATACGAGTAATGCTAATTTAATGGCCAAACAACACGTTTTTAGAACATTTGGGTGTACATTGCTGCACAGATGGTAATAGGAATCACCAAGCTATAGATATCAATATTGTCAAAGATGGATCAAAGTTCAAAGTTGAATTTTACGTACGCTGTAAATCTAATTACTACTGGGCATCTGTAAGTTACAAATGCAGCCTTGTATTATCCATACCAGCGATACATCACATAACCAAGTGACGGTGTAAAAACACTTGTTCATTTATGTATCTATTCATTCGTTCTATTATTCATTTGTTTGTTCTTTAACCTATATTCGTTTATTCAATAGTGAGCTATATAGTCATAAAAATTTTGAATGATCGTGAACAAAAATAAAATTACTGTAATGCAACATGGTTTATTCATCAACAATATAATATTATTACATGTATTAAATAATTTATATATATATATATATATATATATATATATATATATATATATATATATATATATATAGTATATACTGGCAATTTCAACCAGTGAACTCTGAATTCATACAATTCATTTAGACGCGTTTTTGGTGAGGCCAATAAACTTAACAAAGTATTATCAGCCTTCAAAAATGTTATAAAAATACCTTATCTGAGCAGATGTCGCTGTAGTTTTGCTAGGCTGTAAAGTTAGAACTTCAGAATCATGTAACAAAAGTGGAAATTTTAACTAAAACTTCAGTCACCTTCTGCTTATTAATTCTTAGGCGCATCTTTTTATATCATACACCTAAACTTATAAGAAATTTAGTGTCAATTATCGAAATATTCGGAGGAGAGGGGCGCATACCAGACTCTGTGATGTAAATAATGCTCATGGAGTAAGCAGCATCCATGCCCTGGTACACCCCTGATCGCCCCGGCTTGCGATGGCAACGGGCCGCTGGTTGCCCGCCTACTATTCACACGCTGATGGGATCCTCTTGTCTTCTTCACACGGCAGCTGCGCAGTAAAGCACTTATTTAGGACTGTCCATATCGATACTCCTGATTGATTGAGCCGACGAATAAGACACAATAAATAAATCAGAAAGCGCACGTGTGTCTTGCGATCAAATTTTGGTGGAAATCATAGCAAAAAGTGAGTTTGATGCGGTGCGTACAATCGTGCGCGTGTGTACGTAGTTAATGTCAGGACAAGATAACGAGATAAGAATCTACGAGTGATCACAAGCGTTCACACATTTTGCTTGATATCAGCGTGACGTGGCCCTGAGTGCAATCTGTTTTTCTCAGGTAGTTGCTAGTTGGTAAACAAAACAAACAAAAACAATTATGATCACGTATCGTGTTTTGTTATTGGTGGCAGTATCTATTATCAGTCTGACGAATGCCACAAAATATCTGAGTATCTTCAAGGCTCAGCAGACATTACCAGATCCATGTGCGGATGAGAAAGGTAATCCTAAGAGGTGCACACCTCCTGATTTCATTGATGCAGCGTCTGGAAAAGAAGTGGAGGCATCCAGTACGTGCGGAAATCCACCTACCCGGTATTGTCTTCCAGTCAAGCCAACCAATGAGCGTAACGGTTTAGGTGGAGATGAAGTGGAGCGACAATGTGGAATATGTGACCAGTCAAATCCTAAGCGAATGCATCCACCGAGTTACCTAACAGATCTGAACAACCCGCGTAATGTGACATGCTGGATGTCTGAACCAATTTCTCCATCAAATCCCACAAACGTTACCTTGAGGTTGTCACTGGAGAAGAAATACGAGTTGATGTATGTAAGTCTTCAATTCTGTTCCCAACGGCCTGACTCAATGGCCATCTACAAGAGTATGGATTTTGGCAAGACCTGGATACCGTTCCAGTTTTATTCCAGTCAGTGCAAGAAAATGTACGGCAGGCCTACAAAGGCCGTCATTACGAAGGCTAATGAACAGGAAGCATTGTGTCTGGATCCAAATAAGAGTGGAGAGATGTTCAATAGTGGTAGGGTGGCGTTTAGCACGCTGGAAAGTCGACCGTCAGGATTCGACTTCGACAACAGTCCCGTGTTGCAGGACTGGGTGACAGCTACCGACATTAAGGTCGTCTTCAACAGGCTGTCTTCATACAATAATGAGAACGACTCGGATACGGGTGAGACGTATTTTTACGCTTTGTCCGATTTTTCTGTAGGTGGACGCTGTAAATGCAATGGACATGCATCTAGGTGTATGCCCAACAGGGAGGGAAAGTTGGTCTGTGACTGTAAGCACAATACGGCAGGTACCGAATGTGAACGATGCAAACCATTCCATTACGATAGACCTTGGGGAAGATCAAACGCTCATGAAGCCAATAACTGTGTTGGTAAGTCTTTTTGCTGTATTTAATTCGGTAGATCACAAATCTTAAGGATCTGTTTTTTAGTGTTTTATATTCTCGGCATAGTCTCGTCTTGTTACTGCAAAACGTTCCTGCATTTATGTAAAACGTTCATACTGAAACGGCATATAAACATTTATTTAAATCCTTTATCAAGCTACACAGGTTTCTGCTCAATCGCTTCAGTTATACTATTCCAAGGTACCTAATTACTAAATTGCAGCTGGTGTTGCCGCTGACGTGTTAAACCCAATTTGCTTTAGACAAAATGTCTTGGGATAGAACGAATGGCTGATACCACAAGGTTCTGTGTATTAATCCGGTTAACTCACAGTTTTTTAAACGGTACTCCAATTTAACAACTGATTACAGGCGTGGCGGATAATTTGAATAGCACTGACACGCGATCAAATGATTTCATAAGTGTAATTAAGTAGCTACCTATGTATAATTAGTAATGACAATTATTCAGCGTCAAAAAAATATTATAGACAGCTGTGTAAGGCTTTACCTCTAATTCTCCGTATACTATAGTTATTTTATAAACTTATTATTTTCATCTTTTTTAAAATTATGCGATGTACAATTCATATATAAAAAATTATGTCTTGAAGTTTTGCGATATTTTCAGTGATTTATAATAAAAGCAAATTCTACGTAAAAAATTACAGTAAGTACAATTGGCTAGTTAAATTTTTTAATAAGCGTAATCGAATTTTCATGTACATCTTTATTTGTAAACTGTACGAGTTGATTCTGCAGAAAAGCCTATTTTATTAATTCTAACTTTGGAGAGAGATTAAAAGTATTGCAAATAGTATGTACTACAGAAAGAGACACAGCTTTCCGCTTTCTGAAAATATCAAGGATTAATATGTTACACATGTTTTTGCGTTACTAGGGTATCAGTTAATTAGCGGATCTGATGGAGGCTTACCCAATGTACTATGAAATTTACATACATACAAAGGAAAACAGTAATCGTGACGGACGGGCGGCCTAGATAATATAGTGATTGCAAAAAAGTATTTTAACTTTTCATTTCTCTCTAGTTAACTCCATGAAGATGCACGTTGGTTTTTGCTGAAAAGACAGCATCTTGCATTCCGCCATACGGTACTCAGAAAAACATCCTCATGCACGAATAATTTGTTTATACAACTTAGCCATTCAATCAGCATTAAATATTATTTTTAAGCGTTCCGCATAACGTTGCTATACTTATAAATCCAAAGCTATGCGTGGAGAGTATAATAAATTGCTTTTGCATTACAGTCATACAGTCCCACTCGCATTTTCCATAGTGGAATGAATGCAACTTTGAACGGCGGGGAATAACGTGGCTATTACAAGTAGCCTTTGGCTAAATATATTACAAGTTTGTAGCTTTAGCAGTTTTAAGTTATGGTTGAAAAGCTTTTGCATGTTGAAAATTTAATTGCTGGAACAATGTTAGCTAATCATCAATTGAAAAACAGCCGCGTTGTGGTATAAAGCACTGAACACACGGCAGCAAAACAGTAAAGAAATCAAATCAACTAGGTTACATCATTGTCTTCGCCACAAAAGATAAAGCATTGCTAAAAATGTATCAGTAAAAAGGGACTTAATTATCGAACAATGGTATCTGGAAGCGTGGGACGACCGCACAGAGCCATTTGACACAGACGAGCTGTAAAGCAAAATTGTTGAGCGCTCGGATCAAATACCCCTAAAGAGTCGACAAACTGTATAAGCTGCTGGGAGAAATGCCTTTGGCTAGTTTGCATTGACACATAGACACTTGCTGTAAATTTTAAACAATAACGATACAAATTTTTTTCAGCATTTCTTTTTTGACTTGTTGCTTTAAAACTTCTGTATATTTAGAAAAATATAAGGAAATAACCTAAAATTTTTGACGTTTCTACGCGTCTGGATCATCAGTGCACGTTCGGCACATTTTTGCGCCACTTAATGTGTTCTTTTGCTCATCTAAAGATTAAAGTCACCGTCACTTTAATCTGTTTTCTGCTTCCACATGAAATAAAAATACATTTTTTACTAAGTATAGACGACTAAAACAAACACGCCTAACCAACTTTTATTATTATTATTATTATTATTATTATTATTATTATTATTATTATTATTATTATTATTATTTATATTATTATTATTATTATTATGATCATCATGATCATCGTCATCATCATCATCATCGTAGTCGTCGTTATTATTATCCCGTTATCACGCTAACATTTCTAAAATATTTCGAGAAAGAAACGTGAAAAACAAACAGCCATGTTTTAATTAAAAAAATCTTTGAGAAAATTTTACATAACAGTGGTGATTAGGGTTATAGATTTGACTGGGCTCTCTCCATGTACGCCTGTACATTTTACTCATTGTGTACGTAGGTCAATATAGTTTTTGATGTAAAAACAGCTCGTCTATGAATTCTTATTTTTAGAGAGACAATCATCACTTAAAATAAATAAAATAAATAGAGTTGCAATGACTGGTTCAACAATATACCAGATTTACTGAAAAAAATGCGCTTATAGGTTATTCAATTAAGACTTCTCGATATCATATTTATCCTGGGCAAAGTTTGTGACACAGTTATATAGTCTAGCAAACAGGCTACATGGATTGTTGTGGTGCCAAGACGTCTAGAGTAGAGTAATTTAAACATGCTTATCGGATTCCCCGTCTTTAAAGCTTCAGTCGTTTACCGCAGTTATGATATGCATGGTGTACACACTGTGTATACGAATGTTATTTTTGTAAAATAAACAATGTGCTTGACTTTGGTAGTCTGGGCATCGTTAATGAATACATTTATCTGAGCCTAAAAAGGTCATCTTATACGTCAGCGTCTGCTTTATCATTCGGTATACGTAGACGTAAGAGGTTTAATACAAAAGAAAAGAATTAAGTCTTTCGGTAGGCCTATTTTATGTAAGCCTAATAGCTGTACTAATTACAGGCAGGAGAATAGCAACATATATTTTAATGGACCAACAAGTTACTGCTGGTATAACATATACGCAACATTAACAAAATAGGAAGCATTTTTTCATGCGCGTGTTATCAAAATTATATGAGCATTTTCTGATAAAAGTTTTTAAATGATATTACGACTATTATATAACTGTCTTTTGCTATATACTTGCAATGCACGACGTTTTCCTACTTGTGTGGTCTGTCAATTATGTAATTTACTTAAAAATACCTGCTTGTGAAATATTAGCAAGTTTAATTTCGTTTCTTTAAAAAGTGTGAATGCAAGCAAATTAATTGAGATTAACAAGTGAGATAATTAGAACAATTAACGATGATTACTTTTTTTGATAATGTTAATTTATAAAAACAGTTTACTTAGTTTTAACTGTATATTCTGCAGGATTATAACAATGCAAGCACGCAGTTGCCATTGTAGTGATGTCTGTTACCTTATTTGTATAACTTTTCCCCTCATAGTTTCTGTTTTTGAACAAAATATTTTAAGTAGTTCTTTCAGAAAATGTCATATTTAAGTTAGCAAAGCATTATTTATGCAAGAGACGGCTATATCAACATCATCAAGTAATCAGTACTAGTATTAGGATTAGTGTGTATATGGGTATGAAATTCAGACACATTCTGTAGTTCTAAATTTGCCTAGTTTTTGTCAGTATTATTTGGTGAAATTGTAAATAGTCTTCGTAGATTTGCAGATTTTTTATATAAATGTCTAACAAATTACACGGTTCGCAGTTTATCGTTACGCACTTTAAGAAATGGTTTTATAGGTTTCAGGGAAATTCTTTGATTTTTGGTTTTTCTTCAGTTCTTGGCCCATGCAGTCTGTGCCTTTGCAATTCCGCGTTCAAATCCACTTCTGCTGTACACGAAAATTTACAATTTGTTTACAAACTTCTTTTTTAATTATGCATGAACCGATATAGACTAGAATCACATTTACACAGACCACTGCTGGCTCTAGATAATTTGACACACTGAAGGTAAAAGTACTTTAGCGCTCCTCCTGAGTGATTAATCCTTTCTCCACCCGACCCCCAAACTGAATTTTCGTTGTATATAATAAAGTACAACGATACATGTATGTTATGAGGCTATATCTACATACCTATAGATATATAGATACATATAACATGAGATTATGTGTTAATTATCTATATACAACTTGTCTTGACTGATTTTGAAATTAAATTTATAACTCAATGATTTTATGTCCGGAATGTCTACAGAAGCATTTATTTTTTTTTCAAATTCAGCTGCACACTCTTCATGTACATGGCAAAATTTCACTCAGCCTTTTCACTGGATAATGTTTAAGACACTCAACTCCTCTTTTTCACATGCATCTATTTCACTAGTTTCATAATTTTCACAAGCATAAAATCGGTGTGGTTGCCAATACTTCATTAGCGAATGTTTTGCTGTTCAATGTCCGCCAGGTTTAGATCATTTGTTGCTTGTATTGCGCCACTGCAGGCTCCGATTCTTGTAAGTTTATCTGCCATAATTAGATAAATGCCTTTTTTTATTAAAGGAAGAAGTCGTTACTTATAGCTCGGCTGCTCTATGCATACAATACAAGGTGGGTGCAAAAGTAGGATATAGCGCGTCGGGAATGTCTGCATGAAATGACGCAATTTTAGGTCCTAAATTTGACGCCCTCGTCCCCAAAAATGGCACCCTGGGCGGCCTTGACAGAGACTGGTTAATCGCCAGTTCAATTCACTTCGTACAAATTAGGTAACATTTGCAAAAAGAAGTTTGTGAGAAGCTCATTGCTAAGATAACTGCGTGGAACCGCTTGCAGACTCGTCGTAATAAAACAGCATAATAAATGCCCGTCTACCTAGAGAGCGCAGAGTTTGCGATAACTCCTCGATTCAAAACGAGGAACATATTTTCTGTTGTTGTACCCATATCGCGGAATTAAGAAGACTCGATTTCACATCAATTGGTGACTTGTTCAAATGTGATACTAAAATGTTGGCTAGCTTTATTAAGAAGTGTTTTGATTTATACTAATTCATTAACTATTTATGAATTCTGATTAGTATCGTTCTAGTGTTACGTGGACTATTTATTATCTCAATCTTGCAATTATTTTCAAAATATGTCAAAGTTTAACAAGTAGTTATCGTTCATATTTCATCCCTGGACATGAGTGTAGTCTAATTTCATGAACGTGTTTTAGTTGCAACATGTTTGATTTAAATTGTGCAATGATTTTACTGTGTGATTTTTAATGTAAATTTTTATAGTTAACAAGATAATAATGATAATGATAATAATGAAGAAGAAGATGATATGATGATGATGATGATAATGATGATGATAATAATAATAATAGTAGGGAACGGAATAACAGTACTTCAACTCCTGGGAAATTTCGGCAAACATAAGAGAGTGCTGCGATAGTATGTGACGTTTAGCAGATATGATTTACTACCTGTGCACATCATGTATTTTCTGTTTCAGCCTCTTTCATCCCTCTCCCTCTCTTTTTCTCTCGCATTTTTATCAGCACATCATTGATAACTGCATTGTACTACTGTACGTATTGTAGACCTATTTACTGGCATTACTTAATCAGTTTAGTACTATAATAATAATAATAATAATAATAATAATAATAATAATAATAATAATAATAATAATAATAATAATAATAATATAATAATAATTAGTCATTATTATAATAATAATATTAGTCAATTGAGCGGACTGTTTGCCTTTGGCATTCCTTGTCTACTTCACTTTCCTGTTGTACTTTTTTGGTCGTCGTTGTCCATTTATCAAGTCGAACAGAGGGGGCTGAACAATACTCAACTGAAAATAAAGTGACTTCTTGCACGTTGCGTTGCACATTCAACTGCGTTATCATGTTTTCGCATACCTACAAAATTTAATAGTCAAAATGTGTTGCTGTTATGATGATCATGGTCGAGTATTAGTCTCTGTTTGATTTTAAAAACACGAGATGGTCTCTGATCGTTTCTTCGATTTTATTAAATTGGCTCCAATTTTGTTCTAGAAATGTGATTAACTATAGCATCTGTATGTGTGGCCTCACTGTATGTATGTGTGGATCCAATACCCAATCTTCTACAGTACATGTTGCATCATGTGCCTTCGTTGCATTTTGTTTTTAAGTAGGAATAGAAAAAAGGGAAAAAGAAAGAAAGAGAAAAGTTAAGACAGAAGAAAAAAGGAGAATTTTACTCCTCCCTCCGCAAGCGTCATGTAAATTATATATCACCAGATACGTTTTACTCCTTGTGATAATTTTTTTGTATTTGTGTCTTGTTCACTTTCTTTCTTCTTTCTTAAACGTTTTTCTTCTTCTAACAAGCAATTGGTGATATTTTTTAAGAAGTTTTGCACGTATAAACGTAACTATAAAGCGCAATTTTTATTTAGGTACTACTCTTGTCAAAGCTAGAAGTCAAGGACACCAAAGTGTTAACATAATTCATTTATCCCATGATGGAATTGCAAATAATAAGAATAACTTGCATTAAAACATTTTAAACAAAAGAATTTATGGGCCCTGGCCTGATTTCCGTCTATTTTCCATCGAGTTACTGACCCACGATTTGGATACGTTGAAATTGCAATGGTCAGCTTGAATTTCGGATAATGCAAACGCCTGTGCCATGGACATGGATGGCGAAATAGACAAACATAACTCGGTAGAAACAGTGCCAAAGCGGAATAGCGACATTATGAAGCAAATACCAACTACGATAATTTGAAAATCACCTCAAATATTTGGTCAGTTGCCCTTGTTTGCTCCATGTAACAACTTACTTGTCACTCTCGAGTCGGTTTGCAATTTGAATTTAATTCATGTATTCGACGCAAGACGTTCCACAGTTCACACGTTTAACACATGCAAGAAAGAGGATGTGGTTTTTATCATTACCCATTTATCCAAGTAGCAAGTATATGTTGTCTTTAAATTTTGTATTTTGAGCATATAAGATTTGTCAAAGAATGTGACCAATCTGATAGATTTTACGATGGCACAAAGTGAAAAAGGTTTAATAAACCAAACATGTCAACCTTATTTTAATTGCTAAACATCAGGCAGTTGAGGCATCAGGTAAAACAAGAATTCTCAGCACCAGTTAACACATTGTAGAATTTTTCTGAAAAAAATCATACAAATTGATACTGCTCATCCTTTTTACAGCTTACTCTTTTATGGAAGTGGTCTGTTGGATGATGTTACCAAAGTCCAACATGCAAACCTGCTTATGAATTGTATATTAACAGACAGATTAAGTTTATCATGCCCTGTAATACTCGTGCCATTTTACTAGCCCCACTATTGAGGACTAAATTGGTGTGGAAAATCTGACATTTTTATCAATGTAATAGTGCTTAACCATATGTGATGTTTAAACTTTCATTACAAGATTTTGTTTGTATTCTATGTAACGTGCAGAAGTTTGCTGCCAGTAAGCGAAGTTTTTCTTATAATAAAAAGTCAAACATTATTTTTGGTTTGCCGTTATGATGCTAATAAAAATATCACGTTTAGCGCATCCCAATCGGTGTATGGAAGAAATGAATATGAAAAATGGTTTAACTTCTTCATAACGCCTTATTCACTTACATGATAACATCATGCAGGCTCTCAACCACACGACGCGGGCCCTCACTCACATGATAAACTCATTGTCGAGTGTAACTTCTATAAGGTTGATTAACATCGTAACATTGATCAGCCATTTATCATGGCTCAGGCGTCCATTACTTTGTTAATCGCCTGTTAATTATATACAGCGTTGTGTAATTTTATTTTTAAATGATTCACCAGGACGCATTTGTTAACGACAAACTATCAAGCATTTGCACGCAGCATGCACGTACAGGTTCTTCTTTACATTCTTGGATGTCTTCTCAGATGTTCCCACTATCTTCGGTTTCTTGCCTGCATATGAAGTAACTTATAAAGAGGTCTGTTTCGCCATGATGTTGATGTTGTTCTGGTTTCGACTTTTTTCGGATTTTGTTCTACATCAGTAGTTGTACGTGTTTCATACTCCGAAAATACATATTGGATATTTTTACTTTTTTGTATTTATTTGTATGTGGTGAGTTTATCTATGACCTGAACAAAACTGATTGTGACAAACATTTGTTAACCGAGTATATACTTAACTCAAAGCTTTTAAAATTTTCGCCCAAGGTTTACTTTTTACTTCATATTTTATCAAAAGTTTTTGTTGCCATTCAGATTTCAAGCAGACGTCAAGCATCACAGTAGTTATTTAAGTAACTACTCTTATAAATTAAGGCTACTGTTTGTGTTTACTGTAAAGTTTATTTTAGGGAAAACCGACAGAATTTTAATAATTGTGAAACGGAATAGGTATAGTAAACAATCGACAGACGTCCCTGTGCTGTGTTGTCTTGTTAAGTCTTGCTAGCCACATCTTTCTTGCCCTGAATTCTGTCTGGAAAGCCTTGTGCCTGTGTGGTGTAGTAGTTAGCATCGCTGCTCTGAAAGCAGAATGTCTTGTATTCGCGCCACAGTAAAGGCATAAAATTGCTTAGACTTTCTAGTGTTGTTCTCGTACTGTTTACACTTTACAAGACTCAGGTATGGTAGGTATAGACAGTACTGGATTGCGGGCTTCACCGAATCGCCATACATACGTATAGTGCAATAAAAATTTACACGTAAGAAGTTGTCTTTTCGCCCTAGATTATTTAAAAAAATTGTTATACTTTTGATTTTTTACTACGTTACGCAAGTAAAAAACGGTGCAGCCTATTTGCGTCTGTAGTGATCCAAAATATTCGGATCTATAAAATCTGATGTAAATCATATAATAGCGCGCAACTGTCACATCAATTCTCTTATCGGCCGTCTCACGTAATAACCTAGCGCCTGCCATTCCTCTTATAATATTGTGCTTAATAAGATTTTCTTTGCCTGTTTACGACCGGTACAAGTCTGTGAAGACATTTGCATGCTTCTTTTCATAGTTGACTGACTATAATCACGCTGTATAAATAGATTATTGTCACGAGACGAGCACGGCGATGGAATAATTCCAGAACCTTCCAGACCAATTCACCTCCGTTTAATCATCAGCTCAATGAAAGGCGAGATTTATTCGAACCCATAAACATAAATGACTTGAACGACTTTGTGTCAAGCAGAAAGGAGAGGCATGGGCTGGCTTCTTGATAGAATTGTGTCGATATTCTGATAATCCGACGTATCAGTGTCCATTGCAATTACTAATGAGTGGCTTCGCACTGTTACCTACCTGAGGATCGTTTGTAACAATTGTTATTTTTTATTTTTACTGCCAATGGCATCGGTGTGAGATTAATTATTGTTTTGGCAAATATCTGTTCAAAAGTATAAGAAAAACTGACTGTAATATTTAGATCTTGTTTGCACAAATGAAGAGCTGCGTATTTGAGAGCTCTTTTTGAGTGTCTTTTGCAATCTCTGACCATGATTTTAGTACACGTTTTGAAGTTATGCTCTTGCTCACTTAAACAGTCTTTATCACTTGAAAAATGTTTTTCAGCTTTTCATCTAAAACAGTCGAAGTTGGCTTTAGAATGTTTTGTACTTTTTTAATCTCCCATTAATTATGTTAATGTTATTGATAAATGTATAAATTATCGGGAACAAGTTGCAAGTTGGTATTAACTTTGTACATGCCATTTCGCTCTAAACACCAGTTTCTGTTAAATGTTATTTAAAAAGAAGCAACTGAGACTGAGACGTCGCACGCATGATAATAAATTTGAATACGACTTTGTACAAAATACGTTTTTCATGCTATTTGCAGACTTTCGACGTTAATTATAACGCAGCATACAATTATTACATCACAAAAAATTCAAAAGTGTCTCATACCAAGTTACATGGCAGCAAACTTGAAATAATGATGTAAAAGGGAATATCAGTTTTTACATCTTCATGGCGTTTAATGCAAAACTGCAGATTTATTTTTTCGTATTAGTCGCATTTCTACTGGACTTTATATGTGGAACTCCTTGTATTTTATGTGGAATATTGCGTGAGTAAATAAAGGTAAACAAACATGAAGGTAGAAAAATTTGTTAGGTTTGTATTGATTCCATTTGGCAGTCGAACTAATCGATATCAGTTTTATCAGTATCAGGTCGGCATCGGTTCGACTAATCGGCTCCCAATTTTTTAGTAAAACAATATCATCCGCACAAAACTGCATCCTAATTCCTGTAAGGTTTTCATCGAGACGGCTTCAACTAAGATTAGAACAGTAAAAAAGGCCTTTTTTGTTTTTATAATTTTACTACGCGACTAGTATACTCATGCGTTTTGCAACTGTGTTGGAAATTTTAGATCAGTTTACAGTGCTGAATTTTGGACATTTTTCGCAATTACACTGTAAATCCTAGAATACCAATATGCTTTCGTGCACGGTTAAGTGTTGAAGCCAGTCTTAGCCAAACACACAGAGGATTTGGGTCACAATAAGACGAACTTAACGAGATTGAAGCCATTTAATTAACGCCTCGGATTCTAAAGACGCTAAATGCTGCCACTTCAACTAAGAGCTTTTAACTCTAGCAGCCAACCAGAAGCAGCTCCAGCAGCTCCTTTTATAACAGAAGCGCCTATTAACATTTGTAACTAACTCTTTAACCACATTGCATCGCATACATACCTGGGTGTAGAAATAGTATCTAATCATAATTGTACTACATATGACGTAGTGTTTCAAACGAGAAAAAACGGTCTTTCAAGCAATGTTCTAGTTGGAGTAGTTGTATCATATATTCATTTCGATTCTATCCTGAAATGTCATTATTTCTGTTCAATTAATGATGGCTCCAAATGCAACGCAGCTAAGACTCGATAACATTACTCGGACACAGAGTTTCACGCTCAATCTTCACAGCTTTCTCACCAAAATTGATTTGTAATCCGATGTTTAATGTTGATAGATTCGTATAATCGTCTTTGTATTCATATCCATCACAGGATTACTCTTCTTTTAGATTCCACATCTGTACGAGTCATACGAGCAATATTTCCAAATTATCCTTCCACTGAAAATCAAACAAGAAGTAATGAAATACGCAAAATAATGGAGCAAATGGCGTCGCATAATCTTCGCATATTTTTGCCGAGTTTCGCATTAAATTTGTGTCCTATAAACTCTAAAAAACTGAATATGTGGGATCGTCTAAACAATAAGCATATCGTAACATGTCTATCGCCTCAATTATAGGAAAGACGATACACGGTTATCGCTTTTAATCAGAGCATACCAGTACAACATTGGTCTTTTGGAGGTTTTCCACCAATTTATGCACAATAAAAGTTTCTCGCGTGATGTAGAACAATTTTCGTTTTCTTCACTGCCTTATCATTTAACGTTTTTTTGTGTATTTGTATTTACCAAGATTTTGAAAAGTTTGTTATGAATTAAAATTAAGTTTATTCCTTATAATATAATAAATAACTTGTGACATGCGTTACATTTAGTTTTGTTTACATTTAGACAATAGAAGGTTATGGTTTCGTAACTTGTTGTGATCCGTTGTAAGACTAACTTTTATTTAATTCGCATGTACGAGATTATTTACTCAGTATTCGCACATTAATACAGCGGATAAAAATAATACACACACAAAGCTGGAAGGTTTCAAATGGCACTGAAATAGAATGCAATGAAATGCAGAACCAGTATTCTAACAACGACGGTAAATTAGGCTTTTCCAAAAGCACAAAAGCAAATATTTGAGCTTTTGCTAAAAGTGACACCAGTTGGACTGTGCTTAGCTCAGTTGGATTGCGCTTAGTTTTTGAGCAGATGATCTTCTGTTGCCTAGTTTTGAGCAGCTTCCTAAAAAGAGCGTTTGCTCGGACACATTACAGTTTCAATTAGCTAGTTTTATCAGTTTATAATCACTTGTCACAAGATTTCCAAAATGCTCTGTTTCTTTAGCACTACAATAATTTTTTCACTATTGAGGAATACAATACACAACGAGAAGCAACATATACAGCACGCACACACACACACACACACGCACGCGCACACACTCACCGACACAAACACGCGCGCGCGCCTACATAAATAAACAGCAATTTCTGTAAGGCAGGCAATGTAGTAACACAACAAAAATCTGCACACTAATTGATTAATTGAATTATCACCACAATTAAGTTGCCTCATCAACTTTACAAAACATTAACGATATACGCAGAAGAAAAAGAAGGGGGAGGGAAAGATTTTCGTTTAACTCTAAATTTCTTTAACTTTAAATTGCTCTTACGCATTTCATTAATGTATGCACAAATTTTGCGGAATTATTTTTAAATTTTGAACTCAAAAAGTAATGACCTGTGATTGAACCTGCAAAAACTTTGCTCGTATGCAAAACATGCATAAATATCACTCATCTTTTGCTTATAACAAGCAAACTACTCTTTCAGTACTTAAACGCAAGTTAGCATGAATTCAATACTACTTCGCTGCACGCCTGTTGAAGTCATGCTCAACATGAATTTATTGGATTGATGATTTAATCTTCATAAGTTGCATTATTAGCTTCAATTTGATTTAAACGACAATTATAGGGGGTAAGTGCGTGGGCGGCGGTGGAGATGACGTTTCCTTGTTAAATTCCACTAGTAATTTTCAATTGACCTACCAACATATAACCTCAACAATAATGTATTTTTTACTTTTTTCAGCATGTCAGTGCAACATGCATGCTAGACGATGTCGTTTTAACATGGAACTGTACAAACTGTCAGGACGTACTAGCGGAGGCGTATGCTTGAACTGCAGACACAACACTGCAGGCCGTCACTGTCATTATTGTAAAGAGGGTTTTTACAGAGATCCCACCAAGCTTATTACAAACAGAAAAGCTTGCAGAGGTAAAATTTTTTCGTTTTTAATATTCAAGCGTTACAGTAAGTTGCAACAATACTATTCAAGCATATAATTCATATACTTGAATAGCATTGTTGCAACTTACTATAATATAAACGCTAAAAATGTTCAACATTGGATTAGGATCATAGACGGAACAAATAAATAGTTAAGACTGAACGAATAGGACAGTTAGGCAGCCATGGAATTTTCAGTTGCGCAATTAGAAGTTGAAAAATCTGTAAACAACTAAAGTCTATGAGAGCACAACCAAATGTATGCAACTAAAAATTGCGCAACAAAAATGTTCAAACTTTTAGTTGCACAACTGCTTTGTAACGCCAGAAGATCATGTATATCAGTGACCCGCAATTTTTCTACAAACTTTCTTAAAAAAGTCAAATTTTGGCTGAGCCATATTGGGGGAAATATTGGCGTTGTATCATTTCAAAATGCCGAATACTGACGAATGGGTACTTAAAAGCAGATATAATTTATTATATGCACTTGATTTTCCCAATTTATTGGAAGTAATATCATTCAACCTGACATTTGTTGCTACGAAATCTCTAGTAAATCAAACATACCAGTCCCTATATTGTTTATGCACTCTGGCACACTTCAAGCCGGAATCCACCACTCAGACGTTGGGCGCACGTAATAGTGATGTTTGTGACAAGACCGGACCCTGGCTCATTATGAAGTCCCTGCAATATAATATATGCCGAAAAGATAATTAGACACTTGTAGTTAGAGCTATGCAAAAACTCGCTCATCGTGTTTTATCAGTTTGATGGAAAGCATAAATCTGACACTTCTTACATGTGTATATAATAAGAAGTTCGCATGACATCGATTTGTGTACTTTTTGTTTTAACGCAATAGCGGAATATTTTCTCTGTTCTGGGCGTGGGCGAACTATATTTACAAAGTGGATGAACACAAACGAATTACCTGCTAATAAGCACAACTGTCCTTGCCTAATCTTTAAAGTGCCGTCTTGTACAAGCAGTAAGGCTTTTGGATTTCTCACAAATTGTTGTCTTTTCTGACATGAAAATAATGGCGGGTATCTATGGTAGCTTTGCATATGGATAAGTAGACAGTGTAAATCCCTAAATGTACAATATTCTGACAGGTGTGTCTTTCTGAGCAATGTAAAATCAGGTCCAGACTCTCTAGTGTAGCATGTGCGTGCAGTGCGTAGCATCTTTACGAGTCTTTTAACTTTATTTTGTAATATTATTCACACTCATTGCTTTACAGTAAATATAACAGATCGACTCAGCAACAAATAATGACAAATTTACAAACTAGCAAAAAATCAGTCATATTAAGTAAAAAAACACAGGAAAACCAAGCAAGCAACAGTTTACAGTATAATAATAGAAAACAAAGACGTACATTTGTATATATATGCTTGCAAGCCTTTGTGCACACCAGAAATATGCTTGTGCACAGCAAATCATGCTCCGACCACCAGACACAGACCCTACCTTATAGTTTGCTTATTCTTTTGATTAATCACTGTTATCGAATCAACAACCAAACAGAAGACAAAGACACGTCTGTGGTATCAGTTAATCAAAACAAGACAAATAAAAACAAAACAAAACAACAACAAAAAACAGAACGCCTCCTGCTACAACATCTTCACTTACCAAGCAAGCAGCCACGAATGTCATGGTGTGATTTTTCAGAAGATGAATTAAATTTGTTATCATCTCATTACTTGGTAAAATCGACATTCAACGCTGATGTTAAAAATGCACATTAATTACATTTTTATATAAAATATGAAAAACGGGAAAGTGAAAAAGTGAAAATGCAGCCTGGATTCGTAACAGGACCTTCTTCTTACAATTAATTAATTGCGGGTTAGCGCCGTCTTTAGTGATAACAAATAATAATAATAATCTGTAAATTAATATTATAATAATTAATCGAGTTCAACGAACATATTGCATTCAAGTCAAACTGATTCTAAGCTGAACTTACCTTTTCGCGGGCAAAAACTGGACTTGTTTTGCAAAGTATCTGAACTTAGTTTTTAAAAAAAAATTATGTAAAGTGAAAGTTGTCTGTAAAATAACACATGCTGATTTCAAACAAGCACATCCAAAACATTAAGTTACTTTTGGGAGTTTTTTTTTACATACCAAAGTTCATACGAAATGATTTTGATGAAAATTGGAAAAGTCAAGTTGGTGCAGACATAACTCAAAATACTGAAACGGAAACAAAGTTTAATATCCATTGATTAATATCCAAAAATTATATCTAATTCAGGTATTCTTTTTAATAGCGATACGCCCAGACAGAGTCGCGTGTCTAACTTTAATCGAAAAGTATTTTTAACTAAATAACCGGTTGCTTTCTTTAAGTTAAAAAGCTTAATTTGACTTTAAAGTAATAGAAATTATAATCGCATTCATAAATAGACTATTATTTATGTTAAAATAAATTTGTCACTCATCACATTACTTCTTCTTTATGTCAGAAAAAGAACTGCTTTGAAAATGCCAAGGTTGTTTTTCTTGCGGCATTTTTTATATTTTTATTCTGTCATTAATTGTCAAACATGAATGAAATTAGAAGAAATGCAAACATTTTCTTTTCTTAGACATAAATAATCCAAAACTATTAAACCTGTCAGCTTCAGCTTCATTGTTTGTCGCCATGACAACCTAACTGGTTTATGGTAGACGGGGCGTTTTTGAGCTAGACCTAATTGTTTATTAATTGATTTTCTCACCTCGAGGTGTTGAGATGACCATTTAAGCTAGTTATAACCCATCGTAAATACACCTCAAAGTGCCGCCAGGACAGGATTGACGCTTGACAAAACCATTTATTGCTGTTTGGAAGCAAACCCGAGAGTTTGAACTTCTGTATGCAAAAACTACCTTGAATTTGTTTGTTCAGCTGTTTTTAGTCACTCCTCATTATAGTGACTAAAGACTTCTAAAAACACGTCAATCCACTTAATATCAATTTAAAAATTATAATAATAATTAGCATTGTTTGTACAACGATCTCCATGTGCTGCATACTTTAATTAATAGATGAATGTGTCTTGTGCTAATACTACTTATTACTCTTATACTGATTGTAATTATATGCAAAGGGTTCTTGCCTTTATTTATTTTAATTAATTAATTTTTTAATTTTAGTTGTTGTGGTGTAAATACTAGTCTTGGAGACACTGTAAGTCGCACCGTGCTTAAACTAACATGTAACTCTTAAAATTAGGTAACTCCTTTGCTGGTCTTGAACGACATATTTGAAACAAAGAAAAGGAAAAATTGTAAATTATAATATATGTAATTAGGCGCTGGTTGTTCCAGTACATTGTAAATGTTCTTAGATGTGCAAGTAAATTAAATTAGCATAAAGCTGAACTGCAAATTTACAATATTTATTTTCCTCTCTTCTTCATCTTTCTTCTCTTTTTCTTCTTCTTTCACTTTTCGCCATTTTCTCTTTCTTTGTTCCCCTTCTCTTCTTTCCTCGATTTTTCTTTATCTCACTACGAAACTTTTTACCTTAATTTAATCTGTGCCTATGTTTCTTAGTTTCCTCACTCACTCACTCACTCTACACTCCTTTTCTACCTTACTCAGTCTACTCTATATCTCCTGTATTGTCTTCTTTCATTTTCTGTCTCCATTCCCTCTTTTATCTATTTTAGTCTATTTCTCTGCCCCATCCCCGTCCACTTTTCTCTTCTATTATTTCTTCCCCTTCTTTTAATCTGTTCCTCTTTTCAATTTCCTTTTTTCCTTCTAAAGTAGTACTTACTCTAAGTTACCGTTTATTATAATTTTAATTTAAGGTAATTAGGCTGCTTCTCTGTGTTTATAGATTGTACTTATTGTAGGATTTTTTTCTCATTGCGAATTGCCCAAAACTTTGTAATTAAAGCAAATATTACTTAGTGCTGCTAGTACACGCTCAAAACTTCAAAAAAAATCATTCCTCCAGTAAAAACCGAATGAGATGTTTGGCATTCATTTCCAACTGAGGACATTTTTCTTCACAATGCCAAGTTGAAACTTTTGCCCAAATTGTTATTTTTAGGTGGTAAGTCATTGTGATGCAGGGCCATTCTTTGAAAGCGAATATTTGCGTATGGCATTAGCATTTGACAGCTTCTCAGTGCATCTCTCTGTTGCTGAAATCTAAGTCAGCCACAGTTGCTCTTTTCGGCTTAGCCCATAACCCATAACATTTTTATATCACATTTCTCGAACCTTAGCGTGCAGAACACTAGTAGGCCTATATCCAAGACATGATTTTTTTTGAAATACGATTCTAGGGATTGCGTAGGTCATTTATCATAATCAGTGTATCTTAACCCGCTATGACCGGATAAATTTTCGGTTTTAATTTCAAAGAACGACACTGCGCAGGACGATTTGCTGTAGCACCAGTTTTGGAACACATATCACGGTGAAGAAAAAATGCCTTCAATTCAAAATGAATGCTAAGATGGTTCTTTGGATTTTTATTGGGCCAAATCATTTTTTGAGTTTAAACACTCTAACGCGGGCTACGTAATTACAAAGTTTTAGCAAATGCGCACTGACAAAAGAACTCACAGTAAATATCATTATGTACACCAAAAATGCTTTAAACTTTTAAGTTTTCGCGATAACTTTTGACTGCTGTACTATAGATAATGTGTTATTTTTTTAAAACTTACTTTGGCTTTTGATGTCTATAGCCAAGCTTGAAATAACACCAACTTTATTTTTACTATACAAATCCAAATTGCCCCGAATCTGTTTATACTCCGAGCTTGCGACAAGTCTATTGTGGTTCTGTTTATATAAAAGCGCTACAAGGAGTGCGTTTTATGATAGAGAGAGCTTTTGCAATATTCTAATTTCGAGTTGTCCTTCAGGCACCTCAGTCCAAACGATCGTTGTGAAACTGCAATAGTCAATGAAGAAAAGCGTTAAGGTAATTTAATTTCAACCTGTCATCATTTTATTGTAAGTTTTTCAAGTCACTCAATTAGGAAAAGCAATAAGATGCAGCATGCTAGCAGCGCTATCCTATTTAAAAAATTGTGTTTGAAAGCAAACTTTGCAAAGGTGTCTCTGTGAATTACTTATAGGAAAAGAACTTCTAAATTTCGGAAGCAGATTTTTCATAACACTTAACTTTTTTACACTTGAGGCACTTACAGCAAATTATAATACAGACGATTATATTAGGTAAGAATTATCTGCAAGAACTTGTATACAAATGACATAATGAACAAAACCAAACTTTTCCAAAAAGACAAGAATGTAAAAAAAGTCGCACTGTGCCTGGATTTGAACTAACTGCCTTTTCAATACAAGTCGAACGCCATACCACTAGACTACTTAATTAAAGTGATATATCAGAGGTCTTGATTCAGTCCATATCGCTCACCAACCAATTCAGCTTTTTAAAGTTATTCACGCTAGAATAATTACTGGTTAACTAACAAGGTTAATTTGACTAGAGCCTAAAATAATTCATGGCTAATTAATTACGGTAATTATTTTTAACCTTAATTCCAGATCATTTTAGTGATGGAAGTAAATCACAACTATTAAATTTTGAAAAGAGACTTGTCCCAAAGGAAGAGGAAGTGAAAAAGTTAGGACTAAACTTCTATACAAATTTTCTAAATTTTCAAGTCCTAAATATCCTTGTTCTTATTGTGACTACCATAAATTTTTTCTTCATTTTTCCTTTTCTTAGGTTTTTAAGAAGTCACACATTTGTTTCCTACTGTATTCATTTTATAGCTTAGGTCTGGCTATAGCTTTTTTAGGAATGTAATTAGGGATCCGCCGAGGAGGTCTGTGTAATGTTATTATGAGGGAAACGTAAACTTTACTCTTTGGTCAGGTGTAATCCGTGAATCCCAATGGGGCGTTTAAAAATATCTGGGTATTGTGAAGACTCACCCGCCGTGTGAGCTGTGACCGCTTGCAAAAACACCCCATAGAGATTTGGAGACATTAAAAAATAGAGAATGTTGCAAGTTTCTCACGCAGAAAGCGTACAGTTGATTTGGTAGATTTAATCATCGCTTTGAATTCAAGGAAAGGGTTACTTGAAAGGATTTGGCTAGGATTCACGGCGTAAGTTAACTAATGCTAAACCGGGTCAGTAAATGGATTTATGAATTGTTAGTTTCAATACATCTTCAGTATATACCTCCTCAGACTACAGTATTTACTCCATTAATGGAGCCATCCCCCCATTCCATTTCTGCACAAGATAATATGAGACAGAAATAACCCAAAAATAGCTAAAGGTGAACAATAGTTTATTTATTTGTATAAACTAAGATCATTGCAATTATGATTGTTACTACGTAATTAACCTTATTTATTGAAAGTTCTTTCCAGCAAAACCAACAATATGTATATTTTCAGCATGTCAGTGTCATCCAGTAGGAGCATCTGGAAAAACGTGCAATCAAACCACTGGACAATGTCCATGCAAGGATGGAGTCACTGGTATCACATGCAATCGTTGTGCCAAAGGTTACCAACAAAGTAGATCTCCTATCGCTCCTTGCATTAGTAAGTGTAATTTCACAGAGCCTGACATTTATTTAAAATGGTTTACAGAAATGGTCTGCAAAAATCATCTGTAAACTAAAGCGTTAAACAAAATGAAGTAATAAAATTTAATAGTATTTGCAATTCATCAAAATCGTGCATCATTCACAATACCCGGGTAACTAGTTGAGCACCAGGATTAAGGGGTTGCAGTAAAAGAGTTAAAATAAGAATACATGTTTAGAGGAACAGAATTTTTGTAAATAATTTCGGAGACAGAAAGTACCCAGCTAACCTTCTTTTTGAAGCGGTCAAGATTGTTATCAGCAGGGAAACAATTTTCTGGTAAAGAACTCTGTGTAGAACCCTAAAGAGGCCCAGGAATTCTGTATCTAGTAATGCCGAGTTAAAGATATGAGAACCACTAACAAGAATGGTTCTGCGAATAAAATCTCGGCATTAAAAAGTAGGGTCCTGATGTACTGAGAGCATCCTTCATTAACGGTAGCAATAAAAGGAGTGTGTGATTGAAAATTAGTCAGTGCAGAATACTGTGCAATTTCAACAATTATTTTGAGCCCTCTTTTAAGGCGTACGGGTTGGTTGGACGGTTACTGGAACGTGCTGTGTCTTCGATTAAACAAAATTTATAACTCAAGTTATTAGCAGTGGAATCGAATGCGCCACGTTAGCCATAAAGGCTACGCTGCCATCAAATCTACATGAGAATGAGGTGGCAATGTTAGGAGATGAAATCTGCCTACATTCATCAGCCTGCCTCTAAAGCACCGGGGATAAATGTGTCCGGCTTGAGATGAAATTAGTCGTTTTAGAAAAGTGATCAATTCACCAAGATGCCACATAAAACGTTTGTATTGTATGGAAAAGTGAACGCCTGTCTGAGGACGCAACTGAATAGGAGGCTTAGTCCGAAGTCCCAGAAATTTTCTTTGCATAGACAAGTAGGTAGGCATGCCTTTTCGTTATTGCCTTTAATAAATTTTGTTTTTTCATACAGAAATTCCAAAATTTATGTCGACACCGATACACTATGAAAGCAACAGGCCGTCGTATAACACAGCTACTAGCAGTAGCAGTAGTAGCAGTAGCAGCAGGGGTAGGTATGGTTTAAATTCCCATTGTTTTACTTTTACTGCTAACAGTATGACGCTAATTAGTCAGAAAATGTTTCATTTAATTTCTTTAGGATTTTGGTAATTCGTCATCCAAAATTATTGGAAGAATTAAAAGCACTCGGGCTTTTAATAAATGCGTGTATTGGTCATAATTATAGTCTGCACATTAAATTCGAGTAACACGTACATGTAGACTAATACAGAAGTTGTGCTATTTGGCTTTCTGCTATAGTTACATGCATGACGTTTGATTGTACTTTAAGCCTAAATTTTAAATTACTGTTTAGGGTTAGGCAACTGGGCGAGTTAATAATACCATGCAAGGCAAGCAACATGATTATATTTGTAAACAGACATGAAGGTAGAGTAGATACCTATATGTAGGCATACGTAGAGAGCAGACAGAAATGAGCGAGTGCGTAGCATGCATGCAAACCATAGATATATTATCACTCAAGACTCAGATTCATGTAGGCGTCGTAACTTTATGCACTTAAGTGTATTGTCTTACGACACCTCTGAGACAGTATCGTAAATAGTATTCATGTAGCTGCCTTTGGGTGCACTTAAAACACAAGAAAACCTTCCACTTACATAAAGCTTAAAAAATTCGTTTTGAAATGTTAAACCACTTACGTACTGACTTTAGGTGCAGCCATTTTGATGGTAGGTTGTTTGAGACAAGCTTAGATAACATTACGTGAAGTTTGAAAAAATAATCAGAGCGTTCATCGCACACGTGTTACAAAGAAAATAAAATTTTAAATTACTGTATCTTGTCAATAATATTAAAAATACGTTTTTGGTTAGTGAGTGGCGCACCCTGGAGGGTGAGTCAGCGACATTTTACCGACTGGCACAAACATTTTAAATAATTATTTCTAGTTGCATAAATCGTTGCAGCAGGTAAGCGAAATGTTAAGTAATATAGATTTGCATGGGAAGTTTTTTGGGACGTTATTTAACATTTCTTTTTCTTCCCCTGATTTATGTTTGCGTAAGTGACGTCATGTCATGGAGCCGTCGGAACAGTATTGCGGGAGATTTAAAATGAAA
Source organism: Tubiluchus corallicola (assembly GCA_030141605.1). Taxonomy (NCBI): domain Eukaryota; kingdom Metazoa; phylum Priapulida; class Priapulimorpha; order Priapulimorphida; family Tubiluchidae; genus Tubiluchus; species Tubiluchus corallicola. The sequence continues at coordinate 399,090 of JAQGDQ010000129.1, read as the reverse complement.
ACAAACAAAAATTCCTTTTAACGCGAGTAAAATTGCTACAAATAAATACAATTTTTCAAGGCGATTTTTCTGAAACCTACTTCAGGTACCCATTTTCTTGTCCTTGTCCATCTCGCTGGTTGTCGTAATCTCGCTGTTAGTTGGAATTTGTAAAAGTGTCCTAGGGCCCACTTATGTCTGCTACTTAAATTTGATCAAAAAGTTTAGTTTTGAACGAATTTTATGGTATGCAAATAAAAAAGAGAACATTGTCTAACAGTTAAATCGGCAGCTACGTGCTAGTAAGTAATACAGACCGAAAGGCAAGTACAGAGCTAATGTAATGTTTGTGATGGCAGAACAACTTGAATGGTAATCAAATTCAGCGAGTTATGCGCGGCGAATAAACTGACGTTACATGTTGTTCCAGGCATCACTTATTAAATTAGTGCGGGCATTTAATAAAAGTCCGCTCGTTGATTGTATAAATACTGCAGCTGCTTTCTGCAATGGTTATGCGTCCAGTCGAATCAGAACAATCGTAAAATGGCACTTCATTGCAGCTGTTCATATCAAACTACAATTCGTATCAATGTAAAAATTATTTCCCAATTTCATAAGTAAGTATTAAACACTAACCACTGAGCGATAATTGAAATCCCGAGGGCAGATTTTTGGGAAAATGTTTAAAGTTACGACAGTCTATTCGGTATACAGCCTTAATATAGAAATTTCTCTAGGTTATACTCTATACTCTATTCTAGTTTAAGTACCTGTATTTCTGGTACATGTTTAATAATGACATGTAAAGGTCGTGCCAATGGTGAATTACTTCTTCATGAGTTGAGATAAAATTCGACATCATAGAAATTATAACATCATTTTACTACTTTATAAGCTAAAGAACGAAAATGCAGATGTCCTTAATCCTAAAACATAGGCTATAACATGTTATACTACTAACTTCGACAACTAAGAAAAATTCGAAATCAAATCATTTTGGCGCAGGCAATGAACTGCCGTCTAGGTTGAGTTTCAGCTTAATGTCTGTGGCGGCAATTTAGTCAAGCAAAGTCATCGTCAACCTGAAAACCCTGGAAAAGCTGATCGTTCTTCTGTTTATGGATTAATGTACCAGAAGACCTGGTAAATAGTATTAAGTGAGTTTGATCAATAACCAGCCTTGAGCAAAGCCTAATGGTTTATTGAAAGGCAGCCATCATAAATATTGTAGACTTTGGCAAACAACTGTCCAAGCAAGTCACTGACTTTACTCTGTCCCTGGAAACGTTGCAGAAGCCCAGCACCTTTACATGCTCTGAGCGAATAACAACTCGATAGAGTGGCTTCATCAAGCCTTGCGACAAGTTGTTAATAATATTCTAATTACAAATAATTAAAAATAGCTAAACATGCTGGCAATAAGTATTTGAACAGCAGATATTATCATTTTTATGTTTATAGCTTTATTTATAGCTTTTATTTTTACACCCACAACAACATACCAAATGCTGTATTCACCTTTGCCAATGTCATGTGCTAATTATTTTTCTTGCATTACAATCTTTAAGTTGGTTGAGAAACGCAACTAATACAAAGCAGCGTTTTTGCAAGCTATAATTCATTAGTTGTCCGAAATAAAAATGCAGTAAGCCAACGTCTACATTAATTCGATAATAATTTTTGTTGATTATGCCGCCCGGGGAGTAAACAGTAAATTAAGCATAGGTCTGTTGATTACATTTGCTAACAGACAGGTGGGCACGGCCGAATGCCAAATTTGCATTCTGCAATGTGTCAAAAAATTTGAGTTAATGAACATCTTGAAACATCGAGGTGTTGTTGGTGGATGTCAGTAGCACGAGACACAACTAATTAACCATTTAGAGGGTGAGCAATCCTGAGCAATTCTTGATCAATGCGGCGTGTCAAAAGACTTCATTCAGGCCATTTGCCTATGCTGATCAATCCCAAACACTTTCTTTGCCAAGAATCCATTAAGATGAGTCCCTGAGGACACTAGACCTGATACATCAATCGTTTAACTGTCAGAACCTATTCACGCACGCTTGACACATCCGGTTTTAAGCTAACTTCATTCTCTATGATTAAGATTTTATAGGCGATGCTTTGCAAAATCCGGGATTTCATTTCAAAGTGGAGGCATAGATTTTCGGAGTTTAATTCAACACAAACACACAGATAAGGAGACGAAGACGTAATAATAAATGAAGTGCCAAAATTTCGTTTGAAACTGTCAAAGGCTGCAATCTTGAAAAATGTAACTGATGTCCTCAATCCAAAGTACAAACTTGATATTTTCAAACCAAAGTTGTATAGCAAAATCAAATTGGAACTGCAAAATGAAACTGCAAGATAACTGTACCGCAAAAATTATTAAAATGCAACAGCTTGAATCTAAATGTGAAGAGAATTAAGCTCTAAACTTGACTATAATGCAATGTAAAAGCAATTGCAACAAAGGCTTATGTCGCAATAAATATAAACAGTTAAATTTCACGGCGTTACGTAACTTAACAGCAGGAATATTGCTTATTTGCCAGTTTACAAACTTATTGACTATTTTAACCCTTTGGTCATTTTGTCGCACATAGGCTTGCTGACTTTCTATATCGCAGAACCCTAGATTTATTTTTTTATTCACGAAGTCGTTAACATTTACGCTAAGCGACACTTGTATTCAATGTATTGACACTAGAACTGCTCTAGTGTCAAAACCCACAGGCAAAAGGATCTGAACACGGATTCACTCTTCACAGAATAAACAAGAAAAACTGATGTGGCAATCCTTAAGTAGCTCTAACTGATATTTTTGGAGTGCTTTACGCCGCTGTTATATATGCATAAGTACGTAGATTTTCGATGAGGTCACGATTACAATATTAGTACTTATGATCTAGGTACGTGGTATCAAAGAAGCCACGCATATTTCTGCATTGTTGTTTAACATCCGGTTGGGAAACGTATTTGTCATAAAAGTAAGATGTAGTCTCCTAAAAAGATGATAAAGGTAAAAGGACACAGATTTTGTCAATGTGCAGTAAAACTAGATACTAGATTTAATGTGATTCTTGTCAGAACGTATTGAAAGCATTGCGATTTCTTCATTTAGGTAAATGTGACAAGTGCAAGGTATCAACACGAAGAGTTAATCAGAGGAAATACTGCAAGCGAGATTTTGGTGAGTTTATTTTCGCTTGTATGTACATGTTGATTCAGTGTTCGGGGATAACTAAAGTTTGATAACTAAAGTGATACTATGTTAAGCCTCACTCTTTGCCGGTCCTCAGCTGAAAAAGCATAGTTTTCTAAACTCTTCAAAAAACCAAGAGAGACATTGAGCACGAACTTTTTCCTTGCCCTCCGTTTTTATAGACTTTGATATGGCAAGCTCCAACACGGGTTTCTTTTTACCTGCAAAAGAAATCGGAGTAATCACGAAAATTGATTAATAACTTAATGCATCAAAATAAGGTTATATGTTCGTTTTGGAAAACATTAGACATTTTTGGAGATTACAAATTATGTCATATTTCAGCTATTTATGCGCAAGTGTTAAGTCGAGCATCAGCAGACAGCCATTGGGTGAGGTACAAGATGACAGTCATAACTGTCTTTAAAAAAGGAACCGATATTCGACGAGGGCAAATTGACCTTTGGGTCAGAACAAAAGATCTCAACTGCAAATGCCCTAAAATTCGAAGCAATAGGTAAAGTTGAACGTTTTTTACAGAAAAGATGTGTAGACAAAAAAAGAAGGAGTCGGAGTGAAATATATATATATATATTCAGAGAGAGAGAGAGAGAGAGAGAGAGAGAGAGAGAGAGAGAGAGAGAGAGAGAGAGAGAGAGAGAGAGAGAGAGAGAGAGAGAGAGAGAGAGAGAGAGAGAGAGAGAGAGAGAGAGAAGAGATATATAGATAGAGAGAGAGAGAGAGAGAGAGAGAGAGAGAGAGAGAGAGAGAGAGAGAGAGAGAGAGAGAGAGAGAGAGAGAGAGAGAGAGAGAGAGAGAGAGAGAGAAAATCAGTGAATGCCTGCGTCAGAATGCCTGATGTATTTTTTTCCCTGCAGACGGTATCTCATCATGGGGAGGGATAAGAACAAACCAGGACACACAGGAATCTTCGTGAATCACAGCAGTATTGTTATCCCCTGGAAGGACGACTGGAGTCGACGGCTTCGTAAATTCCAACGGCGGGAGCGCAGCGGAAAATGCAAATAAACCATAATACGTTACACGGGTCTTATAAGAGAAGCCGGAGTCTGGCAACCCAGGGTCAAATCCGAATCTGAAAGATAAGACTCACTGAGACTAGTGACAGATTTTAACATGGCAACAAAATGGTGAATTAACTTGAGAATTGACCGAATATTTTGGCAAAAATGAAGTCTGTGCATAAATGTGCACAACCACACAGGCATACAAAACCTTCTGTGTTGTGACATTCTGTACCGATTTTTGACATTTTGTGTGAATGCGTATTCCAGTGAGCTAGTTAAATTAATGTTCGTCTTAACACGTTCACTTATTTATTGATAAAGTTTAGGAAATCGTGGACAGTGTTAGCTTTAATATTCACTGTACTTCGTTAATCTTATACTATTGTTGTTTTGTGACTGTATACTGATGTCTATAGCAGAAAAAACGTTTAATGTAGGCGTAGGTAATGAAAATTTTTTAGTTGATTATTATCATTATTATTATTAGGTCTTCAGTACCTGTTTCACATTTTACATCGGCCTAAATTTGTTGGACTAATTAGCGTAGCAAAGCAAGGCATAAAATTTTGCTATGGACAATGACTTCATAAGTGAATATTGACAATATTATAATGAATTTATTTGTTGCAGTCTTTGGAAACATTAAATATAGAAAGCATTTCTTGGACTCTTCTTGTATCTGTAAAGCATAGACCTATTTTAGCTACGTTTTAAACGATTGTACATTTAATTGTGTAAAATATTATGTTTAGAGTACTCAGCTATAGAAAGCACTGTTTTATAGTTTAAACTATATGGAATTTTAGATAATTGTATTTAAGCATATCATAATTATTCTTGAATATGTAATTATTATAACTGTATAATAAGTTTAGTTTCATCGTATTAGATGAAAAGATGTGTAGTTATATATTGTATTGTTAAGACATTATTGTATTATAAATTGTGGTCTGTAAACTTATAGTTATCTATTATTAATATTATTACGGTATCTACAAAACATAAACGCCTGACTGTAGGGAACAACGTTAACAATTTTCACAAATTTTGGTATAGAATTATCGTTCCTGGTATTAGTTAGGAAAAAACAAAACAATAATCACAAGGCAATAAACAGAAGCAAAAAAAAAAAACTAGGCATTCAAATTTTCCTTTTCCGTACATTTTTGTAGTATTGTACAATCTCTATGTTGTAATAAAGTACCATAATAGTACAATTATAAAAGTTTGAACGTTTTTTATTAACTTTTCCATAGTCTGTCTGCTGGGCATTACTTAAAAAACAAAGACTTATTGCCACTGACAATTATATATTTTCTAAACTCAAATTCTTATTTTATGGGCTGTCCAAGAAAAATGTCTGTCTGTGTCCCACCATGGATTTTGCTGGAATAAGTGGAATTCTCATTTCTCGAGGCCGAACATAACTTGTTCGCATTCTAACTAATCAAACTTATTTTGCATTGTAGTATCCCTCTGTTTCTAATAGCGTGAGCCTCACCTACTTCTTTGTTCAAAAGACTTATGTTAGGTTATAGGGATTTCATTACTAATATTTCTAAGGATAATATAAAAGGATTCTAATCCTTGAAAGACCTGTCCAGAAGCAGGTCGTCTTGTTTAGTAGGTGGCCACGCATTCTGTTGACTAAAGTTTTCAGTATAGTGGAAATTCTAAGCCAACAATTTTATTCCATTTCTTTCAGTGATATCATTATTTTTATGATATTGACGTGACCACATTATTCGGATGTTTACCTGTTTTAATTGCCAAAAATTCTTCATATAGGTCTGTTTTATAGGTAACTGTTACATTTGCATTAAAATTATGAGAGTTGTGAATTCTATACAAACACGCAAAAAGAGAGAAAGAAAAAAACGAAAAAAGAAAGACAGGAATGGAAGAAAAAAGAAATCAATAAATGAGAGAAAAATGTCAGTGCAGGCCGGATAATACAGATGTGTTATATAGGCCTACTGTAAATTCGAGATTTCCCGTTTTCTGTCTTACATTTCAGAACAAAACTTACAATAGCTCAAAAGTATGCATGCATATTCAAGTACCACGAGGCAGCGAGTAAGGACACTTGAAGGGCCAGAAGTCTAAACAATAATGCAGCTGGGAACAAAATCATGGACAATGGTCACTGTTGGCAAGTAAATAGCCGGAAGAAATTGCAACATTGGACCGTTGTTTAATGAAAGTATTACCAATCCAATAGGCGTGAATCTGCCATCACAAAGGCGGTTAGGGGCCCATATATAGAGAATAAGAATCTTACTCATCTCAAGTGGACACTGGCTACTACATGCACTCGGACAATGGACAAGTGTTTATTCAATTTTCAGGACTTTATTTTCAGATGGAGAGAGATCCTTCTGACGGTTTAGTAAAAGCAGGCCAGTGGTTAATTACTGTCAATTTGTGATCGTGTTACAGCTAGAGGTGCTAACATTTAGAAACAAAGCCAATCAACATCAAGATATTAGCCAAATTTGGTAACAGTCTGCATCTGGTATTCACTGCTTTATTTTTAATCAAAATTCTTGATGCATGACGTATTACTCATTTATAAACATTATATTGGATAAACTGAACTACGCAGTCTACGCCAGTTTTGGTAGACATTATAATTAAGACAAATTTGGAAAAATAATTCTTTTCGTTTGTACACAGGTTCATCAAACCTATCATGCAGATTACGTACGCCGCGTTGTACTAGGTGTGCCTTTGTATTATGCTTCAGGAGCAGCAAGTCCGACGGTAAAGCAAAAAATTGCTATGTATTACCTTCAAAGGACTGTACCATAATGCACAGTGGCATGAAATTGCAAGAGAATTAAACTGTTTATAGAAGTTTCGAAATTGAAATGACTAAATCTATTAAATTACGTGCGTGCCTATAACGCAATTTTTTTTATACCATGACAAATGCCATGACAACTGTTTGGTGGTCTAACCAAACACGACGCTATTTCACTCTAATAGCTTACAAAGCATTCCAGGTTTCTAATTGTTAGTTTAATTACACTTGAATATTTAGTATTAGAATATTTTTTAAATTAATTTAGAGCGTAAAATAATCCGAAGTCTCTCAAAGAAAAATTTCTTCCTCGGCCAAGCTCAAAAAAGGTAGAAAAATGATTTTTTTTAAAAATTAAAAATAGTCTATTTGTGGAGGTAAATCTGGGCTAGTTTGTAGATCCCTTTACTAATAGGAATCAGTCTTTTCACTGAGACAAACAAATGAATGAATGAAAAAGTGAACGAATAAATAAACAAACGAAGTAACGAACGCTTAAACGGACGAATGGACAAATGAACGAACGCATGAATTTGTGAGCAAGTGAGCGACTAAACGAATGTCAAACGAATGAAAAGCACATAAACAAAAAACTAAAGAACAAATAACAATTAACAAACAAACAAATAAATTGGAAAAACGACCAGGCGCGATTTGATGTCTTTGTTTCTGAAATTACATTTAAAATTGGCGTTACTTAACTCGTTACTGTTTAACTACGCGTCTAGACTAGCGAGTTTTCTCTCTGATAGCAACCTCGGAAGTTTGAAATGTTTTGCAAGTTACTGTCGGCAAGAAATTGCAAGCTCTCTTGACACGCACGCGTTAACTCATTACTTCTCTGTAGCGCATTGGTTGATTCGATCAAGTAACCTAAACCGCAACTAATTTGGTTCTAGGTATTTATGCATGCTCACGATTGGCGGACAATGATGGATAGTTGGCTGACTGTCAAGTTACAACATAATCCGTCTAATAGAGAATGCAATTAGTGAACTAACTACGATTACACCTGCTACTGACATAGCTAACTTTGATATGTTGCAGTTTCAAGAGCAAATCTATGCAAACTCGGGGTATAACCGCACGAAAAAATGCAAACAAAACGAATAAAAATGATGCCAAATGTAGCTAAAACCTTCAGTAAGACGTCACTGTCGGTTCAGAATTGCATCTCAGAGGACTGTCTTGTGCAACTTGTTAGATTCCGGTCCTACCAAAACCATTAGTGTCAGTAAACCTTCCTTTCCATCACTTCCAACACTTTTGAAATTGCGATTATAATTAAAAGAATAATATAAATTACTGTCTTAAGAAAGATATTAGAATAAAAGTCTTAGCTCGAATTTAGAGCAAACATAAGGAAAAGGTAATAAAAATTTCAAGGAAAAGTTGCTTCACTATCAACAGAATCAAAAATACCACGCGGATTATCGTAGGTTTAACTTTTTATGTGTCTGTTTTGTAATCAAAACAGCAAAATGACAATTCTGGTTATTCGAGTGCTATAAATCACTAATTGTTTATTAATCATTATAAGCTTAACTAATTTGATAAAGCATCAAACATTTTGATAATAAAACAATTAGTAATAATTAAATCTCAAGGCTAATTTAGTGATTTCTTATAATTGCCTTCTATTAAGAAAATGAACTTTTGATCTTACGGCCTTCCTCCACGCCGTCTCTCTTGTTAACTATTAATCGTTAGTAATACTATGTCGCACGTTTACCGTATGAGACAAATAAATAAAAGTTCAGTTCAGTTCTTCAGACAGGTTAGCAAAGTCTGGGACGATTTACGATTCATGCAATACCTCAGGTAAGTATTTTTAGTGTCTCTCTTTAACGGTCAACCCCTTGCCCCATGGTGCCCACCACGCCTCCAAAATTGATTTTTCTTCCTTGGTATAATATTATGTATAACGGCCTGTGTGTTATGCTTATAAACATGTATCATAGTGTACTAGTTAAGTGTAGTTTATTACCTATCCACATCTTGCGTTGAGTGAGTTTTAAATTTAGTTTGGATTTAAATTTGCTATTCCGGGTAGATTTTCCCTCAGCCATTTCATCAGGAACTTTTTGAAACACGTATCTTATTTGTTCACGTATGTATGTGTTTCACTAACTTCACAACCGCTGCAACTCTAGTCTGCTTGCAAATACCTTATTAGAGAATTTTTTTGCTGTTCAATGTCGCCACTCGCTGGCCTTTTTACCTTTCGTTTCCTGTATCCTTACGACTTCAGTTCTTATAAGTTTATCTGCCATAAATAGATAAATGCTATTGCAAGATTTTTTTCATTAAAGGAAGGATCATTAGCTCTGATGTTCCATGCAGACAATAGAAACTGCGGGCAAAAGCAGGGTAATGCGTCAGTACGTTTACGGTGAAATGACGTAATGTTTGGAAACCAGATAAACCAGTAGTGTTTTGCTGCAGGAAGAGAGCTGCCAGTATCTACGAATCATACATTTTGTCATGAAAAAACGCTTACTTTCATTCAGTTAGTATTACACTGTTATTACTTACCCCAAACCGCAAGTGCCCAGTGGCAGAGCCTAGATTGCGGGTAACTTTATCCTAATTCACGATATTTTTATAATAATCAATGGCAAAGTGTTTTTATCTTTAATTTTACTATATCTGAGTAAAACCGACACGTTCTACTGTTAATTGTCTGTTTTGGACACAGCATATTGACACTTCCTGTTTGTAGAATATGCGAAGGCGAGTTTTAATCATTTGGCTACGCTAGCTCTTTATACTCGTTTTTTTGAATAATAATCAGTAATAAGGAATGTTTGTACTTATCTGTTTTTTGTTGTTTTATCAGTTTCTTTTGGACTTCTCAAAATGTAAATGTGTTTATAATTGTATAGAATTTTCGAAGTCTTTTAAAGCATTAAAGGGTTAAGGTAGGATGTGTAGGAAAATCAAAACTGTATGAATATAATTACAGAAATTGTTATAATAGCTTGTTGAAAACTTTGCATTAATGGTAATCTAATGGTGATGTAGATTACCATTTCGGGTATAGAATTGTGCTGCCACCTCTCGACGCTGGCATGATGTATTTATTTGAACAGATTTATTACTGCTTACTGGAAGCTAGGCCAACATTAAATAATGAAACTGTTAGGTCATCCTTTGTGCCTCTTAACAAAAAAGAAATCCAAAGTTTACAAAAAATCTATTATTTCAATACATTATGTTTGTCAAATTTGCTAAATAATAAGAATAATACAAAATGGAACTTTACTGATTTTCACTGGCTACACAGTATCAAATCCTGGTAGACATAATAGTTTACATGTATTTACAATACAGTTTTTATATCACAGATTAAATCTCTAGTCAAACTTTCATCAAAAACTTATAAAAACTTTAAATGATTTGTTTAGAAAAAAATTATATAACCAACAATAGTACATGATTAATAAAGTGCAAAAACATATTTAAAGCAGCTGAAGCATTTCGCAAAAAAAATTGCTAGCAAATGCCCATTATAACATTTATGAAAACAAAACTTCTGCAATGTTAAAGTCCTCAGATAATTTTTTTGGCATAACGGTATAGTGATAATTCTAAAAAATCAAACAAGCATCTGTATCATCACAAAACTCATCATTGCCATTACTGTTATTTTTTTACAACCAGAACAGTTAATAAAATCAAAATGTACTTGTCAATCAGGATACCTTACGGAATTGCAGATAGAAACATGACATTGTGCTAAATTTACTTTCCACTACTAATTATAATTGCAAATGCACTACTAATTATAAAATTGCAATGGCCACATTTACCACCTTCAAAATACACAAACAAATTTTTACTACTAACTATGAAAACAAATATTGTAAGCAGAAATTACTATGACCTAAAGGAAATTATTATTGTTATTGTTATTATCATTTGTGCAAATTATAGGCATATTACATTTGCTATCAATCTGGTCATTGATAATAACCGCGTGGTGTTTAACAACATTCAACAAATAATAGTTAAGCATTACAATCACTGTTTAGAATTTGAATGCATTTGTTCCTTGGCAAAAGAGTGCTTAATCATACATAACAAGCTTTTAACTTTTCCAAGATAAAACAGAAAAAACTTATTGGCCCTTTGAGAACACTGTTATGAATCAAATACATAGGTACCTGTATGAGAAGAATGTCCACTTTCTTGGTATTGACCACAAATTTTTCAAAACGTGACCAAAGCAATGTCTCTGCAGAATAACTATGCTTTGCCTTTATAAGGCACAACAGCTACCACGATGATGGCTACAAAAAGCAGGACAACTATAACCCAGTAACCTGCAAAATTTAAATATTTAAATATAATTAAATAAGTTACAATAATTACTTTTAAAGTTTTGCAGTAGAAGATAAAAATAAGAAAAGTACCTCACTATTATAAATAATATAAAGAAAAGACATTAACATTTTGTTTCAGTATGATTCTTCATTAAATACATTCCACTCTATTACAGTCAAATCTACTTATAGTCATTCTTTTATTACTCTCTTTTATTCTTTTTATTCTTTTTATTATATCTAAAAATTCTAATACTGCTACACAAATGGTACTAGCAGTTAAGGTAGGATTATCATATTATTCATACAACTAAAAACAACGATCAAGTAGCTGTGGAAGAAATGCATAAAATACATTATCTTTTTAATCTAGTTACAATGAGCTAAGTTATATAAAACGAAAGCTACAGTAGTATTGGCAACAAAAACTCTCATTTAACAATGAGGTTTATAAATAAAAAAATATGACATTATTTCAGAAATAAAGTAAAAAAATCAACGTTTTTATCTGACATCAACAAGTGAATGTATGTTTCTCAGATAAAAAGCCAACTTTTGTATATTTTGTACATAACATACTCATAGGTGATTTCTCACCTACTATTTTAATTATTTTAATAGCGACCACTTCAACAAATAAAAATAAATGGCTATAGAGATGAGTTAAAATTTTAATCATAATTTCAACTCCCTTGTATATCTGATGATGACTCCCACAAAGGGAGTTTACCTTTGAATCATTTCTATACCCTTCATTTTTATTTGTGTTAACTTAAGAAGTGCTTGATGAGGTAATATGTCTATTAAATCATTATTGTGAATACTTACAGCAGGTGTTTGACTTGCGATCAACGAGTTTCACATGCCTTGTCTCTGTTATTAATCGCTGATCTGCTCTTTCTACATGATCGTGAATGTCATCTATAAGCTCTAGAGAAAGAAAGCAGGAAAGCTAAATGAACAAAAATCCAACAAAATTTACTGGTATTAGGCATGTGCAAAAACTAATTGAAATACATAATCAATATCGTTTTTTCAACATTATTACGTGAAGAAAATTGACCATGAGCAACCAAAATGGGTGTGCAAATTATACCATGATAGACATAAGAATGACAACTACTTGACTTTCTGTCTGCCTACTTGACTAAATGGATGTGAAAAACAATGATTATTGCTGCTTGTTTGTATGTTCCAGATGTTTTTAAAGTGTGCAGTATGTAAAAAGAAAGCAGTTTCTCTGCTTCTCAAGCTCTGAGTTCACTTTACATAGTCCACTCATGATTAAAAACATTCAAAAGTAGGATCAATTTTAACGAAAAGTGACACATGATAACCTAGAAATTAAGAAAATAAATGACAAAAATAAAAGGCAACAGCAAATTTAGCATAATTACTGGTTAAAAACAGTACTTCTTCTGGTAAGGAATTAGCTAGTCATATTCAACTTAAAAGCAAAAACAGTTGTCCACTCACTTGACATCATTTGCTTATGAATAAACCTTGAATCTTTGCAAACATCATAAAAGCTCAGGTCAAGCGGTCAGGAATCAAAGTGGCAGTTTATAATTTAATAAGATTTGGATCTGCTCTTTTGGACCGAAGTCGTGTACTTTCAACACTTTATCAAAAGTGCCTTTTGTTTTTGTGATATTTTATGATTATCTTATCTAGAACGTACCATTCTGATAGTCGACCTCATCTCCGATTGCACCAGCAATGTTTTTCTGCCTGGCAACCACTTTAGCTAGAGCTTCAAGACCAGCATCTTGTTCTAAATAGAATGAAGTTGCAAAAAAGAAGAATATACTGGCAGAACCACTTTTCTAAGATAATTGTAAACGATAATTTTGTTGATATGACACTGCAAGGAAAATTTAAATAAAATTAACTAGATTTGTTCGAAAATTTCATACAGAAAGCTAATGTGAAAAGGTAGCACAGTATATGTAAATAAACTGTCTAACTGCATGGCAGCCAAGAGTCTTTTTTGTTATCTAATAGACTTCATGTATATATATTTAGTGACTTATAAGCCCAGATGGGTTGATTTTATCTTTTCTTTATTCTATGATATGTAATTATAATTTTGAAATTATGATATTTTAAAGACGTCACTTAAATAACTATTACTACTATTGCTACTACCTTCACCACCATCATCATCATCATCATCATCATCATCATTGTCATTATTGTCATAATCATTGTTATTATTGAAAAGTCAGAAATTTTCAAATCTTTTATTTAACACATATTTCAGCATACATCCACAGAAACGGAACAATTGCGATATTCCTGTAAAATTTTAACTCCTCACCAAGGCCACAGAACATGAATGATAATGTTCAATTTAAAAGTAGGTTGAGAAAACATGTATAAGTTTTCTCAAATTATGCATTTCTAGTTCCTCCCACATCGGTGAATTATGTTGTGCCGCTCCAAAAACATCAAAATACCATTCCCATCTATGTGATTTATCAAAACAGGTCCACCAAGCACATACGAGATTTGCTATGTGTGTAAAAGTCTATCGGGTGTAATTGGAAAAAAGCCAAAAATATAAAAAATAGGCAGCAAATGTCTGAAAAGCAAAACAATCAAGCAGAAAATGGTTATTTTCAAGAAAAAATGATCACACAACAAATTAGAAACAAGTTAGAAGACAGACAGGCAAACAAACAAACAAACAAGCAGACTGTCAAAAAACAAGTAAACAAGGAAACCATCAAACAAATAAACAAAAAGAGAAATACTGAATAGAAGAACGAATGAAAAAAAAATGAAAGCGACAAATAACACTCAACAATAAAAATAAACATTTTTACCTCTAATTGTTTGTTGTTGGAATTGTCTAATCTGGCTGGGGTCTAAATTTCTAATTTCATCATCGTCTTCCATGAATGGATTTATCCTGCTTCCAGATGGATTACCTTGTCCAAATAATGATAACCTTAAAAACAATATAAAAATTTTATTATGCAAAATCACAAACCTCTATTTCCTCTATTCCCAAAGCAAAATAAAAATCTGTGACTGAATTTTGAACTCTTTGCCACAGTCCTCCTACCGTCAATGCAAATGCTCACACACAAGGCCACACTCGCACATATTTATTTAGCGGTAACTTAGCTGTATCATTCTGTGGTGCTAATTTGTAAATAATGAACTAAATTATTTTTCATTTGAAGACAGGCTCGCAAAGGTATCATGGAGGAGCGGAAGGGCACTGAATCCCATTTCTCTAGTTGCCTTCTTAGGTCTAGTAAGCCTTAACTGAGCACCCTATTATGTTCCTCTTGTGAAACGAGGCAGTAAAAACAGATGCTGTAACCACTTAGCCCTATGCCATTGAACATGGGACCATTCTTCATCTTCTTCTGCTGCTGCTGCTGATGATGGTAGGACAGTTGCCACTATAAATCTGTAAGCGGGTCTTTATGTGATGGTTACTATTAATGTTCCTAATCTAAGGAATTATGTGTTAAGTAAAGACACCAACAACTTGCAACTCATAAATCACCTGTTATCCATTCCAGCAGACCGGCTTTGAAAGGCTTCTTCAAACTGGCGTTGCTTACTAGTCAAGTCATCTAGAAGACGTTGCCTTCGTTCTACTTCTCGCTGAGTTCTGGTTGATATTATGGTCAAGAAAAATCACTTCTTGCAAATTAATAAAAGAAATTAAAACTAACATGCAACTAGCACACAATAATGATAAAATGAAAAACAATGAAAATTTTGCTCGATAACAATAAACGTAGAATTTCAGAAATTTTGTCATCAAATGTGAGAATTAAGAAGCGTTTTCCATTAAAATCTAATGCTCTAACTTAAATCACTTAAACAGTTAAACAACATTTAAATTCAATGACCAACTTCAAAATTGAAGTGCAAAACATTAAGGAATAAATGAAATAAAAATTTAATCTTAAAACAAACATGACAAACAGAATAATCTGCAAGCATTACTGTTCAATCTCCACAACGTTTGAGTGACTGTTTTATTTTATCAATTTTATGTTCTAGCTGTTTCCAGAACAAGCAACATTTATTTATAGATTTTCTAGTTTTCATAACAAACTACTACAAATAAGTTGTTCATGATATGCAATAATTTGCCAGGCTCTATAGTAAATTAGCTAGGAAGCCCAACTTCCCAACATTACATAGTGCTGAGCACATGTAAAAACTTTATGGGGTGTGGAGCTTCACACCTCAAAACAGATGCTGAAAAGAGAAAATATTGTCGTTGTGACGTATGCTATCCTAAAGAAAACACCCGAAGTTTTAGCAGTCTATCAGTCATACTGAACCAGTGGTTGTAACTATACAGGCACAAAAATGGTATCCTTCAGTATTGCTGTGCTAGCATTACTAGGATGTCTTAATGTTAATGCCGAGGAAGGAAGAAGATTCATCGACCTGACACACTTATACTTCAACGGCATGACGACATGGCCAGCAGACAGTCATCTTCCATTTAATCTGACTGTAGCTCACAGAGGAAAGTCTGACCATGGTGTCTACTACCAGACAAACTCATTCTGCACATCAGAACACAGTGGAACACATCTGGATGCGCCACTGCATTTTCGATATGGAGCAAGAACCATCAGTGACATGACACTATCAGAGTTGATCGGAAATGGTGTAATGATGGACATCTCACAGAAAGGAATGGCAGACAGGGATTACATAGCAAAACAGAATGATATTGAAGAATGGGAGGAGAAACACGGGCGAATACCAGATGGCAGCATTTTCTTTTTAAATACTGGTAATCTTATTATGATATTTTGAATGATCCTAATAAAGCATAACCATTGATTAATGGCAGAGAGAAGAAAAACATCAGCGAAATGTGCAACAGTGGCAAATCTATTTTTATCTTTAGAAAGGATGAACACTAAGTTATCCTTGAAGTGTATGATAAATGCTGTGCAGAGAGACTCTAGATGCCAAGGCTAATGATGACTGTAAAGAAATTTGCTACAGTAATGCTTACAAAAATTTATCGATACTGAGGTACTTCGTCTGATGAGACCATTCGGGTATGCATGTATAGAAAACCCTTGCAATGTACTAGCATACATAGCAATAACAATATATAAGGTTTTATATCCATATTCTCCTCTTACAAAAACACATTTCTATGCTAGTCACTGTGATGTCATGAAACCTTCATTTGATGACACATGAACTATTTTTAACTTACAGGAAGACACAGATATTGGGATGACCCAAAGGTTTACTTTGGAATAGACAGAAGAGGCAAGATGCACTACCCAGGGATAGACATTGAAGCTGTGAAGTGGTTAATTGAAGAACGAAAGATCAAGCTATTTGGATCTGATATGGGATTGGACCCTGGCTCAGATCAAACATTTAGAGTTCACTATAGAATTCAGGCACACCACAGTATCGGAATCATAGATTTCTTAGCAAATCTAGATGAGATGCCACCAACGGGTAGCACTGTCTTTGCAATACCCATGAAAATTAAGGACGGTTCTGGTGCACCAGTAAGGGTCTTTGCTGTGGTAAATGGCAGTGTCACCTTAATTCACCTTAACATGGCTCTCATGCTTGTAATTTTTATGTTTCTTGCCTACCTGTTTGTATAGTTAATTACATTTTAAAAAGCATTATTAGTGCTTTCAATTAGTCTCTTTAAGGTTTAGAAAAGTAGTTCCAAAAAAATGTGGCTTGTGAAGGCTATATAGATGCTAGTGCAGTATATAGATGCACATATGTACAGTATTTGTAAGTAATAATTTGGAGGTGCTACTTGCCATAGGTAATCATGTTAGCAGTTTTGCAATTTGGTTTTCACCTGGGTTTTGCAATTTGGAATTAGACTTTAAATAAAAAATGTAAAACCATCACTAAATGAAAATGACTTTGGTAAGCATTACTATGTTAAAAAAGAAAGCAATTTTCTAACCATGAATTGTAAATCTCAACCTCTGTTTCTAAAGCTTGCGAAACAAGCCTTGAAAAATATTACACGTAGAATGGTAAAAAGGGTAACAAAATAACATTTTTAAATTGAATTTTTTTAGCTTCATTTTGATTAAACATGACATTAAAATTACCGGAATTTCTATGCATGTTTAAACACTAGTAGATTTTTAATATGTATCAAGTTTGGTTTGAAGGATGAACTTAATAGCCCAATCTGTATTTAAAATTACATCATAAGTTTGTAAAGCAGACTATGACAGAAATGCTTTTGCTGCAACAGATTCAGAACTTCACATTAAACTCTAGGCAGTGTAGCAGGAAAATTGGCGGGGATTTGGTGCTAACCTTACAGCTAAGACCAACATTCACACATGGCCAGACACTTCAACGTCTTGACATTGATGACAACGCTGAACAACTGCCAATGAAATCAAGGCATGTTCAGAGTGGAGAAAGGCACGCAACTGACAGCAGTAAATTTAACAGGGACATAGTACTCAGCGCTGCATGCTTAGTGGTATACTATTTATAAGTTATAAATAATTTAAAACCAAGCTCGACCAGTCAGCAAGTCCCAAATGTGGTACAAACGTTTGACCGACCACAAGTTAAGCAGTAACATTTGGGAAAATGATCGTAGTTAGGAGGGTGTTAAGCGGAAACGAAGCACGAAAGTCTGTACTGAATTTGGCCTCACGCGAATTCAAGCTAAGACAGTAATATATTACTACACAAAGTTACCGACTACAGTTTTGTTTTTATTTAGTGCGTCTCATTTTATAATAGTTAGAGAAATAACTGTTATAGTCAAATTTGCCTGGATAGGCATCTTGTTAAACCAAGTACGTTCAAACTAACCTCCCCGTTGACATGCACTAGAATACTTTATTACTAGCAGAGTTTTGTTAAGCAACGTGGATAGCGTGACAAATTTTAATCAAAAAACTGAAGCAAAGTCATAAAAATCAAATCTAACAAACAACACATAGGGTCGCGTCTACAAAATAGAGTAAATTTAGATCGACTCTTTTGATAGGTGTGTATACAGCAATCGAGATCATACTTGCTCGGACAATTCTTACGAAAAATGAACGCTCTTTGGTCATTGTGGTAAACTTGAGAAGCTTCTTTGACAGAACAACAAATTCTGTTCTCTCGTTTTGGGAACTTTTCTGTTGTACTGTACATTGTAAATTTGTAATGGAAGTGTTAAGTGCAAACTTTTATTGCCAGCAGTCACATGCATGCCAAATCTCCAGCCAGCCTACGATCACGATCAAGTTACAGGGTGCATTCTAACCTTGAGTAACCTCACTCACCTATACCTGAATTCAAATGTGCCTGCATCAAATTGTTAAACCAAAATTCTTTCTCGAACTGTTAAAGCCTTGGTTTCACGGGGCCTCGACTTTTTTGCGCGATCGAAAATTTTCTAAGGCCAACAGTCGCCAGTGACCGCTGATCCTCATCGTTGACCCGATTTTTATAAATTGCACAAGACCTGGGCATCCCTCTACCAATAGGCCAAATTTCAACTCGGCACCGATTTTAAAATTAATGGTGAACGGCAAGTACAACGAAGAACAAAATTAATGAATAAATAAGTTGGAACACTTTCTGCAAGACTCCTGCTTGCAGAGCACAGCCATACTTAAAATTCCAAAAAACTTGGAACTTGAAAATGCCCACAACACATTCCTGCCAGGCGCAAACTGGGATAATTTTTTTCTATTTTTACTGCATTCGGGCCACACTGACAGAGCACGCAGAGTTTGCAGTAAGATTCCAGAATGTTTGACAAGGACATTTCAAAACGAGAATAAGCAGACTGTGGGTATACACAAGCCTATTAGCCTATGCCAAAGCAGTTAAGTAGCCAGAGTGAGATTGTGGATGCCAGCCTGCCCATGCATATGATGTGCACGGTTGAATGACGCGGTGGATGCGCCCAATGTAAAACTATTGACATTACTGCTGGGAATTGGACACGATACGTGGATTAGGTGCGTGATTTGTAATAACTTATCTTATAGGATAGTCTTCAGCTGCTTAGTATCTGCTGCAGGAAACGATTGCATGAAAAAAACGGTGAGTGATGCTTTTAGTTTTTTTACTGTTTAACTGCTTTTATTACCTAAAAACGATTTTTAAGGTTTGGTGAATAACGCGGATTAAAAATTAAAATGCGCACCCATGTCGTATGGCAGGTTATCGGCAGTGCATAAAACGGGCGTGGCAAAACACTCAATATGAACGGCAGATAGCTATACCTATAGGACGAAAGATTTTCACTTTTCATTTTCCTCTTTACATCTTACTGCTCACTTATATATTTTTTTAAATAAACTTCAAGTTATAAGTAAATGTTATCGTCGTAAAGAACTCAAAGTGCCCGAAATAATATCGTGCAAGCTTTGCACGAACGCTTGCATCCAGCCAACGCTGCAAAAATGTACAAGCGGAGAAACCGAGTCCAGTTTATAATTAGTCCAATGCATTTTCAATAAAGTCACAAAAATTAAAAGCGCACATTGTGTTCTGAAATTGTTTTTAATGGGCAGTTCTTTGAAAGATAAATAAAACAGAAATTCTAGATCCGTTTTTAAATTGCACACTGTGATAGCGCTGACAGGGCAAATCCGTGCTGGTCCGTATCGTAGGCAGAAGTAAAATAGATTTGTAAAGGCCCATTAAAGCTAACCAGTTGGTTTAACGGTTCTCGGTAACCACAGTGCAAAAATGAATACGTTTTTTCAGAATAATTACTTTAATTTGTTAGTTTTACTGAGCCTCTAGTAAGCGTCATGATAGAAACTGTTATAAAGTCTAATTGTAAAGAACAAAATAGCCAGGTGACAAAGAATTTATAAATGCAGTTATGTTATCACAAATATACTAAAACACTACAGGCGATGGTTACATGAGCTTTGTCAAACGCTGTTTGCACGTAATCATTACCGTCTACGGTTTACAGCTTCAAAAGAAATGCTCGTAAATTTTAAGAAGCCTTATACACTAGTTTCACACTGCAAAAAATGTGTATGCAGCAAACTGTATGACGCTAACCGCCCGCACAAAACTGGCGTGCACACAACTTTTGCATGAAGCCAATTTTGTATGGATAACAAACTAACAATAGTAAAGATTTACTAAGTGTCACTTGATAAAATTATTGCTTTTTGTTGGTCTGACCTGGTTTTGTATGACCCAAATTGTTGTACCGAGCTGATAACACCTTAAGTAACTCAATACTTATATACTTGTTACCTGCATTTTACACCGAGCTGCATTTCGATAAACCCGCTTGCTTGATCGAAGAACCAGCTGTACCATTTTTTGTCTTTGGTATGGCTCGATCATTAGTTGAACCCGAGACCACCCAGGTGGAAGCGAGCACGCTACCATTGAGTTACGCCATCCAGTTATATGCAATAAGTGCACACTGCAATGCAAGCCGTACTACCAACACGTTTTTTTCCAGCGTGTAAAAAATATGTCATTGTCAATTCACTGTTCGTTGTTTTGTTGATTTTCAGGAAATGGCACTAAAATTATTGCTATTCATTGGTTTGCTAAGCGCAAATGTCATTCCTGCCCTTTGCGAAAAGGAAGAAAAATCAACCGACGACATGGAAGATGATGAAGTGATTGATTTAACACACCAGTATTCCAACACCGGAATGACCTTCTGGCCTGGCCTCTTTCGCTACAACCTCAGCCGAGCACATAAAGGTGCCGCAGGACCATACAATGTCTACGTTGAATCAAATAACTTTGAAACTACAGAACACGCGGGAACACACATGGATGCACCCATCCATTTTGTTATAAATGGTCGTCCAATTGAACAAATCAAGCTAGAAAGTGTCATTGGACCAGGAGTGGTTGTTGACATTTCTGAGAAGGCCAAGGAAGATCCCGATTACCAAGCCACAGTGCTAGACATGAAAGAATGGGAAACCAACCATGGCCAAATTCCCGATGGCGCTCTCTTCTTACTAAATACAGGATGGCATCGGCACTTCCAAGATGAAGAGAAGTACCTAGGAATGAAGAAAGGCGGTGACATGTGGACCGAAATGCACTTCCCTGGCTTACATGCTGATACAGCTAAATGGTTGCTTGAAGAGCGTAACATTAAGCTTTACGGCGTAGACACGGTCTCTAATGACTACGGGCAGTCAAAAACTTTCCCAGTTCATAAGGTACTTCTGCGCAAGAACATCCCGCTGCTGGAGAACGTTGCAAATTTGGACAATATGCCCCCAACAGGAACCAAGGTTTTCGCTATTCCAATGTATATAAAAGGCGGCACTGGTGCTCCAACAAGACTGTTTGCCATTAAAAATGAAGCCATGAAAAGCAGACATGTGTGCACAGCCATCGTGTTCTTGGCTGCTCTAGCAACTCTATTCTTATAAATACCGACAATCATACGACCGACCATGCATTGTTTATATTTTCCCTTGTAATAAATCAGTGTTTTTATGAACTTAGACATTAATATTCTCCATAGAAGGTAGCGTTTTAGTTATTGTGAAATGACTGTATTTTGTGAATGTTACATTTCAACAGAATCCTAGAGAATGAAAGCAATATTGATGTGGCACCTTAATTTGGGTGTTTTTAATACCGTACTAAATGTTATATTGTGTAAAAATAAACATTTTTGTGATAATCCTGTTAACTTGGAGTTATTATTAGACAGCTAAGATAGTGACTATTAGGTAGCCAAAACGTCAAAATACAAACTCCTTTTGCTGCACAATATTACTATCACTAAGTAGTAATTTTAATATAACGTTAACCTATAAAGCTCGTGGCAGTCGTGTGTAGTGTAGAAAACTGTGCAAAAAGAAAAAGAACTTGCAAATATGCGAACATGTTATTAGATAAAAGACCTAATATGTAATTAAAATTAAAAATTGCCACATTGCCAACGTCTCAAAATTAAAAAAACGTAATGAATTTGGTCAACACTCTAAGGGGGACGAAACATGAGTGGAACATTTATAAAAACATATTTTTGAAAACCTTGCAAGAACAAGTGTGGCGCTTGCTTGAAAAATAACAAGGACCACAAAACCGTGTCGGATTTTAACATATTAAAATAGCTGCGCGTAAATGTAAATGACTCAGCAAATGTCTGTCCTAATGATGTTGCACATGTACTAACTGCAGTGTTTTTGACAGTCAGGTGGTTTCTACCTAGGCAAAATTAGCGAGCTAAAACACGTAAATTTGACAATGGTGAGACGACAGAAAAAGACAATTTAAGGTAAGTCTATTTTTTAAGTATATATATATAGCTATTTGTTGTTAAGTGTGGTAAATATCCTTCTTATTTGATAATGCAACGGTACTGAGCCGAAATTTGTTTTAATCAAATCAATGGTTGTCACAGTTTGCAGGATGAAGCATAACTTTTTCTTATGTCTAGCTGACCTAGACGTATTTTATGTTTAACATTTGATGCAAGCTTCTTGTTTAATTAATATCTAGGCTCAATTTCAATTTTTAACACATCTTTCTTTCCATAAATTAACTTTTTTCTTTGGTATTTAGTGATTTCAGATTGATTCCTTCAGGGTGACACTGATTGTATATCTATATGGTGGTATGTCCATACCCACGTGAAAGCGCATTACAGCGAGAATCGAACACGGAGGGCGCCCATCAGTGATGAGGTTCAGTATTGCTAAACTTTGGCTGATAAGCACACATTGTTTCCATTTGGCTATCCCCCAAACAGATCTGTTATTGTTATTAATCAAACAAAAGAGATAAAATAATTTCTGTGCTCTTAATCCAGTTATACTCAAATTTGGTTGGTTAACGAATGATGCAAAAAGCATATTGTGATAAACATTTCATCCAGGAATTTTGTTGTTTGCAAAGGACAAAAATGAAATAATTTTGAACAAAAGACTCAAGCATGACCAATTTCAGTCTCGTATAAAAATCGAATTAGCTCATATAATTAACAAAAAATATAATCTTGGGTTAGAGCAGTCAAGTTGAAAAGCAATAACTTTACACTTTTTAAAGAGATATCACTGCAATACACAAATCAAAGACAGGGCAAGAAAAGAACAAAGTTAATGAATAAAACCCAAACACATACCAGTGATACCATATCACCGACACCCGCAACACACCAGCACTACCCAGACAAAACCACCATTGCCGGGGAGGTTGAAAAAGAGCTCTGAAATACTTCCTCCTCATTTCTTTAAGTGGGCATAGCTCTAAATGAAATAGTCACACTTTAGCTGGACCATTTTGACCTCTTTCTGGGAGTTGTCCAATAACAATTTCAACAATCGATTTTTTACTAGAGGCTGTCTGCACGTATTTTAAAAAAAAATTGGTTAGGTGTTTCCAGAAAAATGCTTACTGCTGCTCCCAAGGAAACCAAATTATATGGTATACATACACATTAGCATACACACGCTATGCTAAAAGCTCTTTTAAATGTTATTGTATAGTCTCTCGTGATTCCATTCTTCAGATCTGTTTTAAAAATTTTGCAAACAATCGGAGTAAAATGCCGATTTATGGAGATTTTTGCCCGTTGTTCTTTCCAGATGACCGAAGTCGAAAAACAAACCACCTAAAGGGACTGGGAGAAAATGAGATAGTTGGTTTGATACGTCATTTGTGACAAATCGTTCAGTAGTTGCAGAAAAAGTAGCATATTATATAAATAAATAAATCTATCCACAAATAAATATAGCTGCTAAATTAAAAGTATTGACTGATGCGTAACTGGAGAAAATAAGTTTATAAAATATTTAATTTGCAGAGCTTACCAGAACAGAAACATGAAGACAGTGCAGGGCTTTACCTTTATGCTTAGCCTCTGTATGCGCATCTGCAGTGGAGAGATAATTGATCTGAGCTATGATTATGCCAATGATGCAATGGTGTTTCATCCAGACGAACAACTAGTGAATGCATTTAATATTACAAAATCCATAAAAAGAAATGATCCCAATGGAGCTGAATGGGAAATGAAAAATTTCTGTAGAGGTGAACATACTGGAACTCAACTCAAATGGATGCTCCACGATATTTAATACGTGGATCACAGGGTTTTAACGATCTGAGTTAGATGAACTGATTGGAGAATCCGTAAACATAGACATTACTGCTAAAACACAGAGAAATAGGGATTACCAATGCACCGTGAATGATATAATTATCATGTGTGTAGGACGGCGTAGCGAACATTTTTTTACCTAATTCTAATTCATATTGAAAATGATTACATGCGAACTGCAATTTTCACTGCAAAAAAAAATTATTCGTCCGATTTTGCAGGGGGGGCGCAAATTTTGACAGGGGGGCATGCGCCCCCCTCGCTCCCCCTAGTTCTGCCCCTGTTTCTGATGCATAATCATTATACCTACACTAATCTGTTTGCAATTAATTACACCGCACCGCATAAACAAGTATGTAGCTAAATTGGATTCAAACGTAGTTTTCTGAATAAAGGTAGTGTCCAACAGCTTGTCATTAAAAATAACAACTCTTTCTGTTACATATTTTTAATAACAACCAGCACATCTGTTATGTAAGCTGGTAACCAGCACACAACATAAGTCTATTAATGTTGATAGCTCTGGCAGAATCTGTTAAGCAAAATAACCCAGGAAAACATCAAGGTCCTTCATTCTTCACTTCTCACTCTGAGATTCTGAGAACTGGCTAAGTTAGGTCTCACTTTGTAATTACTGAGTTACCCTGATTGATCAGTGATTATGATATTGAGGTTTAATGCAAACAATCGAACAAAGTTAACTTACCAAACATTTTGGTCTCTTGACTTCTTTCTAAATCATGCAGACTGCATCACTATTGATGATGATGGCAAAGAAAGGACATTATACATATATCATCAAGCCAAGAATATATATATATATGTCCTACAAAAACAAAAAACTATAAGTTTACAGAAGTTTAAAAAACATGTCACCAAATATTTCGACTGTCAATTGCAGCAATCATCTGTGATAGACTTATACATACAAACAAACAAACAAGTTTTATAGGCACAGCATACAGTACAGAAAATTATGTATTTACAAGAAGTCAAATACTTAATGAGTAGACAGACCTGTAGAAAAAAAATAGATACATTAACGGATAGCTACTGTATTTTGTATTTTTATATTTCATCAACAAACAAACTTATCATAACAAATCATCATAACTCATAACTTATCAACAAAAATATCACAATTCCATGAAAACATTAATACTATAAAAAAAATTAAATTTCTAACAGATTTCTAATGTGATTCATTGACTTAACCATCAAAAAATATCTTGATGAAGTTTTTTCCAAAAAATCACCATACTGTCTGTTTCCAAAAATAGTATATTTACTCATACAGTTTATTGGTCACCAGACTTTGGAAGTGAAAAACAAAATCGTTAAGCAACTATACCCCCATATTCAGTTCAGTTACACATTCGAGTTAAAATGTGGCAATAGTTTAGGCTCTTTCTTCACATTTAAAGATAAAATACCCACACTCTTACAGTCTGGTATTATTTATAGATTTCAATGTAGCAGCTTCAATGCTGCGTACCATGGCAAAACGTCCAGATACTTTAAAGTAAGTATATGTGAATACAACTGGGTATTTCGTCTAGAACTACCAAGAAATTAAAAAATTCTCCTCAATCTAGTATTAATGACCATATTTGTGCCTCTGGCCACAAAGCTGCTTTTAATAATTTCAGCATTGTGACCAGAGCTACATATAACTGGGAAAGAAAGTTTATTTATGTACCATAATAAGCCTTCTCTTAATGTGCGAAGTAGTTGAATTCCCTTAACTGTGTTTTCAAACACTTAGCTATATGTTACTGTATTTATTTATTTTCCACAGGCCTGTTTATTCATTACATATTTGGCTTGTTGTAAATACCTAATCGACTTTACAAAAGTTTATTGTATTCCTATAAATGGTTCTGAATTAGCACCTAACTGTCTTTGAGTAATTAGTTCTCTCCTTATTGATAACATTAAATTAAATACACTTAAAAAAATCATGGCAAGAGCAGATGCCTTAAACCACTCTGTCACAAGTTAAAATCTTAAGCAGACAGATTGAATGCCAAGATGCCACACGTACAGGACAGGCAGGCATATTTAGAGGCACAGATAGATACCATTTGGCACATGTGTTTAGCTGCCACTGCAAATTCTGGGCCCTGGCATGTTGCATTTGAAAGTGAAAGCTTTTACAACCAAGCTGAACCTCTGCAGAGTATTTTCTTTAGAATCTTTGCTCATTTGCCAGGTATGAGAGTTTTATTAGACTTTACTGCTGTCTGCTGCTACTGGCAGTAGTTATTAATTTTTAACAAGCAAAAGAATATTTATTTAAAAAGCAATACTTCAACTATACACTAGTAGCTACCATCAGGCAGTAGGCATAATTTTTTATGCAGCAGTTGTTGTCAATATAGTTCTAAAAGTATAAGTAATTGTTAACCATATTGATCCATAAGGAATTTTTGAACGAGTGTCCCTAGCTGTAATCAGTGTAACAGCACAGAAAAACTTTTAACTGTCATCTGCCACTGCTATATATAGTTTTGTAACAAGTGAAATTTCTCAGCACAAGTGATCTGCTATGATGCTTCATACAAGTCACAATAATTATATCAGGTAAATCAAGCCCTGTTCAGTTTTCTATAATTTTATTTAGTGTTTAAACTGTGTTTCAGAGGTCTTAGAACATTTATTAGTATGCACATGCCATATTTTTCAAGTAGTTTGTTCAGCATATTTGTGTTTTCTAAAAATAATTAAGCTAACAATAAAGAATGTGGACAAGTGTGAAGTTTAAGGTACATGCCAAATAATTCCATTTGTTCGTTTTAAAAATGTATATAAGGTGCAATTATTTGTAAAAATACAACATTTCATTTTAAAACATTATAAAACAGCAGCTGTAAAACCCAAAAAATTCTTTGAAATCATGCTGCAGTGTAAAAGTTTATAGTGTATGTAAAAATGCTAAGTAAATTCGTCATTTGCATTAACTAAAGTTGATAAAAAAGATCCAGCACCATATCAGTCACACTTACTTTGATATTTTTTAATAAATTGTAAAGTCAACTATCGCTTGATATTTTGCAGGTTTCGACAAAGAAAGAATAAGTATGAATGATGTATTCATATGCCACATCTTTGCTGCAATGGTTGTTTGCAGTTGCAGTGCAGCAATAATTGATTTGACTTATGACTATGCCAATGACGACATGGTTTTCTTCCCAGCAAAAGATCTCATCAAGCCATTCAACTTGACTAGAGCCATGAAAGGAAGAGATCCAAATGGAAATTACTGGGAAGTAAACAATTTTTGCACGGGAGAGCACACGGGCACACACATGGATGCGCCAAGGCATTGCGTGCGTGGGCTGCGAGGTATTCACGAGCTAGGCTTAGACGAACTGATCGGAGAAGCCGTAAATATTGATATTACTGCTAAAACCAGAAGAAATAGGGATTACCAATGTACTGTAGATGACATAAAAGATTGGGAAAGAGAATATGGCAAAATACCAAGGCACAGTTTTTTCTTT
Organism: Tubiluchus corallicola; assembly: GCA_030141605.1. Taxonomy (NCBI): domain Eukaryota; kingdom Metazoa; phylum Priapulida; class Priapulimorpha; order Priapulimorphida; family Tubiluchidae; genus Tubiluchus; species Tubiluchus corallicola. The sequence goes on along the minus strand of JAQGDQ010000129.1, from coordinate 371,169 downwards.
CTGAACACGGGATGGCATAGATACTGGCCAAATGCGCTGAATTATTTAGGAAGCACAGCTGAATGGACAGAAAGTGAACTCCACTATCCAGGACTTCATCCAGATGCTGCAGCTTGGTTGGTAGAACAACGCCGTATTAAAATGTATGGAGTGGACTGCATATCAGTAGATTACGGTAAAGCACAGAGGTTTAATGTACACCTCACACTGCTTTCTGAAGACATACCAGTGCTGGAAAATGTTGCCAATCTTGACAAACTGCCACCAACGGGAGCAAAAGTCTTTGCCATTCCAATGAAAATAAGGGATGGTACTGGCTCTCCTGCTAGGGTGTTTGCGGTTACAGATAATGTTTACACTAACGTTCGTATGTCAGCTGCTAGTGGAAACTCTATTTCTCCCATAATTTCAATGCTATTAGTGACACTTGTCGCAGCAGCTTATCAGTTATTGTGGTGACTTTCCTAGCATACTGAAGCTTGCAAAAAAACTAAATATCTGATGATTATATTGTAGAATGTAGCACAGTTATTATAGAAATTTATGTCACTTGTTTTCAAGCATCTCGTTTAGCTGATATCTCATGTGGTTAAGTTTAGTATAGATTCATTAGTTAGTTTGCAATATGCTTAAAAGTTATGTAAGCCAATCCTGAGAAATGGACTAGTATAATGTAAGACAATGAGAATTTTTTGTTTCATTAACTATGACACTTAGAAAAAAGTAGAGGTAACGTGCGGTAATTGATTAGTTACAAAAGCAAAACCAAATTATGCAAGCCAAAACTGAGAAATGGACTAGTACGTGAAAGAATGAGAATTTTCTTATTTCATTAAATATGACACTTGGAGAAAACTAGAGGCTGATATACACACATCCACGGCCCAAATAGAGCAGTGATTGATTAGTTACAAAACCATAAGCACAGATTAAGCATGTGTTAAGCATATATATATATATATATATTCATTTATTGGTGCACTAAAACAAGGAAATTAAATTTAAAAAAATGTTTCTCCATAGTTTATTTGTAAAGGCTTTGCAAAACACATAGCAGTCAAAACCGAGTTTGAGTTATAGCCATAAAAGTAATTATGACCATAGGTGTACGGGTTTGTTTTATTAGTTTACTTGACTTTTCAGTATAATCGAGTTTCAATCACATGTGAGGATCTGAGACTGCCTTAAGTAAACAAACGCATAGTCATGTTTCATTAATTCCACCACACACATCAAACAATTTCTCCAAGTTTAAACCTTCTAGTCACTGAATTTGGGCACATTATTTAGAAATATTATTATACTTGTTAATTGAGCAATTGTACACTAACAATCTATCAAAACTAATAATTGTGGCTTGACAATATCTACTAATGTGTATGCAATTTATCAACATGTCTATCTTGGTTTTGCTGCCGCAAGTGTAAATATGATGGCAACAGCCTAGAAAAAATGTCTAGCAGATGAATGGCAAGCAATAATCTAGAACAGTAATTTTATGACCCTTCATTATAATGTCAGGCAAGTTAACTCATCCAAAACTATGTGCAACTCTGCCATACGGCTGAACAACCAAAATATCAAAAAGGATACATATTTTTAGAAGTAAAGGTTGTACTAGGTAGCCTATTTTGTAAGGCACTTAGATCAGCAGAGAAGACTGTGAGAGACTGCCGAATATTTGCTGATAACTGAAATAAAAAAATGCTTTCATATTTATACTAGTAGTATTATGGTGAAAATACATTCATAAGGTAAAGACAAAAAGTGGCAAGCTAATGTTAGGTTTCATGGTCAATAACACCTCCTTCTTATGACCTATTCTTATAATAAAACGGTGAGATTGGAGAAATTAAATTATAAGGCTACAAGCTAAGCTACAAGTTGAAACACATCAGCCTCTGCCTACAACTAATAAACACATCAATCAAGCTATCCTATACAAATTATAGTTAACCCAATAGATTCTGAAACACTTACCTTACCCATTAAGACAAAATTAAATATAAATTTTCATAAAAAATTAATTATTTACAAAATTCTTAGTGCAGCAGACAGCCTGCTTTCAGGTCCCAGTTGAAAGAAGAAACTTTTTCAGAATTTCAAATTTGGTACTGGTTTCATGCATTCATATGATTACATGCAGTTATATTTACTAAAATACTATCATAGATAATGTATAAGCTATCAGAGGATAAAGAAATGGCAACTAACATCAGGGACCAAATAACTTTTGATAAAAAATAAAACATTCACTTAGAAAAACATGTACCCGAGTATATCTAGCACTATCATTCTGGCTTTGGTTCCTTTCTGCTAAGTTTTGCATAATTTCACGACTCAAATGCTCACATGCTTCATACTTTATTAACCTGAAAATAAAGCAAAAATCATGCTTAACTTAAAAAGTATTTTACTCATAAGTGAAAAAGTTTTATACACGTTAATTACGTAAGAAGGGCCTAAGCAGCAAATGCAAAAGTCAAACACATTTCAGACAATGCTCTAATGTATTTTGGACATGTCAAAAAGTATACGTAACAGAAAGTAACTTTACTTTTGAATATAGCCGGATTAAACTTTGAAGTTATACTTTTTGCTACTAGATGGCACTGCTATATTAAGGCTGGACCATCTGCTGTGTGAACCTGTGTGAGTCTGACATATAATTAATTGATTGTAACATCACGGTAACTGTTAGGCATTAGTTAAGTAATAAAGGAATCTACCAGCCTATTTATAGTAATGTCATCTAAATTTAATTTTCTATTTGATTTTATATCGTACTTGTATTTGCAAAAACCATGTGCACTTTGTGCTGTAACTTTCAATAAACAAAACTAAGCTAAATTATTTAATTTAAGCAAAATAAATGAATATTTTATCAAAACTGCTTTAGCTTTCTGAATAAGAAAGGAAAAAATGAATGAAATTCAAGCATTTGATAACAGGTGGCAGTATTACGTAGTGCTAAACAGAAAAAAAACTTGACATTATACTGAAAAAAAAACTGGACACATAATTGTGCAAAATATGACATACAGAATGAAGATTAACCACACAAAGTGAACAGGTATCAACATGAAAATGAAAGCACAAAAGTAAATAAGCAAGAATTACCCAAAACCTTGTTTAAACTACCATGATCAAATGTGGACAATAACTATGTCTTCTAATGGTGCAATGTATCCACATTTACAGAATGATCTGGATCGCAAAATGTAGAAGCAGACTAATGCCTATAGTGTTGTAACTTTTTGCATAGTTAAATTCAATATGCAAGGGTTGTATTAAACTTAATACAAACTATACAATCAAAGAGTGCCCAGTTTTCATCAAACAGAGTAACATGCTATCTATGTTACATGCACAGTGGTCAAGTCAAATTTGCGTTTCTTTTAATTCCCTGGTAGATGTGCAAAATTATCAAATCAAATGTGCACAGCTAATAAAAGTAATATGTGAGTTAACTTAGTAAACTTAACATAGAAGTAATGAATCACTTACTTAGCCACAGATATAATCTCTTAGACCTATTTGTAAATATTAAATTAGATACTGGTGGTTTGGGCAGCGAATCTGTGAGATTACCACAATAGCCGTATTCTAAAAATACATTTTGCCTCTACTGTTCCTATGGGTTTTCCTTGGTAGCCAACTTCAATTCTTCAACACGTTTTCAAACAATATTAGAGCCACAGAAATATATAGGCTTAATCAGTTTGCTTGAGATGATGTATTCTAAGCAAGTGATGTGCAATTTGGTTTCTGCATGAAGCACTGTTCCCTTACTTAAATTAGGTTTAAGAAATGAAGGTGCTCCAATGAAGACTGAAGAGACTGAAAAATATTTTGCAAGGTAATAATTCATTTAAATGCTAACATTAAATTACATTTTTCAGGATTTAGAATGTCAGTTAAGCTTTATGCAAAACAGTTTGGAAAAGGACAAGACAAAAGACAGAAAATGTTTCCAAATGGTACCAAAGAAAAAAATTGAATAAGTAACAGTGTAACATGTGTAAAAATTGTAATACTACTGTAATAGAATAATACAGCAGCAGTAGAATTATAATAGCAAGGTAAAGCAATGCTCCTTCAGCCATTAGCACAACACTTTCAGCCTTTAACTAAAATTTAAACAGAATACAAAGTACCCTGAATACACATATATCTCTTTCAGTTCCTGAAACAAGAAGAAAATCAAAAATTGCGTGTGAGTTGAAGATCAGTAACTGGAGATGCATGCTCAATGTCTGAGACTTGACAGGTATTAAGCCTACTATAGGCCCAAAATTACTAAGATGAGTAAATACACTAATTTTATGCACAACTATATGTACCTGAATCAAAACTAAAGCGAGCATAATTATTTCTTGAGAGAAAACTAGCTTTAAACTAGTTTTATTGGGTAGTATGTACACTCGGATACTTTCTCATATTTAGCCTAGTAAATACTTGGCATTGCACACTAAATGTGTTGTTTGATTTTTTGTACTTTTGCTTTACCGATAATTCGAGATTCTCAGAATTCAGGCAAGAATTCATGCTTGCACATGTGTATGCTTGCTACTTGCTAGTAATTAGGTATCTAGTAACTAGGTATGTATGTATATATGATATATCATGCATGCACGTATTGTATATGTTTGAATCTCAGCATAAGCCTGTAACAAGCCAATATATATATATATGTGCACCTATATAAATGATCAAATGTATCATAATTTTAATTAGTACCTAATTTGAAATTATAAGTGTTATAATATATATGTCTATATTTTCTTGTTATGTAGGTCTAATTACACACTACTCAGTATATAGTTTTTCTTTAACTTTTTCTCTGTTTTTTATTATCGTCTTCTTATATTTAACTTGTTTTTTATTAATTTTGCGATGCCTATAGTTTGCATTATATTAATCAGAAAATGGTATCTGTCTTGATCCCCTAACTCTTGCACTCCCTTAACCACTCTGATATATACTTTCCTCTTTTTATTTTACATGTGCAAATTTTTTACATCTTCGCGTAACTGTACGTTTGAAGCTCGAAATAAACATTATGTTTATTTCGAGCTTCAACGACTGAATGGAATTATTCAGTCTGTGTCTAATTCTGCTAAGCCTTCTGGTTAATTATTGGGATTCACTGGTTGTCACTTTAACAAGTCTCATGCACAGTTCATATACTAATGACTAAACTCACCATGAGTATAACTTGAAACGAAATTCTAATTATAGTTTACCATGTTATACAAAATGAAATTATTTAAGCCACAATGTCGAACAGATATTAGAAAGTACAGAATTCGTTTTCTTATTGAGTCACTGAAAAATTGCACACTAGACACTTGAGTCACTCAATTGCACAAGTAAAAGTTGCACAACTGAAAATTAAAGCAATTTTACTAGTATACCAAAATCGGGCACACAGACATGCAATTTGCGTTGTGCAACTGGCAGTACAGAGCTTGAAGCGTTGCTTGCATTTGTTCATTATTAATTCACAAAAAGTCAAAAGAGACGCCGGAAATATTGCGCACAATAATTAACCAGCATATATTAAAAAGGCAACCTTACAAGTTCTATAATGACTTGGGGCTCTTAAGCACACCAGACACTTTGCACAATTTAAAGTTCTTCAATTTTGTATTCTTCTAATGCAGGGGAGGATGTAAATCTTCTGTCTGGTGTAAGTACAAGACACAGTCAGAACAGTATCAGCAGAAATGTGTTCATTGCACTGAGACATGTTTGAAGTAAGCTTGTCAATTTCAGAACTTCATATTTTGATCTCCATTTTCTGAATTTGTCACTGAATTTCTTGAAAGATAGGAGCAGAAATAGAAACAATGATTTATAGTCATTAATTTGTTTTTCTTTTCTCTCTTTTGTATGGTTAATAGTGCCTCTTCATAAGACACTGGCTTTTTCTCTCGCTTAACTAGTATGTTTTAATTAAAAGTCGCACAATTAAAAATTGCATGTCTACGTGCTCTCATTGAAGAGAGTACATTACCAAACAGTTGTGCAACTAAAAGTATGAGCTCAGATTGCAGTTTTTAGTTGGTGCGCCCTCACCGACTTTAGTTATTTACAGATTCTGCAATTTTTAATTGCACAACTGAAAATTGCATGTCTGTGCGGGGCTTAAAGCTTTATGTCATTATTTACCAAGCTTACTAGAAGCCGTAGTGCCCTACTAGAGTCATTATCAGTGATGCAATTCCAAATAACATGATCATGACATTACTTAGTGTGGATAACGGTTCTGACATCAACAAGTATTATTATGTCATGAGAATGATAGTTTATCTGCAAATTTTTAACACAGTTACAAAACAATGTGATTTTCTCAGAACAAACGTAATGTGGGTTACGCCCTTCTTCCACTAAACCACAGAAATCTAAATTTTACCAACTATCAGAGCCATCCATCTTGAAAGCCAGTCCTATTTATTTACATGTAACGTGGCGCCATCGCTCGGACGAAGAGTGAGTACATTCACTCATCCTTTGGACTCACGTTGTTTGGTCCTCCGCCGAGTGACGTGCATGGTTATGATCCACCGAGCACTGAGCCACTGACTTTCGACGTTCCCACGCTCAGGACACCAGTAGCGATGTGCGAACACAGAGAGCAGAAGAATTTCTGAGGTGCTTGGTTTTAACCATATGGGATAGAAGTAATGATGATGGTCAAGAAGTTTAACACAAAATGAGATTATCGTTGCGTAGGATGGCACAGGGAGTTATATTTATTGTGTTTCCTATGTTTCTATGGACTTTACTATACCAGACAATGTTACAGTCAATCGCGATACGTAATGCCCAAGCAGCGCCGTATTTTGATACTAGCAAATTAGGACCTGCCGGTCAGGCTCCTGCAGGAGACTTCTACCCAAATTTTCATCATTTCAGACTACAGCAAAGCAGAAACTCTAACGACGATTCTGCGAATGATCAGGTGCTAGAAAAGAAAAACTCGAGCTTAGACTTCAGTGATTATAGCAATGAAGTAGAATTAATGAACATCGAGCTTTCTAAAAGAACTAATTTGCAAGGCCTTATAGAACTAAATGACATTTTCATGGCCGTTAAAACCACGCAGAAATTTCATCGAAGTAGGGTTCAAATAATTCTTGACACTTGGTTTACTTTAGCACCGCAACAGGTAAGTGCTACATCTGTAGTTATAATATGCAAATTATAGATGTCTTCGCAAATGCTACTTTTTGTCCCAAAAACCAATCGTACAGAGCGGACGCTAGGAAAGGTCCGATTTTCGGTTGTCGTAGAAAGTTATAGGTATGAGATTTGCGTATGCATGGAGGCGCGCACAAGTTTCTATTCTACGACATTCTATTCTGTCTCTGCAGTGGGGATTAAGATGTAAGCTTTAGTATCTAATCGAATAAATCCATCGAACAATTGACGAATTATTTAATAAATATTTCATTGAATTAAATGATACTGTATTTAACAAAATGACATATTGTATCGATATTGTTTGTTTGTTTGATGATAGATGTTAACCTAAAATTGAAAATGCCAGCTTATTTTGAAAAACGAAGTACAGGCCTTTTAAAACCTTAACATTCGACGTCTGTAAACCACGTATGTGCAATAAAACTACGCGAATTATGAATTTAAATGTTTACTTACTCACGATAATACTTAATTCTTATCATAATCATATGATATCAAATATATATCTTTTTATCATATCATATCATTTTACATCAATTTAGATTCAAGAAAATGCTAGCATTTACAAGCAACAGTGTCGCCACCTAATAGAGGGCGTTTGAAGTACTCGAAACTTTTGTATCTTTAACACCGCAGAAGTTTTGAAGTTTTCTATGCGCAATGCCGCATAACTGGCGTTTAATGTTATTGACAGATCATGGGCGACTTTTAATGCACGTTGAGTTAGCTTAAAATCATAATTTAAATTTAAAGCCTTTATGCACTCGGCTCTGTTTCTAGCATAAAAGGGCAATGATTGATGCAGCTCATGCAGCTGATGTTTAGATACGACAATATAAAGATATCACATTTTCTGCTCCGTTACTTTAATAGCTCAGTCCAGTTGCTACTGTACCTGTTAAGTTAAAGAATGCTGTTGTTACTTGCCTTTGTGAGAAAACGGGTTCATCCAGAACTCGCATCCTGAGCTCTCTGCTGCTTTCTAGTAATACACTCCTTTCACTTCATTATTCTTTGGTTTATAATAGGTCCTAGGGTTCATTGGTTGTACTTGTAGGACCTATTAGGCATACATCAGTGATAATATGGCATTTTTATGTTTTTAATACAATAAGAAAATTAAACACGCACGATAATTGCAAAATTCCTAAACGAAAATTTTGTCCCTCTTGGTATCTTGAGACGGTATTAAGAGAAACATTAAGAATTTATGACAAAGCCCTGTAGGACATTATAGGACAACACTCTATTTACCACTTCTCTCTGTAAGCTGAAAAACTTGTCTTTTTCATGGTTGTGCTACCACTTTGGCATAATATTGCAGGGTGTGTTAGCTATTAATTGCAATAAAATGCGAACTATAAAGGTTTTATGGCATTAGAATTATTGTCTAGCTACGTGTTGTAACCGAATGAGAAAATTTCTGCTTTGTGGTAACAATATTACGGTCGATCAACTCACGTTTTAGTCTTCTTTCAGTAGATGGTTCAAACGTCGTAGTGTAACATGTACAGATCTAAAAATTAAAATAAAAACATCGGCCAGTGCTAGCGGATTTTTGCCTTGTTCAACAACTTTCTATAACTTGATTTTGATGTTTTCTAAGCGTAAAGCTGTGAATAGGACACGCTTAAGGTTCAAAACTCACCACCTGTTGCCTTCTTACTGTTAAGGTTTATTACGAAATCATCATGTGTTCCAGACAACGAATCCAATGACCATAATATTCTAATAAAAACAATAATGCATTAAAAAAGTTTCGCAAAATGGGAAAATTCATTGAGATAACCGGAACTCCTGCATTTTTAGGAATCGTTTACCCATTAATTTCCCACTATTTCTGTAATGCCGCAGGTGTGCCCTCGCTTCTTATACTAGGAAGTGTAACACATGCTAACCTTTGGTAACTGAAGATGGGATGCTGGTCCCTCAGGGACTCAGCCGTTACATATTTCGCCTGTCCTGGCCATGTCTTCTCAGCTTTGTTTTTTGAAAGCGCATGTGAACCTCCCAACAAACTTTTCACAGGATTCAGTTTCATGGATCTGGGCGAGAAAAAATTTGGCGGGTAAATTTTGCACGGGCGTAGTCATGTGAAGGCTTCACTTTTTTGCAAATTAAGAACATCGGATCTATTGGATTAATATTTTCCTATGTTAATTGGCAAATTTCTTTCTATCAAAAAGATTTTTTTGCTTTCTGTTTTGTAGATTTGTACATTTTCGCACATTTTTAATTAGTTTTTAAATATAAAGTTATCTCCTTAAGCATTTAGTGCGTTTTTATCCTACGGTTAAAACAAACGTCTAGTTGGAAAACGAAATTACTTCAGTGGAAAGCATTTTCAGCTTCCAAAAAATTGCGCGGTAACATCAAAACGCCACACGTCATTTTCTGCTCGTTTATAGCTAATAAAATCGATCATGAGCTCACACATTTGTATATAAAACAGCAGTGTGTGGGGCGCCCAAGACTTCGAATAGGTTTGGAAAACGACGGTGGTGATCTGGACGGTATTTATTTGTACGACAGACGAGAATTTGTTATAGTTGCTATCTTCGTAAGGTAGAGCCATTAAAAACCACGTGCACGTAACTGAGGGCTACTGTGCCTTGGCTGGCCGACACATTAGGTTTGTCTGAGACTCAGAGTTTCTTGTATTACTGGATTCATGACTTTTGCATTACGCCATTAAATGAGAGCAGAAAGCAATAAATTTTCAGGAGTGCTTCTGTAGAGGAATTAGAAATCTAACAGAAGGAAAAATTTCTTCTGTCTATAGTCGAAGCCGATGGCTGCTCATCATTATCATGACGTGAAGAGAGCGAGAGAGAGAGAGAGAGAGAGAGAGAGAGAGAGAGAGAGAGAGAGAGAGAGAGAGAGCAGATGAGAGCAGATTCCAGAGAAGACCGGGCGTACATATTACGGACTAAGTTTTATTAAATTAAAAGTATAAATAGCGTTATTATAATATTGGCTGAGTGTCTCACCTTGGACGGATATCCTTGATAATGAGCCAGGCTTGTATTGTATGAGCCCTGGCTTCTCATGCTGGATTCCCGCTTTCAATATACCGAAGTGTATAAAAGTTAAATAGAAAAGCAATATCAGTCAATATTTTTCATTAAGCTTAATGAAAAAAGACAACTTTATAACTAATGAAAAAGCCAACTTTATATAACAAAATGAAAAAAAGACAACTATATAACAAATGAAAAAAGAAAACTTTATAACTAATGAAAAGATCACGTTCTTAAAAAAATAAAAGAAAGTTATGTACGAAAACGACTTTCTACTGTTACAACAGTCATCATCCTAGTTCTCAAGCACAAGCTTGTCCGAAAAGTGGGTTATAAGCATCTCAAAACACGAAATCTTTCATTCTTCCTGTTGACTTGAAAACTTCCTACAGTTGTCACAACATAATAAGGATGTGACTGCAACTCCCTATAACAACAACAGAAATAATTTCTTGGTCAATTTCAGTTATACGCCAAATAGTTATTAATCTTAATTTAACCATACTTTGTAACAACATGCTTCAAAACAATTTATAGGTCACATAACTGCAGATATCGCAGTTTTTACGTTAGTATTTGTATGGGATAATAGATGAGGATCATCGTATGAAAAAAGGTGTTTTACGTTAGCATAAATTCTTTAGTTACTATTTTCAGCTACCTACATTAACGAAATCACCATTATCAAAAATTCGAACAAATCTTAAAACGCCAAAATATTATTCACTCACGGAGATAAATAGCCGGATGCATTGCAGCAAATGCAACTTTCGAGAAGTGAGTTTCCTGGCGAGCATCAGTCTATTGACTAACCAGATCCAGAGTTGTTTAAGTTCGATCGCTAAGCATTTACCGTGATTGCTTTTATCCCATGAATAATTTTATTGGTCCTTGTTCACTATGCTCGTTTGTCAGGTTGTTCACAATCATTAAATTATTGTTTTTTGTGATTTTTTTAATATTTACCATATTTGCAGTGTCGTCAACTGACACTGCATCGTTGCTTGTTATTTCATTTTCAAACTCTTCGTTGCTCCGACATTGCACATTTTTAAATCGAAGACAGGTGCTGTGTGTCCAAAGTGTCCGTGGCAGCAAGAAAAGAACCTGTGTTTAGAGTAACTGTATATGCTTCATGCGGAGATAATTCCCTCAAAAACTCACTTATGGAGGCGTTTATTGGGTAAAGAAATCTCCATCGATAATTGAGCAATTATCTTCCTGGGCATCTTCTTTGACTGGGGCGATTATTTCAGGTAGCATCTTTTTAATAAAGAGGTGAGAGTGAGTGAGAGCATTCCAACCAGGCGGGCCTGTTTTTTGTGAAGAGCACTTTGGCGTATATCTCCTGCTCAACCTGTCTTCCTACAAAGGAATTTGAAACTGATGCAGAGCACGCAGGTGCTTTATTCATAGTGCATCGTTCAGCTTGCAGATATTTGGAACTAAAATTGCTATATCCTGGTTACATGTACATTTTGGTATAGTTATCCGGCAGGTCAAAGGTTAAAAGGGTAAAGGCTAGTCAACAATTTTCGGCGTCCCCTTCCTTTTTGCAACTCATTACCTGCAATGTGTAATAATTATTAGAATAAACCGCAGTGGTTTATAAACATTTTGGCAATAGCAGTCATAATTTAGTTAATTAACAAAGGTTAAGAAATCAATTAAACGTCAGAAAAAAGTGTAAATTTGGCCAATTACTATCTTAATTTTGTGCAACAGGTAAACTAAATTTACAAAACGTCTTTAGAAGAACATGGCAAATCCAATTTTAGCAATTTTCTTTAGCGAACCTGTTTGGGCTGTTATATCCTATCATGTCTGTATAAATTGCTAAAATATTGCTTCTTAATATGATTTTCTTGCCAAGAAATCGATGGAATGAGTAACACGTTTCTTTGTTAACATTATTGCACAGTAGATTTCGTCTGGGCTGTCGAAGTACACAATAGTTGCGTGTGTCCACATACTGAAATCATATAACTTATTCATATTCTTATCAATAGCGTCTTTGTGTGGCACTAGGCCTATAATCTTTGTTGTGATTGAATTATGCGTTTCACGAAAAGACGTAACAAAGTAACACTTGTTCTCTCGTAGTTTTTTCTTAGTTGATAATAGTTGATGGCATAACTAAGAACACGTGTTTTGGAAATTCGTATCGTGCATGGTCGCTTTAGTTAGTGGGATTTTATTCATGAAATCACTGAAACATAATATATTTAAGTCAGGAAATTAATAAAGAGATTAGAACTTACGAAATTCACTTCTTGCAATATCCGACCTTTTTGTTTATTTGTTGCAATCCTTATGAGATCCTTTCGGATAAGGCTGATAATAAAAATCAGGTACAGTTAACATACGTATGCGTTTAGCGTAATGTTTTCAGGAATAGACATTCATAGACTTATATGTAGTTTGTCATATAAGTAAATAAAATATGTATGGCATATATAGGGATTTTAAGCAGTTGTATGCTTTTATTGTGAGCACATTTTATTATAAGCGCAATAATTTATCAGAATAATTTTCGCCATACAGGAAAAGCAGTAATATGAGCTGTGCAATGTAAGCACTTAAATATCCAAAATGACAAATTTAGATCCTGGGACGACAAGATAGCTTTGTTTGAGTGCAGAGATAGGTAACTCGCTCTGCCAACATATAACATATGGAGCGTGGGAAACACCATAAGACTAGTACGCTTATCCTTGATATGTCCGTACAAGTATTGTATGCAATGATATTAGCTGTATATTAAACTACATAGGCCCGTAAACGTATTCCGCTGTGTAATTTCTATAGATACAGTCATTTTCAGTAGTGCCTTTTAATTTTTGACTAATTTGGTATTTTTGATTCGCTTTTCTTTTAATTATTATGTTTCCTTAATCCTTATACAGTACTTAATTGCGCAAAGTTTAAAGGTCACTAAGGTAAAAGTATATATAATATTAGGCTGTTCATCTTAATTATGTGTTACAGTTTATAGGTCCAAATTATTTTAAAATTGCAGAAGCAGGTGAGCTATAAATCTACTATAAAAGCAAACTTCAAAACTGCTTTTATAGTATTTTTATGCGCGCAGTTTTTGATAGATAATTAGATATAGGCGTAAACTTTTCTAGTTTGAGGCCATTTGTTTTCAGTTTTGGCAATTATCGTGTTACTTCTTGTCCAATGTTCTGAGGTGATGAAGTGACATTTAGCTGAAACCAATTAATTAAACAAGATGTTATAATCTAACCCCGGCACAGCATGTCAAATAGATTACGTGCAGACGCAGGTTTTCAACCACCTGCATCCTGTAATCCTGGTAACCCAACCTTCTGGGTGATGCATTGAATCAAACACACGGTTATTGTCATGCTTATACCACTTGCCCATGTTTCACTTTTTGATTGACTAGCTTTCCTTTCTGTCCATTCTTTATTGCCTGCCTTGCTGTGTAGCTCGAGATTTTTTAATTGATAAAGTTAATGTCTGCTTTTTATATATGTTGCGCCGTTGTTATGCGCTCTGCAAAACTGGCAGATTCTTTGTAGTTACCTACAACAAGATCTGTACAGGCGTTTTGCAAAATAATTATTAGTTTGACGTATACTACACAGGTATATAACCATACTTAGCAGTAAAAGTGTTGTACATCAAAAGGGCTGTAGCATATACTTTTTTGCAACATCCAGGAATGTTTTCGTATCTTTTCCAATTAAACTTTTAACATCATTTTTGCTACCCTTGTGCCCCGCTTTGTATTTAATAGCGCGATGATTTTAGAATTATTTTAGGCGGTTAACTAAATAAAAAGCGTATAGTTTAGAAGAAAAATGATGCCAAGGTTTACAGGACGAAACTAATCACATTTTACAAGTTGTGTTAAAATTACTGGCCTGTCAACTTAATTTAGCATGGTTCGAGTGAGGCGTGGATACGTTTCAATCATTTTCAATGCCACTGGTCAAATTTTACATCATTTTGTTTTTTGGCAAAACAAATATTGAATTTAGATTACGATGAGTGCAGACTGAAGATTTTTTAAGTTCAAATAATAAGACACTACTTGCGTATGAGATATATGCCAGTTGTTCGTAATATTTAGGATGATCGATATCATGCAAATACCTCTTACTGATATGAACTTGTACAGGTAATCCAGCGTTTTGTTATTTTAATTTAATTCACTATTATGATGTGTTCACAAATACGTAAACGAAGCCTAGTAAAATTCGTTGTGCATATCAGCGCCGGCCTTAGTATTATGGGCCCTGTGTAAAGAAAAAAGTGCAGCCTCATCCCTATGGCAATTTGTTTTCAATAATAGCCATTTGATTTTAGTAAATTGTTAACAAGGGCGTAAAATTAAGCTATGTATGTGCACCTATAGCGGTGTCAATGCCAATACCCTTGTTTGCTGTTATTACCGCTTATTATTATCAAATACTAATCTACCGCAAGAACCTTAGGATGTTAAATTAAAGCACCTATATCTGCTTAATTAAAATATCTAGCAAAAGTAATTGAAAAATAAAGTTTGTAAAAATAAAAAAACACAATTTAACAAATTACAAATTTAGCAATTGTATTACAAGAATACATAAACATAAGACTTAAACATTATGAATGCGCTTTTAAATGGTACTGAGAATCTATGTAGGCCTTTATAAAAGAACGTAATTATTTGATAAGTATTGGCTAATATCTCAGGTTATTTCGGCTGAGCCGAAAAAAGCCGGTCAGTTATTCTGTTAAACTAGGCAACACTTTGCTATCTAATAGTACTACATCTGTGGATACGATATTAGATAATGATGTTTTATTGACATATCGTCTTAGACAAAGAGAGAAATTGTTATTGTGTGTTTGTTGTTTTTTTGCAGCTAGGTATCTCATACCAAGGGGTTTTTCTGAAAACACGAAACGCAATAATTATAATTCTGCTAAATATTATAATCATTCAAATTCGGCTGCACTGCCTCAAAATTGAGCAGGTTTTCGTTACGCTTTCACACTCTCCTACTCCGAAAGATTGATATTTCTGATAATAATCCAGTTTATAATTTAATCCAGTAACTTTAAAATTGGTTAGTGATTCATGTAGATTATGATTGTAAGCAGGTAATTTTTCAAGTTCATAAAACCTGTTTATGAAGAAAGATTAATTTGAGTGGATGTTTCATCACCTGAAGTTCCTACAACAATCATCAACGAAGATTATTTTTGTGGACTAGATAGTGATCTTAGTACGGATTATGCATGGTTGATGTTTGTTTGTGTGTGAAACCAAAAATCATAAAAGTGTAAAATGTATTACTACATTGTGGTTAATGGTGTAGATAAAAAAGTGCTAGAACCACTTCAGGACTTGTTTTTCGTTTTGTCTTCCATGTTAATGCTCGTAACACGGGTTATAATTCTCTTTACTTCCTGTTCAATAGACGTGTCATGTCAAAAGGCTGTTAATAATAGAGTCATTAACTTATTGTAAACTAACAAAAATCTAGGGCATCAATCAAGTTCTATTAAATACATACGAAATGTGTAAACTTATTGTAATGATATAGAATATCAATAATTGCAGGGTTATCTGAGTAAAATTTGAGGAAGATTTATAATCGATTTTAATTTTTTATTTGCATTACAAAACCAGTTATATTATTCATTCATGCTCATTACTTTGTTTTCTAGTGGCGATAATTTGTACTCTTCTTTTGTCTGTTTGCTTATTTTTCTTTTGGAAATTTTGAATATTTTAAGACCCGCCTAGTCATATAACTTGGTGCAGAGATCCCTGTATACTATTTCGGTTGTATTGGTCTGTTTTCTGTAAAAATTTCATTGCATTGTTATAGCCTTACGGTACCGTATGTATTCTAAATAAATACCTGTTGTTTGATTAATCGACTACTAGCGGTCAGGAAGCTTGTTCAAGTTTTATTGCTCAATTTGGAAAGATGGTTCCCACTCTTGTTTATACAACACCGTAAAACAGTGAGACAAGCGGCGACATAAAATTTGAAAATAACTCGATTAAGTTCCTTGTAAAACCATTCTTTTTCGATGCACTAAAGATCTTTCCCACGATCTTAACTGGTCTATTACCTGAACAGAATTTGCAATGAGCAGTTTTATCCTTGAATGTTGGCGATTAGGTAAGATATGATGACGAAGACGCTGGTTTTATTCACCAGGAAGTTTCTATTTCTTAAAGTGCAATAAACCTGGCTCCCCAGCCGCTGGCACTTTTAATGACTTGTATGTTCTGATTTTGTTACCAGGCATACCTTTTTGTCATAACTTATTAAACGAAACGACATTTACTATGATTTACGTTAAATAAAATATTGAATTTGAAATTTGAATAGTTTAAGTTCACTGTGGATTTAGCGAAGTAATAAACGCGGTTAACGAACTCGTAAAATTAAATATAAATCTTACGCAAATCTTCCCCTTTCACAGTACTCTGGGTACTAGCCATCTAGCCCTGTCCTATCACTGGAGCCTTAACACGAGCAAAATATTTACGCTTTGTCAACACAATCCTTCCGACTAATAAATCTGAGGTTTGATCAAAAGGCAGCATTTCGCATTACTCGATCCCTGTCTGGTCAGACGATGTGTGGTCAGAGATTAGGGCATTGCGTTCGGAACATGTGTTGTTACCCTTCTTCACACAACGTTTATCCATCATGGCGTCAGCGTATTAATTTGTGTCAACAAAAAACTCTCTTGGTTATACTAAAACAGTAGAATTAATGTTAAATCGCCTGTTTTATTAACGGCAGAAGCATTCCATACATGGTTACTATATTTTATGACTGAAATGTTCCCCACTAGTCTCAGTTCTGTATAACTCTCAGGTTTTTCTGTCTAACTATGTAAGTTCGTTTACTATTTAGCTCGAAATCCAGCTGGTGTGTGTCATGCAGACATGTACTCATGTGACCTATCTAGTGAGAGCCCAGATATAGTTTCAAACCGCTAAATGTCTTGTTCCTTTTAATGCTTGAATTTATTGAAATGTTATGCGTCTACCATAGACAAATAGAGATTGGCACCACAAAAAGTTTTCTCTCAGCGATCTGTCAAAACAAAAGTGCGAGTTGAGATGTTGTTGCTCTTGAATTGTTTATTTTGAAAAGCCAATAACTTTTTTAGCCAAACAACTATGCAGATTAAGTTGTCTGGGTTGAAAACTGCCCTGGATGCAATTAGAGCATACTCCGTATGCGTGAACTCAGAAGTTTGACTTGTTATTTGCTTTTATAGTAAGAAGAGATACTCTGTTTATTTATGATTGTACTACTATGTATTGCATTGTTAGTATTCTTGTCTCTAATTAGAATTTAATTCCCACGTAACAATAGTCTTATGTAATCAAAGAAAGTGGAGTTGTGATGAGCTAAATTGACTGCCTAGTTTAGTGATGTTAAGTCAGTTCTGTTTGCTGATTCATGCTGCTATTTTGTGTCATTTCACAAATTTTGCGTTGATTTTTGAGCAATACTGCATAAGGTCGATATCAAGATCACTATCAAGATTTTTGTAGTTTTCAAGATCATTGTGTTCACTGTGGTCATTGTTATTTTTGTTGTATCCACAGGATACTTTACAAAAGTTGTAATACACTTAAGACGCTTTGGAGCTTTTGTAAAATCCAGCCTAGCAACTTTTTAACAGTTTCCTGTGTTACGTAAAAGGCGCATTTAACATCTAATGCGTAGAAATCAAACGTACCAATTTTCCGATTTTTTCGCCCAGTTCTTCCAAAATAATCATTGTCGGGTTTTCGAATCACCTGTCTTTGATGTCAGAGTGAATTTCCTGCTCAAGTGCGTATTTGCATACGTCACACATTCTGGAGAAACCGTGGAGGATTCTGGCGTTCACGAAAATCACAAAAGGAAAAGCAAAGTTACACAGATAACTTAGCGGGCTCAAACTAAGTAGCTGTATCTAGTTATAAAGTTTGCATCTCGAGGCTGTTAATTTATTATGATTTTCTGGTGTAAATAACTCATTTAATACGCATGCTGCACGTGTTCTTCAACACCCTATTGCTAGATTTCCGTTCAAGATTTTCGTGAAAATCTTGTATACCTCCACCAGGACACCTGTTACTGTGGCGTTCGGCGGAGGCACGTTTTGTCCCAAAACAATAACCCAATACTAGGATGAGAGGCGTCAGTGATTTCTTTTAATTTGACGGCCTGGGGTGCTACAACTATTTTATTGCCCGCATGATTTTGTCATATAGCACGCGAATGTTTGCCGACGCCCATTCGCATAAGATATTTCAATGAGGAAATTGACTTTTTATAAGCTGCATACACAGTGTTAGTCAGGCCAACACCCAATTGTCACTTTCTTGCATAGCAATTGATACAACCTATAATTGGCACTTATAGATCTGTGTATTTCAAATGAAAGATATACGTTTCGCAGTTGTCAAGTATATGAAATAGTTTGGGTAATTAATAAACTTGTTTTCAAACTTTTGTGCAGTTGGGAAGGTTAAACTAATGAAGTTTAGATGACGTAGTAAAGATGACAAATTATAATGGTTAGACCTGCAGTTTTACCTTCAAAGTCATATCTAATCGCATAAGCATGTACATACCTGAAATTGGCGAAATTGGTTGTAATTAAAAAAATGCAAACTATAATCTCACTTTAATCGCGTTTCGTTTGTTTTTTAATATCAACTTCAATTTTAATTAAAATTAATTAAAATTAATTTGACTTGTTAATGTTATACACTCTTAAATATTATACACTTTGCATTTGTAATTTTATTTTTCTTCTATGACTTTTAGCTGAAAACTGAATTGAAAGCTTCTTACCAAAAGTTTTTTTGTGAAATGAAAACCGTCACAATGCTTCTCTAGCGACAAGCCTATGTACTTTAAATTCAAGCAGATCTTGTATAACGGCATTGTTGTGCCCTATATAAGTAATGGGCCTCTTGAGACATGTCTATATACATGTATATGTATTTTCTCCCCTTGGCTATGTGTATTGTGAATACGAATATTATTCTTGCACAAAGAAAGCACTTCACTGACTATAATGTCCTTGAAAATCATCTTCGTATTTGAATAATTTTGCAATTTTTGCAGGCTGGAGTTGAGAAATATTAATTGCATTCTAGACGTGTGCTTGCTGCGTTTGTTGTACAGGGTTACTGTAATAATAGGTAAATGCGCAGATGCCCCTACGGTAAAAATATATTACATTCTTGTATATTAATAGACATGCAGATCAATTTCAAGTCTCCCTAAACTGATAACAAAATTTTAGTGTTATTAATGTATTAACGTGATAATACTTGTGTGTTATTAAAGACGGTGGTAAAACTTCTTGGTCTGCGGTTTTCTTTCCCTTCCAACTATTTCTATATATATATACTATAGGAAATGTTTGCTGAAATTTCGACTCCTGCAAAACTAATGTCATATTTGAGGGTTAAGAAGCTAGATTACTAACTATTTT
Organism: Tubiluchus corallicola; assembly: GCA_030141605.1. Taxonomy (NCBI): domain Eukaryota; kingdom Metazoa; phylum Priapulida; class Priapulimorpha; order Priapulimorphida; family Tubiluchidae; genus Tubiluchus; species Tubiluchus corallicola. The sequence goes on along the minus strand of JAQGDQ010000129.1, from coordinate 351,448 downwards.
TTAACTGAACCTCGTATAGTACTGAAGTGAAGAAACGGAGCTAAAAATAAAGATTTGACTCAGTATACATTAAATGCAAGATAAAACTATGAGCTAATTTTCGTTTTCAAGTAAGGGCCAAATAAAGAAGATTTTATTCTGGCAAATTTTACGTCCGAATCACAATAATTAAAACCACATAGGGTATATCTAGTAAGAGCAAATATCATACAAGTAAAAATATAAAACTTGTATTAGATGGTAATAAATCTATATATTTTTGTTTACCCCTTGAAATGCGGGTGTATCCTAAGTTGGTAATCCAGCATTAGATAGAAGAGTTTTTTAACCTTAACAGAGGTTTTTTGATGTTCTCGAAAGGCAAATTGTCTAAACTTCATTTGTTACGCTGTTAAATCGTGAGAAAACTTGAGTGGGAAAAAACGCGGCAGAGCACGCTAGTGGGTTCAGGTTTTCCCGTGAGGCAACATTTGTTTCGGCGCCATTCTTGAGCAGAATTTCTATGTGGTTTTCCGGTACGATTTATTTTCTCGCTACTGAATTCTTTCACTGTCTTTTCCCATGGCTTAAAATTGCCCCCGGCTTGTGTAGTGTACATAATAATTCTTGTTGTCAATCAGAAACGCGCAAAGGTTCGCATGTTTTGATTTGAAAATTAAAGTTGATGTGCACCATCTGTTTCGCAAGTAATATTGCCACATTAAAATCTATCATTTATCAACTCGACCAAAGTTTGAATTACTAAAATTAATAAATCTTAAAGGATCTTTGTGGGGCTCCAAGATTATTGTAATAGGTCTGAAAGAGAAGAGGGAAGGACTGACATGCGGGATATGCGGACTGTGCCGATGATCCAGTCGGTACTCTCGATCTCAACAACTTGATGAAAGCAAAAGTAGAGCTTGAGGATATCTGTTTCTTTTATTATGCACCACTTTAAATACTTTTATCTGCATTGGATGATGTTTCACGCTAGCACGACATTAAAAAAACTGAGAGCTCAGCCATGTGAATCTTCAATTTGATGAAATTAACGCATTATCATGAAGAAAAAGAAGTTCGATTCGTCCAACAAATCGTACCTGCAGGTTCTTCGAATTCTGCATTTTTATTTTATAAATTAATTAACATTTCATTGCATTTGCGTGCCAATAGAGGAGACAGGGCGCGAGGCTGAGACCCGGTCAAGTTTCACGTTTGTTTGCTTGTGCAGAAGAAAAACACTTTAACGATTGACCACTTTTGCCTTTGCAAACAAACCGTTACCTACATAGCTTCCACGCTTGATCAACAGGAGCAAATAATTTAACTTTTCGCACGATGGAAAGCTTAACTAGTCTACCAGGTAATTTTTAGATCTGCTATACTATTTTGACTATCTCAAAATAACCCGGTACTAGGCCTTTAGTATTGGTTGTCTGAAAATTATTCAGAGTTAGCATTATCTTTAGTTAGATAAAACTCGCTTAAAATGAATTGTTCCTTCGCCACCTGTCCATGCTACACTATTTTCCGGTTTAGTTGCGCCTCCTGGCATTTATCTGCCCTCATAACTGGTAGTACACCATTTGTTATCAGATGATGCTACCAATCTGGTCTTGTCTGATCCGTTTAATTTTTAGACAACCTTGGTCGTTTGTAGTTTAATAAGTCAAATTCAATAGTCAAAGATCATCAGAATCTAAAATGTTGACAAAGGAAGAAATGTTGTATCAAGTAAGGCAAAATTGACGTAACTGACGTGGAAATACCTGTGTATGAAAACCGAATTGGTAGGACAAACGTTAGTAATCTTTTTTCATGAGTAAAGTAAATGTTACATACGCGAGACAGATAAGGCTAGATTGACAACTTGTCACGTTTGATTTTATTATCTTTAAAGAGGGCATACTGATCAGAGGTACTCTCATACCAACATAAAAATTTGCTGTTCCTTCAACATCACAATTTTGCATCTGCATTAGCTTGCTATTAGTAGTTTCAAATATAATGTACACATGTAGATATAAACGGCAACAGCAATGATCAGCTATCATCAATTGTTGCTTTAAGAGTCGTTACGGTACACCTGTTAGATTGCGCCTCATTAATGAGTACTAATCGTGTAATAATGAACTCATTTGATATCAGGTAACAGATCGTTTCACCTGAGCAATGATAATGTTATTTAACTGTAAATAGAATATTTGCATAGCAGTTGTAAACAAGAAACCATTTGAACGTTTCCCATGCGATTTTTCTTAGTTGCAAAACTGCAACGCATAGACAGTGTCTTGTAGCATTTTGAGTTCCGAAAACGAATGTTGTAAGGCCTACATGTGGCGGTTAATATGACACCCATGTCAGACTAATGCTTTGGTAGTGTCAGTGAGCTTAACTGTCCAAATATTGTCTGCGTAAATGGCGTGTTGGCCTTTTGGGCAAGAAACAGATCTAGCTGTAGAGTATCAGGTTGACCTTAGATCCAGAGAGCTTTTCTTATAGCTCATGGGAGCCTCTTAAATCCATATGGCCAGAACTGTGAACACAAACTGTTTACGTAAGTGTATGGTGGAAAAATATGTGTAGTGTGCTAGCATGTCTTTTTTAAAAACAAAAGTGTAATTTATATCAGTACAAATTCACAGTTTCTAGTAAAGCTCAAAGTACGGACTTCATCCAGACATTTTTTGTTATAGCGAAGGTCAATGTGCGACTTTTCGCTAAAAAAAGCAGAAAAGCAGCAACAGCAGCGGCTGCGGTAGCGGTAGTGGTAGTGGTAGTAGCAGTAGCAGTAGCAGTAGTAGTAGTAGTAGTAGTAGTAGTAGTAGTAGTAGTAGTAGCAGCAGCAGCAGCAGTAGAAATGTTTTTTCTCCAAATTTCATAACAACCAGTTTAAATATTACATAACAATTTTTACATTTACAGTAATACATTTGGATCGCACTGCTCGTTTATGTTTAAAAGTACACTTGGGGAGTAAAAAGCAACAGCGCATTTGATTTGACCCCATCAGCTTTCTATGAGCTTCCTATTTTCTCAGTCAATATTCACTACTGGGCGTATATAACCTGTGCTATAAAGCTTTTATAGGGTCCAACAAATATTAATTGCAAGACACCTATTCTTTTAACTTTTTCATTGACATTTTTTCATCGATGTCCTCTAATATTTTTAATATTATTTATGTCCGATAATACACTTTCGAAGTGTATCATCCACTTTCAGTAAGCCGAACATTTTCTGTATCTATGTTTTATACTTAATGTTTTCTGCTAGACAAGTCAATGTGCCTATTTTGTTGTTAATGACCTTTTTTGGTTACTCAAAGAAAGACCTTTTAATGAGCGTCATTGTATGCAACGCGTTTGCGTAATAACGGTTTTACAGGACACTCTATATTATGTCATCACGTCTACACATTACAGCTTGTTGGCCAAGTGTTGTACTTCGTTAGTGTGTGAGTGTAAAAAGCTATTATTATTTTTAATCAAAAACTGCCACTAGGTTTTGATTAAAATATAAATTTTTGTTTCTCTTTTGCTCAGCTTTTTAAAAAATGAACATTTTATTTTTAAAATTATTTATTGAATTGGAAACACTTGACTCGAACACATTATGCATCTGTTGCTCTAACCTTAATTATTCACTTATCAGTTAAACTTTAAACGGTTGATGAGTAAAACATACAAATGCTGAACTGCCTTTGAACTTGGCATAGTCTTGAATCATGGGAGCGTACTCTTATGGAACTGTGCACACATGAACGGAGCCATTTGACTGGTCTAAATACTTTTAGCAAACAGTTCTTTTCCGAGCTCTCTTCTGCTTTAAACAGCTTATCAGAAAGAAAGGTTCGAGCTTTAACAAGTTTTGATGGACAAACACTCTTTTCCAAGACTAGGCATATTTGCTTAGTTTGTATGCGCGACACTAGCACTTGATGTATGTCTGCCACTGAGAACTCACGGAAGCTAACTACTGCAGAAAGCTACTTCATCGCCATTATCATCTTCATCATCATCGTCACCATCGTCATCGTCGTCATCATCGTGTCATGTATATCACTATTGTGCACATGCATGGATGTGTATAAGAAATTCAATACTGAATCATATAATGTACAATCGAGTATATTTTGCTCAAGTAAATGTTTGTTCATTGGAATAGAATTTTAACACACTTTGGTATGTAGTTTCATGTTACAAGCTCTTTAAATGGGCTCCTTCTTATTTTAGTTTTTGGAAGAAGTTGTAAGAATATACAGTATTTTGTCTGTATACTTGTAATTAATTTTTGTTTGCGTGTCTTCTTTCAACGCACAAAACTGACCACGCTGAAAGAATAAAATAAATAAGAAAATGTTTCTCTGTAAAATGAAGGATTATTAAAACGATAACCTGAGTTGCACACGTGTTACAAGGTACATTACTATTCCTTGAGATCATGCAGGTAAACATAAGACCTGACAAGTGACGTTCAAGTGGACATATACACTTGTTTGGATTTTTTGGATTTACACATGGTTGTTATCTGCTTTTTCACTTATTTCACGTCTGTGCCGCCTTTCCTCTCTCTCTTTCTGTCAGCAAAAGTTTTGGGGTTGGTGTACCTACACGATTTTGCTTCTCCATGCATTTCTCCAGCTAATGCTTAATGCAAGCATGTAGTGAATAGATGCCATCTTGACAATGGGATCCAGCTGCAGCTTACCTTGAATATGTTCTTTAGAATATGAGGATGAGCATAAGGCGCTGTTTGCGCAAACCGTCAACCAATAAAAAAGTCTTTCATGTGCAAAAGGGCCAGTGTTTTTTTATGGAATAGTTCTGCTGCTGGAACGCAAATATTTTGCATTGCCTAAGATTGCAATGATTTTTCTTGTTTGCTTAAGACATAGTGTTCAGAAAGGACATTGTGTTGCGTCTAGGGCTGGTCGTGTTTTATTTCTGCTCAGATTGTTTGTGTTATTTAACTATTTGTAAGAAGAGTTTAGAGAGTACAGTACAATGCTAATTGTTGGTCTTTATCTCCCGGGCATCTCCATATAGGTATTATTCCTCATCTTTTTCTTATTCTCTCCTACAGTATCCATAGTCAGCAGACGCCCAAATTTCCAGATTCATTTATTAGTTTAATAATCGAGGCTATAATGGGTTAATTTATAATGACCTAAAGTCACCATAATTTGTTAGAGATACTTTACTTCAAATTAGTTGTATAAATATTCTGCAGACGATTGTGTATTGAAATTTCACTAGTCGCGATCTGTCGTACTGATTATAATTCTTATTCTGCTACTCTGGTTAAAAATGTGCACTAAAAGATTCAAGTTTTTAATTTTAATTCATTTACACTGTTTGGCTAATTACATTTTTTTGTTTAGTTCATGTTTCAAAATTTACCAGTCTTAGTTACATAAAACGATGAGGTAAACAAAATCATTCAGCATAGGTTACAGTAAGTTGAGCTGCATAGAAAATTAAATTATAGCAAAGAACAGTTTTACACAGATTGAGAAGTATCAAAATGTTTTAAAGACGGTTGGTGCCTTGTCCGGTGTGTTTAAAAAGTAATAATAATGAGGATGATGATGATGATGAAGGTGATGATCATGATCATGATAATAATAATAATAATAATAATAATAATAATAATAATAATAATAATAATAATAATAATAATAATAATAATAATAATAATAATAATAATAATAATAATAATAATAATAATAATAATAATAATAATAATAATAATAATAATAATAATGTAATTTTGTAATTGCAAAGTATTGCTAACATACATTAATCACAAAGTGGCATGTTGCAACAATGGCAGACTGCCTACATAGAGATTCCATATTACATGTGTTCTCTAAAGGAAAGGCCGTAGCCCTGACAGCGAACAGCTCACTTCACATCTGGGTTAACACTTTACTTATAACTCTTTCACAGTTATTCTGCCTGTGGGCAAAAAGATAATAATTTCTTAAAGGCGTCCATTTACGGATTTGAGTGTCCTGCTGTTTTTCAGAAAGTGAAATGGAAATATGTGTTGCAGCTGCGATAAGCTTTTGTGACCCATTCACATTTAAACCTAATGAAAGTCCCAACTGCTAGTATGCTTGGTAACTTGGAAATGACTTTGAATTCTTCTGCATATTTTTACCAAAGTCGTAGTCTACTTTTAAAATTCGTCATCAGGATTGTTAATAGAACGAATAAGCAATATTACAATATTCCTATGTTGGCAAGGGTGTTTGCATCTCATGTAGTTTGTAGGATGCGATCCAGACTTTGAATCAGTAATATTCTTGGCAAACGCTATTAAAAACATAAATGTTGTAGTGTTACTTACCCAAGCTGTCCTTGACCAACCATGAAAACCAGCCTTGACCTATCCTGCCAATTCTGAGCGGGTAATTAGTTATACTGTTTTCTTATAGTACGCAATCTCGACTATTAGATCTATTTATTATTTACTGCTAGCCTTTTTAAACGGCCGCATCTGAAAGGTGTGAAAGTCAGCATTCTAGATACGGATGCGAATAAAGAAGCATTTGAACCTGTATGCTTCGTAACATTCGTTTATGGTATGCGTGTATACGTATATAGTATATTATAGTACAACAATATCCTATTATTCTTACTTTCTTAAGGCATCTCGCACTTTTTAGCCTTGCTAGCTGTTAGAGATTCATAAATGTATCAATTTGTGTGCCTGTTTTGGCAAATTATATTAAACAGTCTAAACAAAAGCTTGTTGCGTTTCCCTGTTTCCATCGTTTTCCCATTGTATTGGATGCCTGACTGACCTGGGATTAATCCTCTCTCTCTAAGCGGGCTAAAATACGACCAACCGATGGTTTATTTACAGCTTTCTAGGGATAAGCTAGATAAACATTGCTCACTTATTGCTGCGTTTTCAGCGTTCATGTCTTCTGGGAACTCATTTGAGGATGGTCCAGCCTTAGTTGTTGATGACAGATTCGCCTTCCGTTGCCCTTTTTAGATTTTGTGACAAAAGGCCATTGTATAAGTGAGATGTATTCAGGTTCTCATGAGTCTGTCATGTGTCTTATGCTTTCTTATGCTTTAAATTAGATCACATGACGCATGGCTACGCAAATACCAGTAAGACTAACTTTTCAAGTCTGGTGAAAAAACATAGATTAAATAAGTACAGTGTACAAAAAGCAGTTAACTCAAATCGTGCATTTCTACTTTTCAGTCATTGTTAAAACACAATATAGTGCTAAGCTATAGTCACCTTAGATTTCTGCATTCGGTACTCAAATTCTGTATTTGCGGCACCACTTGTGGAATTTTATGAAGTGTTTTCACAGTTTGTGACTGTATGTCACAGTTTATGGCGGTTCGCCACATGGTAGGGTTGTTCTTACTGTTATTGTTTTTGTACCAGCTGAGTACACAGAATACGGTGTGTAATGTCAAGTCGGCCGTCCATTTATTTACCCCCTCCTTGTGCTTATCTGCCACCGGGCTAATCGAAAACTTACCTGAAAATAACGATTGCTGAGAACAGACCAATTACTTGATTAGTAGTATCGGCATTTTGCATAAAGTAGGCCGGATATACTGTTAAGTACACTGTACAGCAAGTAGGGGCAATGCAGTGTCTGTAACTCCGTAACAGTACTTTTAGAACGTATAACCAGTCGGTGCTCCACCTTCTGCAATCTAAACAGATCGGTGTTTCAACTTGTTATTCTACTTACTGACTTGTCAATAATTAGACAAGGGTTGGCATTTCAGGCCAGTTTTATGCTTGCATGCAAATGTTCCTTGGTTTATCGACTTGTAATTAAGTCGGCGATGTACTTCTTGTAATTGTGATGGTGACGACCATGAAAACTCGTTTCATTCAACAGTTGTCAAACGCCTTTGACACCATTTCATTTTATGACTGATTATTTCTTGTTCCTCTATAGCTTCGTAATGTCACGAGGCCTTACACCCACGTTACTGGTATAGCCATGGCCATGTTATGGGGACAAAAGTTTTAGGGCCTTCAACTACTTTTGTTTTCTCCCGTAAGAATGGGGAGGTACTGGAACTAAATGGTTAATGAGTTATTATCATTTCTCGGTACTCATCAAGCGCATTATATATATTATTATTATATATAAAACAAAAGACTAATGGCCTAATGAGTCAATTTAAAGTCACTGACTACTGTTCCTTAAATTGTTTCAGCGCTTTCACTTATAAATTTCAAAATGCCCGTTTACTTTACCAACATTTAACTTGTTCTTACTCAAGTGTTAAAATTCTGTTTTTATTTCAAGTTATCATTCTCAGCGAAAACCCGCATTGTTAACCAGCAATAGCACACTACGTGTCTTCTTATTAAGCTTTTGCGTCCAGGGTTTAACTTGATTTTGTTTTCTTTGCAGATTTATTTCTTCACCGATACAGTAGATGCAGAACTAAGTGCAAAAACAGGTAAGTGGTCATGTCAGTTGTGCCAGAAATTTTCAAATTTATTGTTATTGAAATAAGTGAATTTATCGAGTGTCATTCTTTAGTATAAATATGAGATGGTTGAAAGCGAATTCTGAAATAGTGTGAATGCGAGTTTAAAATGAGTTTAAACTTTGATAAAACATTCAAGAAAATTTAGTAAAAGCAATTTGCATTTGTTTTAAAAAATTTTGATAATCGCGGAGAGCGATGTTTAAGATGGGTTGCCATCACTCGTTTACATTAAACTTTTCGTCAGTTTCCTAATATTACAAACAAAATGGGATGGGTCTGTGATCTTAATACAAATCATGCATGCTTGTCTGACCAACATTGCCATAGCTGTTATTTTCCCACGACTCTGACAATCCACCAAATTTTATAAGCGTCTTAACAAAATGGAACTGTTGGCTAGAAGACGTCTGAAGAGTGGATTCTTTCTTGTGTAAACCGTCTTTAAAATGCCTAACAATCTGCCTCTAGTCACGCTTATAAGAAACTGACCGGAATCTTGTTGGCGCTGTATAGTGGCCATACAAATCCAGCACAATTGATGGAAATTGCACTGAGAGCACTAGTTGTCCTTACACAACTGAATACAAATCTGGTTGGACCTGCATTCTTGTTATGGACCCCTCTTGAGCCATTCAAGGATCTGGTTTTCAAGGATTTAGGAGGAAAGTGACCAGCAAAGCGGTTATTGTTACCAGTGTAAGAAAAGTTTCTACAAGTGGGATCGTGGTTTTGACCGCTTTGGGTCAAGGTCTGTTGTTTAGCCATCAGCAAACTCTGTTTAATTATGTTAACGTGAAATATTGAAAAATCAGAAATAAACTATTCACTTGTAAGCTTATAAATTCTTACCATTCTAAGTTTCCACTGAGTTAGGTGACAACTTCAAAAAAGTTTGCAACAAATTTTGAAGCTTTCTATGGAAACTTAAAACTCATGATATTTGAAGGAAAAACTATGAGAAACGGAATGGTTGTTGTAAGACAAATGTTGCCAGTATCACCTAATTGTTCTTCATCGTTTAGATTTTAAGAGTTTTGTATATGGTGATAGATCAGAAATGATGGTAGTTTAATGTTATAAGGTTCGTAAATCCTAATAAAAGACAACAATTAACATTTTATTTAATTATTATATTCTTATATTATAAGATTTCAAACTACATATCTAGGAAGACTGGTAAATTTGGATTTTTTTATAGAAATAAACAGCAAATTTATTTGTTAAATCTCTGACAGTTCTTTTAAGCCTATTAGCTTGGCCCTAAGCCAAGTACATTTGAGAAAGGCATAAATATTTCTTATACCTTCTTTCTGCTTGACTTCTTAACCTGCTTTTTTACACGCCCTGCGAGAGGACATTACCTTTCCAAGTAGATCAGCTTAAGTAGTTTCTATATTTGTGATTCGCCTGAAATGCAATTTTCCACTGAACTTGTTGAAAATAAACGGGTAGAAAAATCTTGTTTTATAAGTCGCCGTTAAGAGTTTATCCAGCAAAGCGATTCGAGCAAAGATAACTAACTGCTCCAGTCTTGAAGTTCTTGTTACTTTTGTAAAGAATTTGTTCGAATTTCCTTTTTTCCTCAACCTCCAGTTTTAATTTGCACGTATCTTACACAATTTTACACGTGTATTTATATTTTAGTGGCAAATTTCGCTTTTGCCTTTAACAATTTCCAAGTAAAAGTGAAAAAACTTGAAGCAGACAACGACCTCTGCCAGAAGTTCTACAAGAAAGTTACAGGGATTATATCACTTTGCGCTTGCATGATGTTAGCTTTATTTTTCTCGCTAGAATACCATGTCTTCGTGTTATCTTTTTCACAATAGCTTTAGCATAGCAATTTCCTTATTTCTTTTTCAATTTACAATATGGCGTGAGATCGTTTTCAATAGAATTTTGTCAAATGACGGATTCATGTAAATTGTTTGCCTGGGTCACGCTAGCATAATGCGGTGCCAATCCCAAGAACTACCAGGAAAGTGAGGAAACTGTGAGTCGTGTATTCAAAATTTTAGGGTTAAAATTGTGGAAAACTTGCTGTTTTTTGTCTATAGTACTTTTTATAAGAAATGATTATATTTATGTTTCTGCCTGTGTGCAATCAGTAATTTTTTTCTTTCGCTCGTGTCTAAATGCCTTCGAAACAAGATTGGAGGCACGCAGCATGACGTGGTGACTATCTTAGTTTTTTGAGCCTTCCCTCAGCGAGAGGTGTTTGCCCCCGCTAAGAAAAAAATTTGTGAAATTTGAGAAAATCGTGAAATCGTTTATTACAGGTTTAGTTTCTACGTGTTAAACCAGTTTTCAATGGCTAAAATGCAGCATTTAGTGTCGATGTACTGCCATTGTATAATGATTTGTGTCCCTAAATTGTATGCTTGTTGACACACTTAACATGCTCTGTTGAGTCGAAGCGTACAGTTAAACTTCTACAAAATCCATTTGCAAGCTTTGTGTAAATATTGCCATTCATACCTATAAATGACATATTGGACTTTCTTCCATTTATGTATTTAGATGAATAACTTGATAGGTATCCTATCATTTATGTATACAAATGAATTCAAAATCTAATGATCAGTTTCGTTTGCCTTGTGATTTCATGATTTTTGTGTGGAGCGTACTGGGTGCAAAGGATAAATCAGTTATGTTTGTTTGTTTTTTGCACGCATACACGTGTTTGGTCTTGTAGAACACATACCTTCTTTGAATAATATTGTGACTTGCTTGCTCCCCGTCTTATTGCATTTTGGTGTGGTGTTTATTATACATGTTAAGTTGGATTTTCAGTAAAACAATTAAAAACTGTCATTGAAGAATAAAGAAGCAGAATAATTTAAGGTTACTAGGTGAAAAGAAAACATCGGATTAAGTAGAATAGGCGCAACTTTGTTTTTTCGATACCTACGCAAAATTTCGATACATAGTTTTAAAGCGCTCGAGTTTTCTAAAGGGTAACTTTTAGAAGTCTTTGTGCAACAATCTAGTAATCATAAATAAGTTAATGCGCGTATGTTTCCAGACATATTGTATTCATAAGTATGTTAAACTTGAAAAGTTAAAATTTAGCGCGTCAAAGTCCTAAAAATTACTCTGCATTTTCCAGTGGTTTACTCTTTACAATTAATGTCAGTGGAACTATCGTGAAACTTGTAGTGGTTAACGCACTTTATTGTTTCCATTATTGAATCACGTCGCTGCAGTTAGAGCGAGGGCACTGATCTGAGATGCTTCCTTTACAGATAGTCACATTGCATAACTATAGAAATCATTGTTAAACCTAAAATCCTGCCGATATTTCCCTCGCATCGGTAAAGTACCGTTTATACAATATTGTTCAACAAACAGGTGTGCGGGCTAATTACCTGCTCTTAAACAATTCCGTTTTGGACGAGATTTGGTGTTGGCTGCTAAATTCCCATGGTAGACTAAATAGATTAAAGTGAGATAGAGATATGCCCTCCGGAGAAGGGATTGTAAAGAGAAGCTCTGATTTTAGAACACGCAGGTCTGTTGTTCTGCATCCGTTTGTCCGTTCTTCATAGATTGGCACTATGGAATAATATTGCGCGAGCTGTGGTTGTTATGTAAATATGCATTGCATATGTACGGTGCGAACATGTCTTTGAGGTTTCTCTTTATCTTCTAGACTTGTGTTGCCAGTGCACGTGTTAATGAGAATAATTAATTACACCGAATTTGAGAGACACCAAATGTGCCTCACCTAGTTCTTTGTGTATCCCAGCTCCGTTGTTAGATGTATGACCATCGGAAGCTGAGGCCAAAACTTTGGGTTTCGCACGGATATTGTTGATTCGATGTTGTATGATCTTTTTTATTCCAATAATCACGATCAAAACAGGAAAATGATTCACGAATATTGTGTTGCCTACATTTCCTGTTTTAGTTATTGTGATTTAAACTCATGCTTTTGATTTTAAGTTTTTGACACGCACCTATTGTTTGCAAATACTTTACGAGATGGAACTCCAGAGTCTTTCTTGGCCTAACATGTTGTCATGGTGCGGTGACATTCTGTGTGTAATCCGTAAACAGCTTCTGAATTTTAATGGGCCAGTTTTATTGTCAAATTATTTCGGTTTTAGTCTGTCCTGTCGGTCACCAGTAGTGCTTTCACTGCGAGTTTCATGATTGTCCAGACTTAGACTTAGTGGCAGTAACTCTACTAAGTCATTCACTTAACTCCGTGACAGATATTGATTGATTATCAGCACAAGAAAACCCTCCACTTACATAAAGCTGAAAAATCGTCTTGAAATTTTTTACTAATTACATGCTGCCTGTTTGCATACAGGGTTTGCGGCAGAAGTAACGCTGTATAAAACTTGTAAATTTAAACTCTGGCGATGACCGTCAGGTGCAGCCATTTTGACGATAAGTCATTTGAAACAAGTTTAGATATTTAGATAACACTGGATAAAGTTTGAAAAAATAATCAAAGCATTCGTAGCGTGCACGTCACTAACAAAATAAAAATTTCAATTACTGCATCTTGTCAGTAAAATTAAAAATGCGCTTTCTTGTTTAGTGAGTGGTGCACCCTGGAGGTGAGTCAACGATATTTTACCATTTGGTGAAAACATTTTAAATAATTAATGTTTTTTCTAGTTACCTGAGTCTTTAAAGTAGATAAGCGGAAAGCTAAGGAATACAATTTCGCATGGAAAGTTTTTTGGATTTAACGTTTCCTTTTCTTCCCCTGATTTACGTTGTGCGTATATGACGTTATGTCATGGCGCGGTCGGAACAGTATTGCGGGAGATTTAAAATGAAAACAAACAAAAAATCCTTTCAACGCGAGTGCGATATACGCATAAAATTGTTATAAAGCAGCATAATTTTTAAGGCAATTTTTCCGAAACCTACTTCGCGTACCCCTTTTCTTGTCTTTTAAAGGAATGTCGCAAGAACACTGCTAACGGTAACTTCAAATAAATCATCATGTACATGTAGATACTGTCTGACTTGAAGGTCTCGAAATTACGAACGTGTTCGTACTATGGCAAGATTCTTGTTCTTATACCTTTGCTTCACATTGTTTTGCTTTTACACATGACACAACCTGGAGAACTTGATACTGTATCATACACTCATACAGATTCATAATTAAAAGGATTATTAAGATCAAATGTACTCTAATATTCTTAGATGGGCGATTTGGATTAATTTGAATTTATATCTTATTTTAGGTGGTCACGTCATAAACACGAATTGTTCAGAAGGGCATGCATACCGCAGTCTCTGCTGCAAAACTTCTGTAGAATTCGACACCTATCTGTCTAGCAATAAACGGTAACAATTTGCAAAATTATGAATTATAACGGAAGTAAACGTATTCACCTCGTGGAAACGAAGCTCTTTTGAATAAAAAAACAAAACAAAGCATTTGAATTGTTACATGTTCACAATATTTATTCTTCAGTATGTCACAACTCTCGAGTGTTAGGCTTACATTATTATTACAAACATATTGAACAAATTATCTACACGTCCTTTCTTTATGTTGATGAGTGTTCACACAAAAATTTGTATTGTTTTGCAGATGGTTTTGTCACTTTGATGATGACAACTATGTCAATGTTCCATTACTACTTGAGTTTTTACGAAAATATGACTATAGGAAAGATCACTACCTAGGACGTCCGAGCGTGAGCAAGGGTGTCAATATACATCTAGCCAAAGGCTCTGTAAGAATGAATTTTGAAAATTATATTTCTTTCTTTTTTTATTTGAGTAGTTTGCAGGTAAAAGCACTTTTCTTAATATAATTTTTGTGTGATGAGTTGCTGAAAAAGGCGAACTTGCTAGGGGCTAGCCTGAAATAGTTACCACTTATTATTAACCCGCAATGTGAATTAGGGTTCTGAATTGATCTTGTGGCTCCATCTGTAAGTGGAAAATTTTTTCGACTTGACTAATTGCTTCGACCAATAGCGATCATATCAATTTGTTGATATATCACTTCAAGTTGTGTTGCAAACATTTACAATTCGCAAAATCAAAATTTGGTAACTAGTTATCATTTTGTATTAGTTTAATTGTATATTTTATTATTTTTAGGAATCTGTTCATTTCTATTTTGCCACTTTTGGAGCAGGTTTTTGCATTAGCAGATCTCTAGCACTGAAAATGAAACCATTTGTAAGGTAAGAATAATTATGAAACAGAAAGGTATTAAACGTGTAATAAATTTCTTTCTATATAGTTTGTTTATACATACTTTCCTTTTTCTATTAAATTTGATAAAAAGTCATTGATTTAAAATTGCACGTAGTTACATTTTTCGAGTATGCCTATCATGAAAGTTTCTTAAAATTTCTTTCTAGTTTATTTTATTTTGTGACTGATTGAAACACTGATTAACTACATAATCTACTTATGTTTATATATTTATGCATTCTTGCTTTTTTAGTGGAGGAAAACTTACTCGAGTATGTGATGCTATTAAGCTACCTGATGATGTGACTTTGGGCTACATAATAGGTAAATATAAATTCTTGCAAAATTACATAAAAAAATCTAAAAATGATATAAGGTATTATTGAATTGCACATTAGTTAAGTCATTTGTATTTAACTGAAAAACATTCTAAATATTGCATGCTGTTCTGAATTGCTGTCTATGTTACATTTATGTTAGGTTAGTCAGCTATATTTTTTTTATTTTCATGTCATAATGGAATTTCTATTATACTCTTTTTGCTTTGAAATTTGTGTGACTACATAATATGTAAACAAAATGTGACTGCATATAATATTGGTGTTTTATTTTTAGAGAACCGCCTAAATAAAAAGTTAACGCGAATAGATGAATTCCATTCCCATTTGGAACCACTAAAGAGAATTCCACCGGAAGCATTCCATGATCAGCTCACTCTGAGTTATGGTCTGCACACAGATCCGCCAAATACAGTAGAGATCTCAGACCCAGTGATTCAAGATGACCCTTCTAAGTAAGTACCAATATAATACCCAACTGACTGCCTAACAGGGAGACTTACTGGACTTACTGATTCAGTGAATGACTCATTAGTTAAAAATGAATACTGCTTCTTTGGCTGGTCTCACATATACAAGTTGACTAGTGCTAATCAAGGAAGTAAATTAATGCATGCAAGAATTATTTCTATAATGAACGGGCAAAATTATTTCGTTAAATGTACAAGGCATATTCAAAAAGTTTTATTGACATTTTACACTATCATAGTAATATTATTAGTGTACATGTACATCAATATGATAAGGCATTTTGTCTGTTCCTCTCGTCTACATACTGCATCTTTAGTATTTCAGTGTCATGCACTTGAATTATCCAGGAAATAATCATAACACTGTTGTTTTTAATACACATGATAAGATGTTAATACATATAATTTCAGTTAATTTGTTATGCATAATTCATATTATTACTATGATTATTACCTATGTGATTATTACGTAATGATATTTGAAGCTGAGATGAATTACAATGAGAACATTTTTTTACAGGTTAAAAGCCGTTCATTGTCGACTGTATCCTGAAACAAGTTATTGTCCTAAGCAGAGGTAGCAGAAATCAGAAAATGAGACATTAGCATTCGATACTTACACCCCCCCCATGACAATCATACAGTCAAAATGGAAGACTTAAGAAGAGGTCTGACAAAAGGCTCAATAAAATAAATTATCAATAAACCAGACTAGATGTCACAAGATTGTATAATTTGATGACAACCTCGGGTATCGTTTTGCTATCGTCATCAATTTATTGTCGTCACCACCATCGTTACCACCTATTGTCACAGTCATTGTAATTGTCATAATGACTAGTTAAGAAAGGATTTCCTTTCTTAAGGGGGACCACTGTTATTCATACCCAGTTGTCCAATGCTTGAATTTTTTTGTGGACCAAGTGCGAGGGAACAAGTTATTTTCAGATATCCGTTCATTCGTGTTAAGATATATGAAGCTTTCCTGTGATCAGAGTTGTGCATTGTCGGTGTTATTATTATATAGAGCAACAATTGTCATACTTGAAGTTGTAAATTGTTGTATATATTGCCTTGTTAAAAAGAATTTATTTTATATAAAAAATGAATGTTAGACGTTTTACAGGGAATTGTAAATAATGAATGCAGTAGCAATTCTAATGTGTTGAATGATGAATCCCATAAGTTTCACAGTAGTATCTGAGGGCCTAGAAGGTATATTTGATTAATAGGAAATTGTGTTTAGTATCCCAACTGTCTAAGCTAATTTAGCACCTGTTCAATTTCAGAAGAATTTATTATTTTTTGAAATAGTATATTAGACTGCCTTTATATATTCGTGGCAATGGATGGCACCACGTATTCTGTGCAACTTACAATGCCAATGTGATTAGCATCACTATTATCTAGAAAGTTTACTAGTTATATCACTTTTACCAGTTTTGTTACTTTAAAAAAATGCAGATGAACCACTTGAAACATTCTAAATCTTAGAAATGAAATTTCTCTTAATCTGCAAAACAAAGATAACAGTATTGTAGGCCTATTTTGTTGGATCAAACAGATCATTATTAGGAAAATTCTTGCTTCTCATTTTGCCTTACAGTAGTCTCCTTTAAAGCATCTTTAGCAGTACAACTAACAGCAATGAATCATTCTAGATTAGATGTTTTTATATAGCAAGCTACCTTTTTTACGCAGTTTGTGTTTCATGCTTTTAGGACATATTGACGTAAATTAATTTTTTATAGTTGTTGAATTTTTCAACATTTTTGTATGTGTATAATTTGTAAATAATGGATTTAAATTGTTATTGCTTATTTAAGTTTTCACGGAGACTGTTTTAGCACTAGCTTACTAGTGCCAAGGTTTTAGTTTAAACATTTTTGAGTAATTAGTTATGCAATTTTTGCCTAGTGTGTAATTATAATTTCACTTGCAATTTCCTTTGTCAAATTGTTTATATGACAAATTTTGCAATAACTTTTAACTTTGGGACTAAATCATGACTGAGAAATAAAACTTTTTTTGGTATAAATTGATTTTCTCTTGGTATTGTATTTCTGTGACTATTGTTTGATTAATGGTGGTTTTTGTTAATCAATAAGCCAATACACATAAGAGTAGGCTATAACATAGTAATTGGATGGAATAGAATAAGGTATTTCCAGTCCATAACCAAGAAAATACTTAGAGGAGTATAGATGATTAAGTATGTCAACTGTTACTGTACTGAAAAATTTACAATTAGGTGTTGTTGCATTCAGTCCTGTAGATTAGGAGGCACAAGTATGTGTACACGTTTTTTTGACGAATTTTTCCTGTTTTGCTGATGACAAACAGTAATTAAATGATTTGATGCAATTCATGAAACTATAAAATATTTCAAAGATGAAAAACATGCAAATATTTTAATCAGGTAATATTATGTTGCTTTTGGTACATAAAATTTATTACCGCATTTTATACAGTAGAAATATGTACCGCATTTGCAATTGTATTTTTCGGTTTGACATTTTGGGTAAGTGACATATATCACAAGATCCTATAGTAAAACTTCATACATTACAAAATGTGTTTTGGGCTCATACCAGTTTGGAGTCATATTTATTCAGATATCCTGTAACATAGAATCCATCCAATTACCAAAGCAGTTGGCCCATTGCACCAAGTCTGAATCCCAAATAAGGGAATTTCTGATTATTTCTGGGTCTTGATTTTGCAGTTTCCGTTGGTTTAAGCTGACGTCTTCAGAACTAGTACCATCGCCAGGATGACTCATAGATGTCACTGTAAGACTTCTCGTCTCTTCACTCTCATATAGCGGTTGAATACCAGAATCAGGCATGACATTATTTTCTCCACTATATCGGCTAAAGATACCTGAGCTGTCAGCGTACCTCTGGTAGGGAGGTGCATCATTGTTTTGGTGGAAGGCCCTAGGTGTTGTTTCGGCGTACAGATCGCGGCAGTTTAAACCTTCCTCTGTGTATTGATGGAAGGCTCTTGTACTTGATGCAGCGTACCGCTGTAATGGCTTGCACGAGAAGGGGCGCGGCACGGTTTCGACGAATGGCCTCTCACAGTAATTGCGGAGTAGTGGCCGCATGACATGTTGTGAGCAGAAATAAAATGGCTTCTTGCTAATTTCTGAATACTGACGGAATAACTGCGTTTTGGTCTCGGAGAAGGAATGAAGGTTTTTTGCGCTGGGGACGGTGGCCAGCCGTTCCAGAGTTTCTAGCAACAGCACGGATGACTCCTGTAATGACCAGGCACCTTTGTCGTAAATCTCTTTAATCGGCTTCATTCTACCCAGGTAATGTCTGGAGCTCTGTGGTGATTTGTCAGCGATGGCTAACTGACGCACTTTTGTATAAAACTACAAGACGATGAACAAAATTGATTATGAAACAAAAAAAACCGAATGCTCAATAATATTCAAAAATTAAGCCTAAGGTGTTAACAGTCTTTTGCCTCAACGCTTTTGTGAAACAAGATAGACAAGCCACTTATCCAGCTACCCAAGACCGGCATGTTATTTGTTTCACATTTAGATAGACACCCCCCCCCCCATTCAGCGATACCATAATGAATCCACAAAACTTTTAAAGATTGCTGTTTAATTAATTTCTAAATATAAAGTCACCTACTTTGATAAGTTGTCTGCATTAACACTTAATAAAATTATCTGATTCAGTGTTATTACAAAAACATGTTTCAACAATGTGGTATAACTGCACTCAAGTAAAACTTGCAACGATTGTTATTATTTATAATCACTTTCTTCAGGTACGTTCTGTGCGGCTGTTTAAACACTACATGCAAGCCTCAGTATAAAGCTCTTACAATACAAATGTGTATACCTTATATGTAAACGATGCCGCTAGTGTGAACATGAAGTAAACGTGAACACGCCTTAACTGATTGGTATCACGCTCAAACGTGGATGTGTGAACATTAGTTTTAGGCAGTTGTGTTCTTACCTTTCCGAGATGATTCCAGTCAAGGAGCCAAGACAGTTTAATACATCTATCTCTCATTTGCCCTCGCACTGACGCAGATGTATTCGCATAGTCACACATGTACTAAAACGCAAATAAATTGCGTGTAAGATTCACAATAATTCCACTTAAAATGTACAGTTCTGGAACATGCTGAACATCGAAGTTGTCCATGCTAATTTTTCTTATAGAACTAGTAAGTGTATAATTTTTACATTGTCTCATGTGCGAATAATACTGTCTTTATTTTCAGTACTTCAATTTTTGGTGATTATGATACTGGACTAGCTGCGGACGCAGGTAAAAGGTACAGGCGGAGTAAGTCGCAAAAAATAGGATTAAAAGTACTCAAATAGTAAAGCTCAACCGAATGAGAATTGATTTATTATTATTATTATTATTATTATTATTATTATTATTATTATTATTATTATTATTATTATTATTATTATTATTATTTTGGCACTTAGCTAAACCAACTGGTGTAAATTGGTGATTAAAAAAGTCAAATGAGAAATAACTAGATGAGAATAGGACAAAGTTGGGTGATTTTTGTTGCATTCAGGTTGATTTAAAACTAGTGCGTGTTGGAGTTATCTAGTTAGCATATTGGTGCTACCCGGAAAGTAGAAGTTCCAGTGGAAAAGCAGCTTCTTCAGATTTTCGTGCGTTTGTTTGATTTACATACGTTGCGTGCCTCAGTCACAATGGCTTTCATGTTGCTTTAACTTGCTTACTACTTCTAAATTATTGTAAATAGTCTTACGAGTAGTCAATTGTAAAAATGTAGGTACTAATTCTGCAAGGCCAGAAACTATTTGCATATTACAACACATTACAGCTTTAAATCTAAACAGGTTTGCTCTCATGTATGAAGCCAGAGGGACACTCACCTGGGCTAATTGCTGCACTGATTCTTCAACTGAGATGTGTGTACGATTTACAATGTAAATGCCAAATGCTTTCGGATTTCCCACATGATCAGACATAAAGTTTCCAAATCCGGACAGGTTACTCGTAATTAACGGCAATCCTTTAACTACACATTCAGCTGAAAATTGTAAATTGAAGAACAGTTGAGTATCTAGAAGTTAAAGAACAGGAAATGAACAGATAAGGTTCGGAGAAAAATTAGTAGTTGACAAAATCACTAAATGAGTGAAAAGGAATCTTTGACGACGGATATAATGGAAAGACTGTTGCCACTTCTTTTGGTGTATGTAATAATAATTTGGGCGTTCCCCACGCTCCCCATTCTTAAAATTGAATTTTAAAATTGAATATACTTATAATGGTACCTTGGTGTTATGGCATACATTGTACATGTATATGCATTATAGTGTATTATTTAAGGGTCAATTACAAGTTGGTGTTGATTGAATTTGAAGTTGAATTTATGATTTTCATTCAATCTGGAACAATCAAAATGTCTCCAATTTCTGCAGCACGTACATATAGCACGTATTTGTTAACATATACACGCTCTTCGTGTACATATTCTTTCTCTCAACCTTTTCATCTAAAAAATTTCGAATCCCTAACTGCTTCGTATCAAGTATTTCCATTTCACTATTTTCATAATCGTCACAACCACAACACCGGCCTGGTTGTAAGCATGTCAATAGCGAATCTTTTTTTGCCTCATAACTGAATTTCCCCAGCTTTTTAACAAATAAAGTAAAACAAATAACAAATAAAAAGGCTTTAGTAAAAGAAAAAAAGACAGCTACAATGGAGAGAAAATAATTACAGATATGAAGGTCTGAAGTCCTTTTGGAAGGAGTGGGGGTGAAATAGCGTGAGAAAATTAAGCCCGATGACATGATTAATCTGGTTTGGGGTACAATAAGAAGAGAGGGTAGTAACTGAAACATTAAGGTAGGCTTAATAAGACCATAATCATGTACACTAAGCGAGAAGGAATGAACTGACAGCTTATATAGTGAAACGTTTATAATTATTAATCATAAGATCAATTATAGCAGTGGTAACAATTTGATTGAACTGCAAATAAAGAGATGTTTGCCATACAGAAAAATATTGATGTCATTATTTATTAGATTATAAATTGGTTATAAGTATCTGTTATAGAATTTTAATAGATATGAAGTAACAAAAGACTGCAACTCATCCTCATTCGAACAAGATGAATTTGTCTAAGAGTTTCCCAGATATAATGGTAAAAGGGTGATTTCTGAACTTTAAATTCATCATAATGGGCGAAGTTTATTTTTGAAATTAGTATTGGATTGGGAATTTTTGTATCTTCACATAACTGATTCCATTCTTATGTGGCGCACACGGTGAACGAATTGTGGTAAAGTGTTGTCCTGGACAGGTGCAGAGCACAGAAAAGTGAGCAGCATTTCACAAGTTCCTATGGGGAACAATCTCAGAAACTTTTAGAGGAAGCAAATTATGTATGTAATTCAGAATATGGTGAGCTCATGTTATTTGTTATATTGTACATGACATTATTTTAGCTTACGACGAAACATGTAAGAGAAGCAAGCCAATTTCTTCGTATAAAACTTGATCTCTGTGACACGTATAGCATCAGTAATTATGCGTATTAATCACTAGCCTGAGCGAGCGTGCAGTTGTCCCACACTTCACAAGCATATCAAGTACGGGAATATACAGTTTAATTATAATTAAGAGTGTTTTTCTATCTACTATGTTTTGAAGCCACGTCAATGCTAAGCGGGAACTTGGATTTAGAAGCTGAGTTGTGAGAATCACTTTGCATCAGCGACCAGTGAGCATCAAAAGTAAAGGTTAAACCAAGACACTTATCTGAGTTAAATATTTCGATGGGTACATTGTCTAAGAATATAGGTGGCAGCGAGAATATAGATCGTCTGTTAGATATTATCAGTAACCCAGTTTTCTGGATATTGAAGTTTACCAACCATTGTTTAGCCCATTGGTTAATTTTGCGTAGATGATTATTTAAAATATTTCCTGCTTGATAATGGGCAATATCAAGTTACCCATGTTGTTGTTTGGTGGGTCCATGAAGTCGTTATAGTTAAGTTTCATAATCGGAATTAATTATGTTTACTATTCTTATATATATTTATTATTTCATATATTAATTTAAGTATTCGGCTTGTTGTCATCAAGCGAGTCTTTGCCTTTGCTCATAGTTGTTAGTTAATACGTAAGTATATATCTTTTTTCTTCACAATACGAATGATAATTTAATCATGTTGCATTCATGTAATTCACACATTTCTTACTTTTATCTCTTTGTAAATGAATACTTTTTATTATTTCAATACAGCCTTAATTTCGTCTAGAATTGTATGTAGTTATTAGTTAACTGAAATAAACAAATTTAAACTTAAACTGCGATTCATTGACAAAAACATGAAAAACATCACACAAGAAATCAAAACATCAAATATTTTAGGTCAGACTAAGAAATGAAGAAATTACCTGGTGTGTATCCCCAAGGTTCGTAGTACGATGGAAAAACACCTAAGTGACAGCCAAAAAGAAAGTTGTCATAGTTTAAACCAATGATTGTTCCTTGATGAAGGTACGCTGGGTGGAAAATTACCTATAACAATTAAACAGGGTGTAACGCGCTCATTATAGGATGAAGATGATTATACACGTCATAAATAGCTGAAAGGTTTTTACCACTTTGCTATTCTGAATGTTGGCGTCAAAAATTTTCTCTAACAAATTCTGTACTGTTTGAAGTATTTTGTGTAGTCATAATCATTACACTTTGAAACTGCTTCCGCTTCTTAGCAAGTTCATTTGCACTGGTAAAAATGACATCCTTCAAAAAGCCTTGTTGTTTGTCACTGGATAGTGATTCTATTATTAAGATTTATCTAGATATTTCAACACCAAGTCGCTTTATAGAATGATCAGATAAAATAATAGTTAGGTGATCTATTTAGAATTATGACTATATGACTAGAACCAGATTAAATTAGAAAACCTGGAAATTTGTTGCCTACTGAAATTCGAAACCAGAACCAGTATTCTGGCGGTTAGTGGTCAATGAAAATGACGACACAGAAAGAGGTTTTCTGGTCAGTTTTCAATACGCCATTTTCATTCACAAAGATTGTCATTTAAACATTTGTTTTTAACCAGATGACTTGTGAAAGCAGTTTTAGATTCAAACTAAAAGCGAAACTATAGTGATGCTTCAAGCCAGCAGTTGCACAATTATGTGACTTACTTTGACTCTGTCGCTTGGGGCGTTGAATAGTTTACAACGTCGAAGGTTGACCAGGATTTCATCACCACCATCATCATCCATGTTGTGAGTAGTTATAGGAGGAAACATGGCGCTGTTGTTTAGTTCGGCCAAGCATTCTTGGATACCATGGTATTCATTCGGTGAAACAATTGCATCAGTAAAATTACGCCCGCTAGAATGTTAAATACTCTCGTATTTATGTTCTAATATCATAGACCAACTCCATAAAACTGTTGTAAATGTAGCTCAAGACTTCTTGTACGGTTCCGATATGGTGTGGTAGGAAAAACGTGCCGAAATTTAGACTCCAATAATATTAGAAGCAAATACGCGCTCTATAAAGTTGAAAATTCTCATTGTGATGCTGCATTGACTTTCGGCTGTGAAAGTTACAAGTTTGTAATTTTAGTAATTTTTAGTTATGGTCAAAATACTTCTGAGTGTTAAAAAGTAAATGCCGAAACAATGTCAGCTAATCATTAACTGAAGAGCAACCAAATTGGCAAATAAAGCACACAGTACATAGCAGCAAAACTATTTAGAAATCATCTAGTTTACATCATGGTCTCCACCATAAATATAAGGCACGTTTGACGCCGTTTGGTACAGAGGAACTAAAGTCCAAAACTGTTGAGCCCTGGGACCAACTATCCTTTAAAGAAGTGAGAAACTGTGTCAACTGTTGGAAGAAATGCCTTAGTCCAGTTTGCGGTGAAAACAGTAGACATAAATAGAGCACATGCCAAAAATGTTAACAATAGTGACAAACATTTTTTCCGGCATTTATTTTTTGACTTTTTGTTTTAATGCTTCTGTATCTTTGGAAAAGTCTAAAAAAATGACATGGAATTTTTCGTGTTTATACATAAGCATATGTAACGTCAATGTGGCACTTTTCAAGTGCTCTCGTTATTTTACCTTATAATATCGCGACCAAAACTTCGGTATGTTTTTGCGCTACCTAATATACGCCTTAAAATCATTCCATAATACTAGCCGCTGCCGCCACCGCCCTCCCACCAACACACTTCTTATCACCACT
This sequence comes from Tubiluchus corallicola, assembly GCA_030141605.1. Taxonomy (NCBI): domain Eukaryota; kingdom Metazoa; phylum Priapulida; class Priapulimorpha; order Priapulimorphida; family Tubiluchidae; genus Tubiluchus; species Tubiluchus corallicola. The sequence goes on along the minus strand of JAQGDQ010000129.1, from coordinate 326,709 downwards.
GCCGTCAATACTGTCACCGGTTCCACCGCTTCACAACTAATTTGTCTGTTCACCTTGACGGCCTCTTCATTAAAAAGGAATTGCTATGCAAAGTAAGTACAGTAAAACAGCACTGTAAAATGGACTGGACTATTTCTATTTTCAATTTTCATTTCAACTCAAATTCAACACGAATCAGTGAGTTTCAAATCTCTATAGAACTGTTTTCCAAGATTCATTACAATCCTGTATACTCATGCGTACCTAATTAGCTTAGCTTCACTTCGGGCATTTTACGAAACCATTCAGTGGTCAAGATTATCACAGAATTACCTCAGCAGACTCTCCAGCGTCCTAAACCGCACTATATCGGTCGATCCAGAAACAAGATCTTTTAATCGAGTGTAGATCCAGTGATTGTGCAACGTTTTCACGTTATAATTGTGTGTTTTGGTGGGAAAAACGAAGAAGGCAATAATTGTAATGTCACTGTTAGCAAACTGAAACGAAAAGAAAGCTTTCCATGGGAAAGACTGAAGAAAATTTGTAAATAAAAATTTGAAAAATGTAGTTTTGTTTAGTAGTGGTACAAAAGAATCAAAACTAAAAATAATCAGTTATCATCATGGGGATTCATGTATTAATTTTAAAAACTGTCTAACCTGAACCAAATAAACTATGCTTATGCTAAAACTAGGTGTATGCCGTTGCCGAAATTAAACAAGGCTGATGGTGATCAGTGAGTGGATATGTGACTCCCTTCAATACTGACTCTGGACGGTCTCATTCGACATTTCTTCGTCGAGCGAGGGTGTACGTTGAATGTATATCCAAATGTAGCGAAAAAGACACCTCTGGTGGTTCAGTGGCTCATCGCAGATTCTTAACGTTGACAATGAACTAGACGCCGGTCAAGATCAATGATGAGTGGTAGCTGAGTGCTAAATTCCGACTTGCAATGTGCCAAATTGTATAAAAAATGTCTGTTAAACCTATAAAGCATATAACATATAACGTATATCACCTTCAAGTGGTAATTAAGTCTTGCTAGTGCTTCAATGTAAAGGTCGACTCCTTTATTGCAAAATTCATATCGACCAGCATTTACGAAATACAAGGTTTTATCTAGGTCGAAATCCAAATACCTGTAACAAAATATGTCAACGGATTTACGATAATTAAACATTTTATTTTTTTTTTTGATAAAACGAAGTAATTCTTACTACACCAAAAAGTTCTAAGCCTGCGGAAACGGAGCACGGAATGAGTGAATGAGAGCTTTTAAATAAAAGAAAAAGAAGAAGCGAAAATGGTTAACACATTTGAAAAAGTGGGTAGCCTAAACTAATAACCAACCAGTTATAGATAAAAAAGAATGCAGCTCTGTCAGGAATCTACCAAGATGGAGAAGCTCAGGATGATACTGACATGTCGCTTCATTCGCAGCTTTATTCGTCAGAGGCTTGTATTTATTCCTGAGTCCATTCTTGAAAAGCAGCAGAGTTCTATCTCACTTAAAAATGCGTGTACTGTTTGAGCTAGGATTTCGCTGCATGGTTTTCAAACGTAAGACACTTCATTTTTATTAGTGATATTTTTGGTCGTCTATAACCAGATTAATTTAACAAAAACGTACCCAATAAAATGTCCTCTGACAAACTCATGAATTCTTTCCTTGTAGAGCTCATGAAGAAAGTTGTGGTAGTTTTTGTCAGCATAGTACTGGACATCGAGTCCATTGGGCAAGATTGCATCTGAAAAAACCATAAAAGTAAAAGAAACGCAATAATTATTTGATATTGTAAGACAATAACAACAATGGCAATGATATAATGAGAACAACTGCACTGCCAAAATTATTTCTAATGCAAAATATTTTAATGTCACACATAAATGTATGTCACAATCATCAATGTTTCATTGCAAGTGCAAGACTGTTACCTGGTGACCGCAGAAGGACGTGAGTTGTCTCATTGCCCAACACAGCACTAACTGTGGTAAACTTGTCGCATAATGCTGCTGCTGACCTTTCCATGCAGTAAGTATGATAGATACCACGATCACCCATCTCCTTGTCTACGTTTGACTGCATCATCTAATAATAAGTCCACAAGCCTCTAAGTAAGGAAATATTATTTGTGTTTAATAGGTCATTTTCGGTACAAACAGTCCCACAAAACAGGTTGAAGGGATTTACGTGGAACTAGCACTCGAGTGACTTGGCCCATGTAGCTTTACAAACAGTACCCATCCTATGATCGCACGTTTTATCTACCTATGAATCAAGCACTCTGATTTTCTGCTACACAAATAATCTAAAGAAATGTTATAAATCATATTGCTATTTTCTGGTACCATGGAACTAAATAAGTTACTCCCCCAATGCATTTACCTGACCCAGCTCGTTGTAAAAATTGCTCTCAGCTCCGCATAAGTGGCGGCCAAGCTGTGTGGCGTGCGTCGTGAAGATTGTGGCTACATTGTACCTGCGACCGTGGCACAATATGAGTCCAATACTAGACTGCCATTCGTGAAACTGTGCTGTTATTTGAGAATCTGATAAACCGTCTTGCTGACAGACGTCTTGGAGCTGCAAAAACAACAACAACTGAAATTATAAAAAATAAATAAATAAAACGACGTCAGTATCAATACTTTTGTGTCATTCATGATTTGTGCCATGTATATTATTTTTATTTTAGTATGTTTATGTCCGTTACACATTTAAGGATGCGCTCGCATCCAAATGAAGCTCAAGATACCATTCCTGATTTGCTGTTTCTTGTTAGAGGTTTATCCATAATAATGAGCTAGATGTCGGTCCTGTCAGAAATTATTTGCATTCATAAGGTCTGCAGTTAAATATTGGCTTCCAGAGCGTCAAAATGAATAACAAAGCAGAAAATTGTTCTTAGCAAATTTATGTAATATAGTTAACACATGAAATGTATGTAGTGTACGGATGTCAATTTTCCAAAAGTGCCCACCCATAGTTTACCATTCAACTTGAAATTTGATTTCTTAAACTTTAAACAACTATCTTTTGATTTCGTCACTTCATTATGCGTCTAGAGCATGTTGTATTTTATATGGTTTCGATTTTCAATAACATCCGAAAAAGCAGTGCTTAAATTAAGATTCCCTGTCCAAAAAGATAACCTGATCTCGTAATTTCTTGGAGCCTGTTATAAATAGGTTGCTGAGGAAGTACAAACATCCATTACGTGAATTTTGGCAGTCTCATATGCCTTGGCCTCGTGCAATGATGAGGTTTTATATAATATAATGGCATCCATCGTTAATAGTCTACAAAATTAATTACAGTAGAACATACTACCTCTCCAATCAGTGATGCCACGGCATAGCCGAAGAGCATTGCCCCACTTGCTACCCCGTCATGTTCTGGTATGTTGATTTGTGCAATATTCCACAGTTCTGCACGGCCTTCGTCAGCATACCTGGCTACACTTTCCAAATCGATGAGTACAATTTGAGGGTAGCCTTCCACCATCCAGCGGCCATACAAACACTATCAACATCACATCATAAACACCACAGGAAAAGTTTGTGACTAAAATTATTAATTTGCAAATACGAAAGTTATTAAGTCATGTGAGAAGCATGTAACTGTTAGCCATTTGCAATATCAAAAATATTGGGGGTTGGAGACTCAATGGGACTTTTGCATGTTATCGGATTATATTAACTTATACTGAGTCTTTTGCTCAAATCACAATGGGAAGAGCTTTTTACCATTCTTTACCATGAAAATATTACCATATTCTTTTTTAAAAAGCTAGATTCTCTTTCATTAATGGCGTATTTCAGCGTCAATATATTAGTTACCTTACATTTAAAAAACTGTGCTGAAAGGCATTTTAACGTAAATTTAAATTATATAAAGTCAAAAATTATTTATTTATAACTTTTATAAAAGGGAAGCTCGTAAAGTATGTGTGTGTTTCATGTATGAATACACAAGCAAACAAAGAAAGAGCCACCCAAAAAGTAAATACAATAAATGAGAATTAAAATCTCATTTTATTTATGAAGCTAAACCGGTACACGGAAACGATATTAATTGATAAAACATTCCAGGAATCGAATGTGCGAATAGAGAACGTGCTTTCTTGAATCAATAAGGTCATGCACATATTTAACTGAAATAAATTTATTGTGATGATTGGATTAATTCAAGTGTTAAATATAGTATTAAGATGCATTTTAAGCGTCATCTCAACCTGTGGTTTACCCGTATTTTGTGATAATCTACCGATTTATTCATCGTTTTTACCTCGATTCCCAGGATTTGGAGATCAGACAGACATGCATCGAGAGCAGCGTCAGGTTCTTGCAGTTGAACATCACCATTTTCAACAGCACCTTCACTGTATGGAGCTACGCAGACATAGCGGTTGCCAAGTTCATCCACCGTCGCCGCCGCCTTTGTACGAATGCCATTATAGATACCGCCCGCTGAAAAAGAGGTACTACAGTTTAGACCCATTACCAGAAAAACAAACAGTTTCAAATCTAGGCTATAGCTAGCCAGGAAATATTGCCAGAAAGTTCACGCTTTCTGAATATTAGGTAAATCCGCAAATGAATCGTCCGCAAAACTCCGTACAAATAAAACCAAAAGTGGTAAAAACATTATAGACGTAACAACTGTGATGTGTAGACTTTACTAGCGAATGTGCAATGTCAAAAAAGTTTCGCTAATTTGTGCGTACTTGCTATGATTGTATATGTGTTTACAAAATATTAAGCTGTGCCAATCGTATGGCTAATCTGTCTGCATGTGGATTCATGTGCAATAGCTATACAACATTTTGAATATGCATAAGATCACGTCTGCGTCTGTCTGCAGATTCTGTGCACAAACAAAATCAGAACGGATTCATAAGCTATAATCTCCAAATTCGAAGCAGACACAGGTCTGAGCAAACCGGTTGCTTTTGGTTCAAAAGATCAATATCACAAGATCAAAACTAAATAAAATTTAAACGATTGGCGCAGGGATGGGTTTAAATTTAAACTCATTTCATATGTCAACGCACAAACAGACAATCTAAAGTCGCTTATTTTGATAGCTGTTTTATAACACTCGATAAAGTCGATTAGTTGAGACGGAGTTTTTCCATGTGCTTTGCATTTGGCGTAATTATCTATAAATAGTTCCGCATGAGTTGAAGTGTCATCCATTTTATTGACATGGTGAGACAGAAACTCTTGACTACTGGGGAGTACTGTCAAACTTAGACAAGTGTTACACTAAGCTTTTCCCTCCATTAACGGTACAACGTGCCACCCGGCTTAGACCCTGTTTTAGACTGTGGAGCAGTCTGGTCGTTAGCAAAGGCACGTGAACACTATGTCACAGCTCAGGATACCACAGTTCAACAACTCTAAAGAACTGAAATATACCTTTTTTCGCAATGTCCCAGGCTATTTCTAGAGCCCAGAAGTTACTTTTTTCGGCGGTAACGCTGTCAGCACTCATAATTAGGCGACATGACAACAGTATCTGCAATTAACCATGGCGACACGTTGTAGTGATGGCAACACGGTTATAATGCACTGAGTAATAAGCCGATAACTATTAAAATGCCGCCGCTAAATGCGTGAAATTATAAAAAAGATTTATTCGAACATTTCGACTATTAGTACATAGATCTTCGTATCAAAGATTGTCATAAACATTGATAAGATAACGCAAACTTAATTCTTAAGGACAAAGCAGAGAAAAATAATTAAAAAACTCGCAATTAAAAAATAAGGAAAAATACGACGTTTCAAACTGCTGCTTTACTTTATCTTCAGCTGAGAGAAAAACGCAAAAAAAAGATCAAATAAAATTACTAATTCTCCGGGAAGTTATTTTAAATTATAAACACAAAATATCACACTAAATTGGATACAAACGCATGGAAACAACACAAAACCACAGTTAATAAAAACACAAGGGAAAACACACGGAACTATAAACCATTAGCCAAAATCACACAACTTTGGAACGTAACATACAGAAACGTATTAGATGTATTTTTCCTCGTTTTATTAAATGCTACAGCTAGGCTTTAATAATAAACCCACGTGTGTATTAGCTCCTGGTATGATGACTTGTACTCAAAATAAATTCTTTCAGTCCACAGCATTTGTAACATATCATAAGTCTATCTAGCCTGGTCCCTTTAACACAGTTTAACCATATTTTTTGTAGATGGCAGCACCAGCTTATTAGAGTAACCTGTCGTATAGAATGCGCGAGACAAACATTTTCAGAACATTTTTATTACAATTAATGCGAAAGGCGCTGCACGACATTGACAAGCCACTTCCGAGGCCAGAGCAATGTCCAGACCTATTTGATAAATGGATGTGTGCCCGTGCATCCCATGGCTTTCTGGATGGTTTCATCTCCCCTCAGTTATTTACTACGTTGACAGAGGATGTATAAGCATCCAAATATTATGGCTCAAACGGCTCACCCCCTTTAGGTTCAACGCCTCATATCTGATAAATCTTGAAATGGCTCAACGAACGCTTTTTAGTATTTGCATGTACAGGATGCTACATATTGATGTTTTTAGCTTACTCATTGTTTAGTATTAATATATATTATATCATTGTATCTCATATATATACAAGTTATAAATTATAACATATATACAGCTGCAATGAGCCATCTGCTGTGGTTGAGTCTTATATCGGAAATATTTCTCACATTTCTGTGAGCACATAGGCCTAGTTACTTTAGTAGTAGTCACTTTCAGTTTAATTAAAGTTTTTTTTACAAAAAAATTATGCACCTGAGGACATTATTGGTAGGCGCAATGTAAGCATCAGCTAGTGTTCCATTTAAAAAAAACAAATTATGTGGAAACTAAGGCCAGGTTACTGAATTGATAAATTAACCAACGTGTTTGTCACAAAGTCATATTTCTTATAGTACTCGGTAATTAGGCATTATGAGGACTTAGTTAGGAGATTAAAGAAACTTAACGAGAGAGTAAAAGGTGACTTATATATGCTAATCAAGTACAATTAGTGCTCAATGAATAACATTGGATATAATACAAATTGTAATAACGAATTTTTATACAATTATAATTATTATTTTGTACAAAATCAAAAACCTAGCTAGATTGCAGAAAATTTTCATTAAAGCAAAACTCCGAAGAGATTTATTATTGTATTAAAAGAATTAACGCATAATTAGTTCACAACGCTGACTGTATATAATTGATTGTAGTTATGTACACGTACTACATTATGCAGTTTATAGCCGTGATTTTTGTTATAGCTACTTTCGTCATCTACGCTGCTGGTAAACTTATTATTGAACTGAAATGTTATATGCATGAAAAATCCTACCTCTAGGAATTAACATGTTGTTTATTTACGCTGGCGATCGTTTCAACAGCAACTGTCATTTTCAATGCAAAAAATCAAGCCAAAACAATTAGTTAGTACAATTATGACACTGCTAACCAAGGCAGACAATTGTATATAATTTATTGTATGCCTTGGTTAGTAGTGTCATAATTGTATTAATTGTTTTGGCTTGATTTATAGCATTGAACTATTTACAGCTTGATTTATGGCAGTTGGTGTCGAAACGATCGTCTGCGCTAATAAAATAATTGTTGAAATATGATCTGAACGCTTCGATCCGTTTAGCATAGATATCGGGAGTGTAAATTGCTTTTAGACTTAAAGTTTAATAAAAAATCAAAGAAAAAGCGCTTGCAAAGTTGCAGCACAATGAAATCATGAGGGTCTGATTTTCCTAAAAACTAATTATTTATTTTGACGTTGCCGCCGAAATTCCACTGAAGTGTAAACAATACGCTTGATTGGTGTAGAAGACGAGCGTGACGTCATTATGTTAACCTACAGTACCGTCAGGAGTGTGTTTAATCATGTAATGTGCTGTATGTAGAAATGCATTCAGCATTGCAATTTAGTTGGCTTAATTGTAGTTATACAGGCACGTAGCTTATTCTGATAACTAGTTTAATGGCAGAGATATCATCCACAGCAAAAGAATGTGGTAAGCTTTGAATTTATGATTCGTAAACTTCCAAGATTGCCTGAACAAGTGGGTCATTTTTTTCAAGATGGCAGCCTTGTTTTGTTTTAGCTGTGTAAACGTGTTGGATGGTGGTTGATTAACTATAAATTATTGTTAAATAACTCCACTGATTGCGAATAAATTGTTAACAAGTAAAACCTCAATCGAGCGTTTATGGTTGTGCAACTGGAATCATACCGTGTATTAGCTACAGTCATAGCCGTTTTACCTGTCGTAGCGTTATAAACCTGCCATAGTCCATTAGCGTGACTGTTTAGTGTTGCTTGATACATTTCAGTTATTAATTTTACTGTTTACATTTCAGTTATTAATTTTACTGTTTTGTATTGAAAAATAAAATTGGAATCAATTTGTAAAAATTATGCTATCAGTGGTTTTTGCATACATTACCTAGATCTAGTACACTTGGACATAATTAACAAAATATAAATCTTAATGCGAACAAAAACGTTTTTAAGTGAATAAAAATGTGAGAAAGAAAATGTGGTGGTGAAAAGGTTGCCATGTCTGCTCCAGACTATAATACAGATTGCCATTCTGCGATTCGAGTCAGATATAATTTTTTTAGCTTGTTTGGCTGCACATAATTTTAACAAAATCCAAGGTCAGTAAAATGTTTTCTTAGTAAGACAGGAGAAAAAGTCGTAGGAACCTTTGGGTTCTCATGTCTGGTTTTCACTAAAAAATTTTCACTAATACATAATAGTCTCACTTTGGGCACAACCGGGCTCACTGCTCTTGGTAATCTGGATCACTATATGTGTTCCTAGTCACAGCCCATAAAATAGTTCTGTATTCTATAACATAGTTTAACTTGTTTTTTAATGAAGCGTTTGGCAGCCTAGGTGCTATTGTTTCTTTACATTTTGTGAAGAGCACAGCAATGGAAATAACCATCATTGGTCAGTGGTCAGCTGAAATGTTGACTGAGTGCTATTATTAGCTGTACTGCTTCACTAAAGTCACATTAATAGGACTAATAGATTTTGAAATATTCCTACAAAATTATTTATAAAAGATGCTAAAGTCGTGACTTTGAACACAAATTTGTGAAAGCAGCAAGATAAAGTAACACTTAGTATTTCAGAAGTTAGTATTTTATGGTTGTGTTACAACAACCCTTCGAACTTTTGTGTTTATGGTGGCAAGGAAGCCGTTACATCAATGCAAATGCCTCAGCCTTTTATTGTTCCTTTGTTTACTGTTTGTTTACTTATGTTTACTCGTTGTTTGTTAAACTGTCCTTGAACTCTGCATATAATGTTTTACACTAAGTCAAGCACTGATCAAACTCTAAGCTTGTCTATTTGTAGGGGGCAAGATAGCTAAAATAAAGATGATCAGTCTGAACTATAGTCTATCATCAGCCATCTGCCAGCACATGGTAACTTGCCTAACTTAAATTTTTAATTTTTTTGCTGAAAGAAACTAGCTAATACTTATTGATCACGAAGATCTAATTTATATTAATGCAGCAAGTGCCCTGTAAACGTTCAAGTTAAACTTTTTATGACATTTATTGAAATAATTAAAACATGCTATCACGAATAATTTCATTTTAGTATATTTATAAATTCGTATATAAATAAATAAATTATAAATAAGTTTTCCAGTATAAAGTTGACTTGAACATTTAATGACATGCATACTTATCGAGCATTTCGAAACACAGTTTTGAAAACCAGGTCTTGAAGGATAGCTACACTAGGATTTTATATGGTTATTTATGCCTGATCTAGCAGTATTACTGCTATTATTTCTTGTAGCATTGCAAATGGCAATATTCATTGATTTTGGTTTACTAAAAGTTCCAATATGTTTAAAGTTTGTAATTCCAAGCAGGATAAATTTCTATGAATTTTTTTTCAATTTGCATATAGATGACTAGATATATTTATATGTCTTCATATGTTCGTGATATAGCACATACCTTTGGGATCTCATCATGGCGTCTAAAGAAAACGTAATAAGTTCACATTATACCATACAGGCAATTTAGCATCGACAGATACGATACCTTGTACGTGCTCGTTCTTATCGCGCTTTGGCTCCGCCTCTTCGTGACGTAAAAAATTCTCAAGTTGCGCCATTTGCTGTCAAATTTTTCATTTTCCATTGTTCGCTAACGCCCTTCTGACTGCACAGTGACCACTAAACCGCCCTCGGCTTCTCATCTAATCGAGCTAATTTTGAAAATTTCTCTATTTTGTGGTTGTGCGCTTATCCCTAGGAGCACTAAGAGGTATGAATTGTACTTCTCTAATATTGCTAATTAAACCAGTCTTGTTTTTATGCCTCCTGTTCGCTTTTCATTCTTGTTGCTTTGTGAATTCTTGAGCAGACATTTTTGATGGGAGAGTAGGCTCTCAATGTCTTTCTCTGAATTGCTTTTGAAATTGAATTTCATTGTTATGTGACTATAAACTTGATGGTTGAAATAAGTGGTGAAAAGTAATAATGTGAATGAAAAGCCATATGTAGTCGAGCTAATATCTTGTTTAGATGTGATTTATGACAAAATGCTTCTTGAAACCTAGCCTACGTGCAACAAATTGTATTCTTTTCCAGCATTTGGTGACATTTATGGTTACCATCAATAAGTAGAGAACCATGGCTGTTAAAACTTGTGTGTGGTGAATGCTTGGGAAATATTTCCTGATCTTGCTGTGTTGGGTACATATGCATGCTTTTTGCTCCAATGGTGGGCCACACCTGGGCAGTTGGTCAAATTAGCTAAATTTGATAACATAATGAGATTTTGGCGTGGGCTTAAGAATTCAGTATTTAGATTTTAGAAAAAATGGGCGTTATGTCAGACCAGTTGCGCATGTTCTGCAATGGAAATGCTTCCGTTGTGGTCGCCATCTTGTCGTACTGCGTCTTTGTTGATGTTGGCAGAAGATATGCGATCGATAACGTTAACGTAGGCCTATTTCATGAGTCTATTAGTTAGGGTACTTCTGAGTCCTGAGCGTGATTATATATAGTGTTGCATTTACTTGCTTGGTAGGACGATTGTTTAATACCATTTAAAGCATTTTATGTACTTTAATTATTTAACTATCAGTCTTACCCACTTAGCAGTTTTTGTTTTGTATATGCTCTGAAAAAAGCTTACAATTACCTGTATTGCACACGTGGTCAGATTTAGATTAACAAATTGGTGTTTTCAAAAATTGCACAAAATTTTCAATTGTTAAAAAATATCAGCATACTATTCCTTTGCGGCAAAGTTGAGCGGAAGGGTTCTCTTTTTTCCTTTATCGTTTGTTGTGCATAGAGTTTATGTATTTCTTCTTTGGTATATGCCTGTCCAATCTGTGAATTATTAGAAAATGAGAGCCACTTAGCATCCCGTAACTGTCAGCATCACACTGTGCGCATCCAGTATATTCTTGGCCTGTCATTCACAGTGAGTGTGAATAGAGGTAACGAACAACAGCAGTTTTATATGCAGTCAGTAATTCTATTTATACGTGATTGACGCATCTTGATTAGGTTTCGTGGCAAACCTAATATTATTATTCCACAGAAGAGCAGGTAAGTTCAGTCTGAATTGAATTCTGACTTATTTAATAATGCACTCCGAGTAAATCTTGTGCCAATCTCTGGATTATGGTAATTTTCGCGTTATTATGCACTTTTTCTTGTTAAGGCTTTTTAGCATTTGTTACGTCTATATTTTCTCCATAATGTCCTTATCTCAATATAATGAAAAATGATAAGTTATGTTGCATATTATGTGTGTATGAGTCATGCGACGAAGAATGCTAGCTGAACAATAGATTGAATTAAAAATTAATCTTAGCCTAGTGCCCCCCCCCCCACGTATACGATCTATGCAAATTGTACGAAATCATTTGGTTTATTATGGACGCAAGTCGTAAGTACCAACACAGTATGTGTGCAGGTACTTATATTAACTTATATATACTTATATATATATATATGCTTCTATGTTATTAGTTTTTTTCTTGAAAAACAAATGCTCACTTGGTACATGTATTTCTTGCCACTTTTCAAAAGTATAGTCATTATTTAATTAATAGTTAATTAATTTTTGTTGATGTAGTTGTAAGGTGCTTGAACTGCACAGTAGGCATATTGCTTATGCTGACTTCAAATAAATAAAGTGACACTTATATGGAATTTTAACAGTTTGCTGTGTTAGTGTAGCCTATATAATGTATAACATTCTTTGCAAATGGAAAGTGTTGTTTTTCCTAAACTTTTATTAGTTTAAGAAATTCAATTTGGTATTCCGTCAACTAATTCAATTATAACTATTAGCGATATTCTCACTATTAAATGCTTCACTATCAGTGACAAAAATATTATTTTATTTTCTGCTGTAGCAATGATGTAAAGACTGATTATAGTTGGTGAATTTTATTTGAAGATTTCGTAAAGAATTTGTAACGAAAACTTAAAAAAAGTAATTTTGTTACTAATAGGCTAAACATTAGTGCTAATCCATTTTTTAAAGTTTTTTACAAAAAAAAACTTAAGTTAATTTACGGAAGTAGATTAACAATATTGAAAGTATTTAAAGTGAAGCCTTTATATACAAGCATGTAAATTATTGTAATTTATTTACAATTATAAATAAATAACTGTGGAAATGCTAGTTGAAAACATCTAAGCAATAAGTTTTTCACTAACAGTGAAGCACACAAAATAAAAGTAGACGAGAGTATAGCAATAAGAGCAATAAAACACAAAAGTGGACATAGAATGAACTCTGTTGATAGCAATAAAACCAAGGTTATTTGACAGTGAAGTACATTTTTGGAATCTATAGTAAAACGCCATTCTTAATTTTATTTATAAATAAAAGTTCTTTGTGTATTTCTAAATGCAAAATGAAACTTCCACCTTCGTTATGTAGATTATTACTTGTAGTTTACAAAATAGAGGGCTTCCTTTCAGAGATGTTCAATAGCACTGAAGTTTTTCATAAAGGGCCAAGTTTGTGTAACTTCACGAAAATGTGGTGTGTGGAAAATGCACACTACTTCGAAATTCGCGCTCGCACTGAATAAAGTATGTCTGCTAACAGAATTATTCGTGGTTTAACTCCAAGACTATCTGTATCATTCTCAACTCTTCTGCTTGGTGTTAGCTGCTCAATTTATAGATTACATTCTTCGAGATTTAATTGAACTAAAATGTCATGCATGCAAATAAATATTATATAGCATAGACATAGAGTTGGCGCCGCTTAATAGACTTATTTTGGGACGGAAGTATTTTGACCCAATTAACCGACTGAGTCAATTAGCCAAAGGGCTTAGTATATTACTACTATACAAGTTATTTTCATCATCTTAGCATGAATAGCAACGGCGTTAAATGAATCTTAGAAACGAATTAACGCCAAAAATACCTATGTGCAATTATTTAAGAAGCATAATTTTTATAAGCGAATTACTAAAAAAACAAAAAAATCGCAAAAATCTGATTATTACTATTAAAAAATACAAAAATTCATGCAAGGTCGGTTGCTTCATTTATTCATGAGGAAGTTGGTTTATGAAATTCTCATACTGATAAAAACATTGAAAATCTGTATAGTATGCTGCACATATTCACGCTTAGTCATCTAGTGCTTAAGCTGCAGTTGGTGATGACCTTGTAAAAAGTGACAGGAGCTTCAAAAGCAAACCGCTGGGCAAATGATTAAAATAAATTATCTTCCAGAAATTACGAAGTTAATCGCAGTGGATAAGCGGGTGACAGATTCAAAGCAAAATCGCTACGCTAACATAATAGCGCATATGATAAATGTACTGTGTCTGCTTACAAACAAAGCTGCACTTAACGTGTCTGTTTGTACGTATATTATAATGCACAAAATCGATGTCAGTATCTTATTTTAAGAGCGCGAAGTAAAATATTGAGTTAATTACGCGGAGCTATTTGAGTCAATTACCGACAGTTTTGCATACATTTGAATAGGAGCGGGTCGCTCCAGGTGTTTTTGAGTCAATTAAGTGACTGCGTCTATTAACCGTGAGTCTAATAAAAGGCGCTTACTGTGTTTACCTAATGTAATATTCAAACATAGCCGTTAAACATGATTTACTTAATATTCAAGTCAACTAATAGCATTAAAATTTCACTGATTTTGTGCACTTTTAATTACATTATGTTTCAATAATTTTTTTAAGATCATGTGCTCTGATAACAGCATTTATTTTGGCATAAGCTTTATGTAAGAAAATTTTAATAATGTAAGTCAGCATGAAACTTTCATTAGGCTTTGATGTGTATACAATTCACTAATAGGCTTTCTTTAAATCTAAAAGATCTACCCTGCTTAACTCTGCAGGTTTCCATTTTGTAAATTTTACTCATAAATTTTTTTTATCAAATTGTTAAATTTATTCCTAAGCTTCAGTTAAATTTTACTACAAAATTCATAATTTTCTGCATTCTGCAGTATGTTGCAAATTCACTGAAATTAATTGTTTTAAAACTTTCAGAAAGTAAACTACAAGTACATCATCTTTTAGCAAGTTTCTTTTAACCAACTATGTGCACTTATACAAATTGAACACATGCGGAACTGAAACACCTGAAACTTTCAAAACTTAAAGAATTCATTCAGCCTGTTGTGTTGCACATAATTTAAAACTAATCAAAATTTTAATTTAGATATAAAACTTGGATACACTTAATTCGACTACATATGTGGCTGCCGTTTCACCGTCATTGCTATATCAATCCCCTTCCATAACCCAACTAATGGGTGGTTCACTGACTGATGCCAGCAAAGGATACTTTGGGAAATTGAAAGAAATGCTTTCTTGAGGTTGTAATTTGAGATAATGTTTGTAATTTCTAAGCATAAATTCCACAAAGAACACATTTCAATACAAAAAGACAACTAAAAGAAACATTTTATATTATGGCCATATACCAAGCTAACTAAATTTAAGGCTAAACATAAACTAATACGTCTGTATTATCCAAACTGATTTTTTAAATATCTCCGTAATTAAATGACAAGGCTGTTCATTTAATAAATCTTGATGACAAACAATTGCCTTTTTTAATTTTATTTTTAATTTCTGTGTTATCTTGTAATATCAGATTTTGAGCTTTCTGTCTAACAAGTGCTGTAAATTTCCAAACACTCCTTTCTACAATAATTAAGTTCCATGCATTTGTAAATACAATGGAACAAAATTCTTTAAGACTTCAAAAAACTTCATGCACTTGTAAAATTTTTGTGTTTTGTATTTTTTGGCATTACTAAAAAACGAAAACATAATTGCAGAATATTAGACGGCTTTGCTGTGGAGAAATTACTAAATCTTATGTGACAGCTAACTGCGCTGAAATTCATCATGCTTTAGCGACCTAATCACACATGTATTGGTTTTATTTTGAACTCTTTTCTCTTTTAACTCCTGAATTCTTTTACACCATTTTATATTTTTTCTTCTATGGCCAACGATTTAGTTTCAGAATAGCCATTGAGTACCTCAAAAAAGTCCATGGAATTTGGCAGTTACATAAATTTTAATGTTTATCATTTCTTAACATATGCATGATTTATTGGCTGACATTGATTTCTTGCATCGATATGGGAAAAGATATATTTTAGTATAATGGGGATGTGTTAGCTCAATTTCGTCACAAGTAAGCATCATTTTTAATTCTTCTTGCTGAAATTTTTTGCTGGCATCAGTCTGCAAGCTACAATATATATGAGTTAATTTGATTGTACTAGCAAATGAATTAATGTGATTCCTGAGCTATGGAAGAACAATTGGAAATCTACACAATCTACATGTGTGCTAATTTTCGTAAATTATTTTGATATAAACAGTTTTGCAAAAATGTGCAGTTAGATAGTGGTAAACATTTACAGAATGTACGTTCATTATATTTGATTATTTTAGGGCTGGGAATTTGATGTAATGCATTCAATGCACTGAAATCTCACATTTGTTATACAGCTAATCTATCTCTAGTTCAAAAGTTCCTGTTTCATAATTTCCTAGTTGTTTTTAAACTGATTTTATGGCGAATTTAAAAAAAAGTCTAATTGTCAAAATATTGTGGTTGCTTAATTTTTCTTTACCTAGGGTAAATGATTTTTATGCGGAAGTCGTGAAAGATAATTGTATGGATAATGTCGTTAACGTATTATTTTAGAGCAGAATTAATGTTATATGGTGAAGGCATTTTCCGCTTAATACAGCCTGTGTTAAAGGTGATAATAATGTAAAATCATTTATTTGTTACAAATAAAAGAAATACATTACATTCATTGGACTTTTAGATCAAAGGCAGGAGTTACAATAAATTGTACATAAACAAAACAATTAAACTGACAAACACTAGGTAAAGGCACAATATATTATTTGTAGCGTCTGAAGGCATATATTGATCTGAAAGATTGCTGGAATGCAAATTAAAAAGGACAGGCTTAATACAGTACAATGCTTATCCACTAGTGCATTATACATGGATTTCAAAACATCTTTTGGAAGATTGTAAGCTGTACTTTTCCAGTCAGTGCAATTTTTTCTTTGAGTTCTTTCCAGACAAGTGGAAACTGTTCTTCAAATTTTACAGTTGAGAGTATTCGGTATCATGGTAATACAGTAAATCCGCTAATTTACAAACTAAAAAAGAAATTACGTAGGTGTTAAGGTGCAGTTTAGACTTAATGACCACTACTAAAAATTGTCATTTTTTGCAAATTGTGGATACAACTTATTTTTCAAAGCTGAATATACTGGAAAAAACAGAAAGGAACGGTACTAAAAGTGCATTGAACATGACTGGACTGACAAAGAGAGGCGTCATTTTTGTAATTGTGTGCGTTTTTGGCTTAAAAAACGTTAGTTTCTTAGCTACAGAAAAGAGAATGTTGAAGAGTGTATAATATTGAGACTATGATGCATAACATGCAGATTTTGGATTGTCTTAAGAATATTTGGCAATTAAGCACTTCATAGTCGAATACTGAATTTAAAGCAGATTCAGACAAGTAATATATTTGGGCATCAACCACTGAGTAAATTGACTATAAATCTCTGAAATCCACTACCAACTAACATTAAAACAGCCCAAACTGTCAGCTCCTTCAAAAGTAAACTAAAAGATGATCTCCTTACAAACTATAATTTCCCAAACTATAAAAATGGTAAAATTATGCCAAATAGTGATTATATTACATCCAAACTTTTAACTTGAAATTGTTTAACTGGCATAAGTAGAAATATAAATTAAGATATATTGCATAATAAACATGAATACTTTTTCCTGTGAAACTCTCAAGTGTTTAATTTGCTTAAATTAATTTTTCAATTTCAGTAGTGTGCATTTGTATCGTATATTTTGTAAATTTCTTTGTTATTTATATTATGTTTATGTTTTTTATTTGGTTTTGGTGATTGTGTTTTGTGTATTTGTGTGCATTTTTAAAATTTTTCTATTCATTTGCATATAGTTTTAGTTTAGTTTTTAAGTGTGCTCGTTTAAATGCGTAGGGTTACTAATAATGACACTGTTACTTTTATCAATTTTTTATTAACTGGTTGCATACATATTTTAATGTAAATGTGATCGAATTTTATGTGTGCATTGTATGTAACTTTTTAGCAATAAAGTATACTAATGATAAATTAATCAATCCCATTTTGAATGCTGGTCTTAATGCATTTAAGGAGGTAAGATTATGATATTGAATAACTATTTAATTTTGATTGTTATATGTATTTTATAATTTGTCCTCAGTTGTTTGTTTTATTCAGTTATCTGAAAATGAGAACATAAAGCTGTATTGTTAGCCTACACTGTGGTCCACAGCACTCAGTTAAAAGTACATCAGTTATATCTCGATTCCATTTATTAGAACTAATTGCTTGAGAATTAGGAATGTCAGATGCCACGAAGATTTTCAGCGACTTTTTCTTGATCCGTCTGAACGCCAATTGCCTCTTATGTTTCCACTCCATTTTTTTTATTTGTCTCATTTTCTTCCGGCTTCGGCTCATTGTGTTATCAGATATATTGATATATTTCTGTGCCCTGGGTGTAATGTGTGTCAACAAAACCATGGTTTGTATTGCTATTCTTCTAATTCTATCATCTCTGCTGATTATATTCCTATAACTGGCAGAGTTGGACTACATTGGCTTCATTCCCTCGAGGCACGCGTTGGCCAATACACTGTGTTCTGGAAACTAATCATAGTGTTTCTAATTGGATACGTGCACTGCCAACTTTATATAATGGCACGGGGAGAGCACTAGAGATTATTGCTGAGATATGTTAGATGGAGGCTGGAAAACGATAAATTAAGAATAGAAGCGTTTTTATTAAGTATCACCAATTTACCGTAAATGGCACTTGTGTCCTCTTGTAATGCGTACAGTTGTAAGCTCACAGTTATTTGTTTTAATGAACCATTGCTTTATTAGAAGAGGGTACAAATGAGATTTTGTATTTAATTTATTATGAAGTTGAGGTAAGTATAACTGCCTCCCTTTTTCTGTGGCACTTAATTGCCATATTATTTTGGCAATTAGTGCCAGCTCCGAGGAATTGCTTGTGTTTTTGAAATAATATAAATAACATGAAATAAAATTGAATTGTATGAAGTTTCTAGTTTAATGCGCAGAGATACAATACATTTTTATTACTTAATGCTGTAATCAGTCCAGTGATCTGTTGTTTATGATAAAACTACATAATCATTAATTACTTAGATAGGCTTCTGTATTTAATATGAAAAATTTGCATTGACTGAATGGGTCACATTGAGTTCGCTAGCCACTAAATATTTAGTTATATTAGGTTGCCTCAAAGGTTACTTACTGTAAGTTGTGTTTGCAATAGGCTTAAAGTCGCTTCCTAAATGGCAAAATTGAAGTCTTACAAATTAAGTAGAGCAAAGTTGTTTAGTGCATTATTTGGTATTGTATATAACATAACCAAATTTTATATAAAATTTAGTATAGTAGGATCTATGTACACCTTTAAATTTTTTCACCAATAGTAAGTAAAACTGAAAACTTGGCATTTCTTTCAGTTCTGATCATAAGTCTTTTTAGTTTAATGTATATAATGGTGTGTGTCCTGCCTGGATTCATAGATTATAATTTGGCTACAAGTCTCTAAGAAGTCCGCCAGGAAGTCAGAATTAATGCTAAATCATCAAATTATGCAATGCTGACTTAATATGACTATACTTGAAGAAAAAATTATGAAATGAGTTTATTTCATCATTGAGCAATGTACATGTAGTAGATACCTTAACCTACTACATGTTTGCTTTGGAGTGGCTAGCTAGCGTTACTATAAATGATTCTTTCATTTAACTACATTGCGTTGGAAGTCAGTTAATATTTTGATGACGAATTTCGGTAAATGATGGGTATGAAAAGACGCTACGGAAGCGCTTACACTGCTAATTTCTTCTAAGTCGTTTAGAAATAGCGTCTCAAGATTTTTTTCCGATCTTTATTGTAAGTTTGAGATGCTGTGAAGCCAAGATTGGCGAGCACTTAACGCGTCACTGTTCAGCGGAGCTCTTTCGGGGGCAGTTCTACGCCCTCTTTTATGTAATTTATACATAATGTGTTAGCTGGAGAACAGAAACCGTCACACCTTATAATACGAATAGTATCGTTTACTACGTAAACTCATTGTGGCTTTGTGTACACACGCGGTTATGGTTGAGCTACCCAACTGTAACCAGATGACTAAATCGTCTCTGAAAATCGCTTAACGCACCACTATTCAGTATGTACTCTCCACGGAGCACTAGAGAGCATGAATAGGGCTGCTGTATCCTACTGGGCTTCCGTGCTTGGCATTTAGAAGTAATTATCCGTGTGGAGAGAAAATGTTGCAGAGAGAAGCCCATTATAGTATCTCCTGTTGCATTAAATTTATAGGATTTCATCTATAGGACAGCAAGAGAGCGAGGACAATGCAGTATTGAGATGACGCGTCACGTGTGTGTTTGAAACACAATAAAATATGTGCAGTACTTAGTATAGTTTTTGTCGTTGTCTTTTTGCTCAGATAATTTTAATGTGAATGTCAAATGTGTAAATTAAAGACAGGTTGGTCAAGTTTTGTTTTCTGATGCTTTTGAAGTTGAGTTTTTCTGTTACTTTTTAGATGGTAATTTTAGAAAATCATTATACTGGAAAAATTAATAGTGAGTTGTTGCTATAGATTTGTTTTAAGATCAGTTGTAAATAACGTGAAGTGTTTTAAATCCTAAAATTTTCATAATGCCATCATTTACTAGACCTGTGGTTCTGTTGAAAGTAGGAATCTTTCCTCGCCACATGTAATATCTACTAACATAAAGCTGAAAAGACGCAGAGATTTCTAAGAGCACCCTTTGCTGTTTAACTTTATTGTAATTTTTCTAACTTTATTTGATATACTGACATGCTATCTTTCTTGTTGTGGTGTTTGTTTTGAAGCTAAAATTCCCAAGACATGAATCTGCTTCTTTAATTATATATAACAGGAATTTTACCACCAGTCTTTTTGAGTGGAACAGTTTTCAAACTCTTCCTACCTGTGAGTAAATGCAATTAAAAATAGTCTAGTGATTTTTTAAAGTTCACTAGACTACTTTGCACCTGTTTTGCCATCGATTTTTGCTAACGACATTGCATAATTTATTTTGCATAATATAAAGTTTTTAAGTTTGGCTCGTTTATTCGATTTTCGCACCTTGCCATGAAATGAGGCAAATTCTGATAGCATAATTGAAGAAAGGGATAAAAAGAGAAAACTTGATTTCCTAACAAGTTTTACTTGAGAGCTATTTTAGCTTGAATAAAAAAAGCATAACTCTTACTTTACTCAAAGTTTGAATTGTTGGATTAGCGATTGTCCTATTCTTACATCGCCAGCAATTAATCTTTCGTGATGAGAATCGAATTTAATGTACTTCCTCTTCACATTGCTGCTGCCTTAATTCTGATTAATTATTGGCTGCTGTCCTAATTGCGTGGGCTTGTAGAAATGTGGAGACATGCTGTTTAAATTAATTAGAATCTTGTATGGATTAGTTGAAGCGTAATTACTTTCCTTTTGACATTTCGACTTCCTGTACGTGGTTAGAGTTAGTATTAGTGTTAGTATTACATTAATATTAATATAGCTATAGCTAATGTTGCTATTCTGAAAACTAAATTTATAGTTCGATTATGTTAATAGAATGACACCACATTTCTATTATTGTTGTGTATTCAAATTTTTGAAGTAACATTTTGAATTTTGTAGGCTATCGGGGCTCAATGTATACTTTCAATTTACGCGAAATGGAAAATTGTGTTGCTACTTTAACATTTATAAATAGTTTTTATTTTACCGCGGCAGTTATAGCTCGGATTTTCCTTTATTAAATTGGCAGTTGCAGTCATTAATCAGTTTAAACCGAGTAACTAAAGTGTCATACTGAACTCAATTTTGTTATCAATTTGAAATGTACTCACGATTAGGATTTTTGTTCTGTTTTAGAGCTTCTTTTTGTTTAATATTCTTCCATTATTTTATAATGCAGTCATAAACTATTGTTCATATTGTATGAAAAGGTCAAGTATTCCAAGCATAGAAAAACACAATCCTACTATAAACATGTTATATTTGAATTTCTCTGAAATACATAGACGGCTAAAAATTGCATTATATTTGTGAGAATTGTACAATATTTGTGTAACATTTGTGCACATGCGCCGTTTTGCATTTGTGCTTACTTTGAATAAACTTTAACGTCAAACAATAAAATGTGATTTATTTGATAAAAAGTCGTATACGAAAGCAGTAAAACTGGGTAATAGTTCGTAAACCGTTTGTCTATAGATGCAAATTGCGGCCTAAACTTTAGCAGCTCGTAAATCACGATTAAGCTGCCTGTTTTTATTATCCTGTTCAATGTTTAGCGAGATTCGGTTAAGGGTTTGCTGGATTACAGATTTCCGAGAATTCTGTGAAATAGTTTGCAGGAAACAGATGAGCATAAACTTGCTCATTTTCAAAATTCATAAAACTTATTAAACAATATGAATTCACCTAGAAAATTTTTACAGTGCACCTTGGGGTAGTATATGATTCAATAAAAATTAAATTTAAAGTTATTTTTATTGTATCATTTTATAATTGCTTTGAAATAAGTATGTTTGTGTATACATGTGCATAATCATGAGTTTTTGTCAAATTTTATGTAAATAGCTAACATATATAAGCAGTTGTTCAGTATGGTGTATTTGCAGTTTAGTTGAGAAAGCCTAGCAAATAATCAAATTATTTTTTGTTGATTTTACCATTCAGTAACCTTGTGGCCGTGCATTGTGTACAGCATTCAGAAATTGCATGACCATTTCAAAATTTCAACTAGGTGTTTTGCTGCATTGAAACTTTTTGGTTTTTGCCCTTTTCACTGATCTTTCTGCTTGTGACAGAATATCTTATTATTATGGTAATACAGCATTTGAAAGTACAGTTTCTATTTTAACGTGGTTTGGGATTACTTTGTTTTTCTTAAACACTCATCTTTACTTACAGTTTTTATCTATGCACTCACAGAAAAATATTACGAAGACTTAGTAAATATCAGTCTTAATAGAAATTTAAAAAAATCTGATCCATTCCAAATTATCACTTTCAAAATTGCCAAAAAATGAGCTAGCCATAATTGTAATCCAAAAATCCATGTTGACAAAAATAAAAATGTGCAGGATTGTTGTATAGCCAGACTTTCAATTAAGGTATAAAGAGTAACTTGTACTCTGAGGACGCATATATCTTTGAAATGCTTTGATGTGCTTGATGTACTTTAATTTTTTTTAATAAAAAGCACACAATTCAAAAACATGGTTTTACAGTTTGAATAGCTCTAAACATGAATAACGCTGAATCCTTAAGTAACTTTCATATTTGTAATAGTTGTAGATGTTTACATATTTGTATATAATTCAGAATACTGCAAGGTGCATTCCAGTTTGCAGAGCCTACTTAATATAGATGGCTACGGCATGGTCAGAAACTAGCTGAGTATCAAGGATAAACTTCTAGAGGATTCATTTTCTTGAGCGTATCTATTCTTTCTTAACACGAGAAATTGCAGGGAGCAGCATTACAAATTAAACCACTCTAAAGTTTCCGTTTTGTCGCCCACGTATTTGCTGAACAAGCCAAGTGTTGTTTAACTTCAAAACCATTTACAATCGGTGATCCATGACAACCCAGGCATTCCCTTGTCTTGTCCGCATTGTGTGTTTGAGGTGCACATTCCATAAAATCGTACTGCAAAAATGACGCTGTAAAACTGTATTTTTGTTTTTGTGAGCTTTTTATTTGTGTGCGTATGTATGCTTGTGTTACAGTTTTTATTTAACCAATTGACTGAAACTTAACGTGAGAAAAATAATTGGATTCAGAAGCTAATTAATATGTAGTCAGGAAGGTTCAAACAATTTTTTTTAAATAAGGAAAAGTGTTCGTGATGTTCGTGATCTACATGCTTAAAAATCTAAACAGCTTAATTTTGGAACTAAACGTTAAATTTAGATTTCAATTGCCATTTCTTGTTAACTTTTTGCCCATTTGATGGCAGTGATGCTATGGAAACACAAGAGCCCCTTATTGTCACTCCAAAAGAAACCCACTAGATCCATCAGTTTAAATAAGCCGTAAAAATAGCGCATAATAGCTTCACACATTTCAGTTGCGCTAAACGCCTATTCAATTTAAATTGCCCTCCAGTTATTTTCATTTTCCACACTTTCCTGCACATTTTCTACGGGCCGAGTGCTTTTAGTGGAGCATTTATCCATCGCTGGCTGCACATTTATGCATTCTCCCTGGAGAGAGTGACAGTCATCATCCATTAATGACAGTAATATACACACGCCTGAAGTAAACTGCATTGCCTAGACGCTGATACACATCGACAGCCTCGGTAACATCATTTACGTCAAACTTCTTATTAGGCATGGAATATTTTCTAGCGAAATTGAATTTTTCAGCGGAGAGAATTTTGTATATCCAATGTAACATCAGTCATGTGACACAAACATTACCCTAAGTCCTAAGTATGTTTGAAGCCAGAATTGTAGAATTTAAAAAAATGTAAAATGCGAGAACTAACTATGTCCAACTCGCTTGCTGAACTCAGTCTGTATATGCAATCAGCATGCAGGTGCTTAAAAGTATTCAGACTAGTAACGTTTAAAGGCCCTGTGGTAGAACGACCTGATAGAAGAGTGAAAGGGTTGTACCAAATTTCTGTCTTTGGTTTAAATATTTTGCATCATTTCAACAAAATCGTCAAACCAGTGCATGACGGACAAGATAATACGCCTTACCCACGTCTTTGAGAGGAAAGATCACTGGTGTTTTGAACTGTTTTCTGACGTTTGGCTTGTTTACCTATATGACTAAAATTTCTTTGATCTAATAATTTATTGCCACTTATGGAATGTCGTATCGTACGAAAAGTGGCAATAACGCGAGCTGATTTATGTAAGTGGAGTGAAGGACAAAGGTCAACCAGGTAGCGGCGTGAAAACGGTGTAAAGATAACTCGTTTAATAACGCGTATAACAGCCAGCTGAAATTTGTGACTTCCCAAGTAGGTTACTCTGTCGTCTTTATATGAAAGCTATTGGTGATTGTGTGATATGCTATCAAATTATATAAGATGGTCAAAAACAACAACAACGATAAAAAACAAAGTTCAAGATTCAAACGAATTTTTGGGCATTCCAGATCTCGAATACGTCTTTAAGCACTAATCTGTCTTAGTAGCACGTGGACAATATTGCATTTAGTTACCTTTCTTTACTTCGCGCACTTTTATGATTTCGCAGAAAACCGGAGGTAATAACTTAGTAACACAATAAGCAAGATTGTGTTTTTCCTCCCGGTTATTTGAAATTGTTGAAGCAAACGCTAATGCGATATTCTTTTAAAAGCATCAAACTTCTCATTGCTTCCAGAAGATTTTACGACTTACAGGCTGCCATAAAGCACCTTTATTTCCTGTTCTACAATAATGACCATAGGGATAAGTAGTTTCGGTTTTACTGTGCTGGCGTGACCCGCATTGTCGACACAAGTTTGTCTGACGTAGGTAGAATTGCTTTCCTTCATAATTGTGCCACATGTGTGTCAGAGAAGCAGGGGTCGCATTTAGGAGGCGGCCATGCATTGAGTGTAATTCCCATATGTATTAATCAATATGGCAAATCCAATGATCTTGCTGTGATATTGATGTAATTTAAATTGGTGCATTTTGTGTGCTTTCTATTGTTCCTTAATTAGTTTTGGTAAGCTCCAGATTTAATTTTTTTGAACTTTTTGCCTCTTCTAATAATGCCACTGACTGAATTTTCCTAAATATGTAAAATTTTTATCACATGTTTCTAGCTTATTAGTTTCTTATCGCATGTGGAACACGGAGTCTGATTTCTGTTGTAGAAGAAAATTTTGCGTAAGTTAATCCAAGTATCGTATAGTTGTAATGTCATATCCGAATTGTTGTATGAAATCACATGTTTAAGAAATTTTGAAAACCATGACGTTTAAAACTATTGCTATAGTTTTGCAGTTTAACTGCAGGTGAAAAAAAGAATGAGAAAAGGAAAAAGTTCACATAAACTGTCTAATAGTCTAATACTATTTTTGGACAGTTTATTATGTTATTTTAATATGTTATGTTAAAACACATAATGACAATATATGTAAGTAATATTATGTGATATTTTACCATTTTTTGTTATTATTCTTTCAAAGATAACTTACGGAGGTGGCTTGAATTGTTTTTTCCCCGTTTCTTAATTATGAGATTTTTTCATTAATTGTCACTCATCTTGTTAGAATTTAATTTGCGTTTATACCTAATTCACTTAATATTTTCTGTTTTTTACGTCCTTATTGAAAATGAATAGCTTTAGTAACATTAACTGAATTGCTGGCTAGGCCGCTTACGAATTGAAATCCTTCCCTTTTTTACGTTTTTCTTTGAGCCTCATCAAATCTAAGCTAAAATAATACCACACTATGAATCATAATACTGTTATGAACCCTGCAGGGGTTTGTACTTATCCTTGCCTTTTTCACATTAAGTCCTCCGTGTTTGTATTGATTGACAGGGGAAGACCATGCGAAACAGAGCACAGCAGGTTTCATTTCTAATCCCTTATTATCTCAGTGTACGCTTTTGTGCCTTCAGGTTGCTATTGAGTTTTTGCTAGGCAAGTAATCAGTTTTTGGTGGAGTGGCTTTGCAGTTTTGCTGAAGTGTTTTCAGGGAAATCACATTGCTGCTGCTGCAAGATTAGTTATTGTGGTGTAGGTGGGAAGGTAGTGAAAACCTGCCTTAATGAAATGAATCCAGCGACTTATCCTTGAAAGGAAGGAGTAAGAATTGCTTAGAGCTTTTTATACCTTGAGTTTTTTTACAGTTCCGAGCTTCGAGGCATTAATTACCGCTGTTTGGTTGTGACAGGACCAGAATCTATCCCTTTATCAACAGCAGTTCTTCAAAGTGACACACTGGGCTATACGACTCATAGCCACATTGCATTTTTAGATGTTTATTCAGCCTTCCTTAATTAGTTAAATAGGCAGCACTGTCTGGACACATTTTTCGTTGGCTATCTATCTGTTTACTTAGCTGGTTTAGTGCTGTTTAACTATGATGGATGATGAGCACCCCTGCCATTTTTTTGTTTTTAATTATTAAAATATGTGTGCTATAACAGGTGGTTGCTAGTATTATGTGTTTGTTGGTGACATGCATTTTGTATATTTTCAGATTTGTAGTATTATTTGCATATCTTTATGCTGAAATTACAAGTCAGTCTGATCACATTTCTATATGTCACTGGGACACTTTTGATCTAGAATATTTTAGCTTCATACTCGTTGAAGGCTGCTGTTATTATAGTCATCTCTTACCTTTATTATTGTTTCTTTTAGAAAACTGCTGTTTGAGCCATAAAGTTTTGCAGCTGGACAAGCTGATTCATTGCAGAAGCTAGCAGCCAGGCTGTCTGACCAGAGTAACGACCTTTTCCTCTCGAGGAAAGTGACCAATACATTGGTTAGCAGCCTAATCGGAATTCAGCTGGCAAGTGGCTGTATTCAGAATTATCAGACTGCACTTCACTTCTTGCCAGCTGAGGTACAATGCATTGCATAGAGACTGAGGAGGGTGAGAATTGTCGACCTCCAACAGTTGGAGAAGAATGTGATCATACGATACATTGTAAGGTACATTTGACGTTTACTGAATATTATAACTTTGAACTGAACATTAAAATATCATTTTATTGTTTTATGATGAATCTCATTGTCTTTTATGTAATGACAGCTAGCTTTAGTGGCAAAAAACTCTGAAACTCAACTAATTTGTAATGGCTATATTTACTTCTGGAAAATACTTAAATTTGTAATTTAATTGTGTATCACACTTATACAGTTGTCAGGAATTTTGCTGTAGATTAGAGCTGTAGATTTTGTAATATAGATACAAAAGGTTGTTCACAGAAGGTCTGACATTAAGGATAACAAATTTTTACATACGTAGACATAGACACAAAACTTTAAACAGTTAGGTTTCCTAATTTATCGGAGTGAACTGTAAAAGTTGTGAGCTAGCTTTGGCTACCATTACCTTTGCTGCACTAATTTTCAAACATGCCAGGAGTGGTATTCCCCTTGGTAGGACATGAGAATGATTGTAAATTTCACTCAGTCAGAGTTATAGTCTGTTTAAGTCTGGTCATTAGAACTTTCGTAATTTTGAGGAAACTGAAATTGTGTCATTTTTTCATTAATTTGGCCTATTGTCAAATTACTTGATTTCTCTCACAGCACACTCCTGCCAATACACCAGGTGTGGATGCCACAGAACATGGCAGTGATGGTGTGGATCCAGATCAGATTTCAACGCATTTTTGTTCAGAAACTGGCACGCCTCCCTGTCGTAGATGGGCAATCAGTTTGAAGGACCTCCTGTCTGACCCGGAAGGTGTACAGATATTCAGAGAGTATCTTAGCACGCAGAAGTCAGAGAATTTGGTTAAATTTTGGTTTATGTGTAAATGGTTGAAAGAGACAGAAGAAACAGAGAAACTACCTGTCATAGTGAAAACCATTTATAACACGTTTATCAGTAAAAATGGAGAGGAAACGTTTCACCACAAGCTTGATCGCAACATAAGAAAACAAATAGCAGAGGCCATCCGAGTGAAAAAAGTTGTCAACAATCGTCTGATTTTTGCTGATGTTGAAGTAGAAATTGAGAAAATTCTTCAGACGGAGTTTTATCCAGCATTTCTGGAATCAAACACTTACTTAAATCATGTGCAGTCAGTGCAGTGTCAAAGTCTCAGTTCTGGAAGTAGTTTTGGAAGTGCAGGATCGGTGGGGAAAAACTCGCTTCCGACATTATGTGAAGAACAAGACACAGTGCCTTCCGGCAGTTGTACCTCCATCAGCAAGGACGAAGAAAAGGTTAAAGTGGTCCGTAATGGGAGTGACTTCATTGCTTTAGCTACGATTGAGAAACTTTTGCAGTCACGACTTCATTTGGTTGACATTGAACAGGCTGATGAACTACAAATTGGGTATGTATATTATATCTTTCTTATTATGCTTATATATATATACACACACACGTACACATGCACGCACGCACACACACACACATACACGATGAGTTGAAATTTTTCAATAATGGTCTAACTTATATATAAGTTAAACGCCATAGAATGTAAAACTACAGAGAATTCCATGTTCAGGCAGATTTTTAGATGGTTTACAGCAATATCAGTACGACAATAGCATAATATTAAATTTGCTTGATCTTTTCCTACTTCTGTCTAAAAATATATTCCTTATATACAAAACAAATCCTTCATCTGTTCAAACTCTTGTCTGGCCTGACTTGGCTTCATGGTTCATCAGAAGATGCTTTTTAATGTCATTAAAAAAGCCATAAGGTAATAGTGTTTGCACATTCATCCTTAAGAAAATTGTATTTTTGTTTGAGAAAAATTAGACTTTGAGGGTAAATGCGATGCTTGTAAGGCCAAACATTGTTATTCATCACATTTTTAATGTTCTTTGCGCTGTCTTGCAGTTATTATATTTTTTATTGCTGTAGTTTTATTTGTTAAATTTGTTTTATTTTTATATTTTTTATAATTTTTCATTTAATATTGTTGATGGTGAGTGTTATATTAATTTTCAGTTCACAGTCAGAAGGTTCGCAGACAAGCTTATGTCCAATTCCTCCGGCTCCGTCCATGGAAAGTGACTTGTACTCAAGTGAAGTATGGAATGTTGATGATTGTCCTGTAACCAATGACAGTGTGTATGTATGAAATAATTCAATGTACCAACTTTCTTTTCTGTTATTTCAGTTGTTTTCATTTTATTCTATTTTATTTTATTTAATTACTTCATTTTTGATAACTTTTTTTAGGTTTGCAGTCTGAATCAAATGTGCAAAATTATCCATTAATTCTTCGTATTGCATCCTCAAGCATTTTTGGCATATCGATTTACCTAATTTAATGCTGAAGCTGATTTAGGAAATTGAGTGGCACCAACAAGGTTGCTTTTGGACATGTTTTACCTACAGTGCTGCCTCTGCAAATGAGGGCAAGAGGATATATGTTTATATCCAGTTGTGACTAAAATAGCTATGTCACAGTCTCAATTTAGATGACTACAAGTATCTTTTATAATTAGTTAGCGATGTTTCGGTTCTGCCACAATCATTCTGCGTTAGTAGCAGGCCTTGTTGTTGCTGTTTAACAAACTGTTAAAGAAAAAATTCTGCATATCTTTTAAAAAATGATACCTCAAGGTTTTCTATTCTGGTCTGAACGTATTATTAATTATGCTGTCACCAAACTGCTTTAAATAATTGATAATTATGATTTTTTATGTAACATGGTGAAATTTGTTTTTAATTGACTCACAATTTTAAGTGACATGCTTCTTAAACCGAAACATTATGATGTATACAATAACATGCTGCTAAATATCAATTTCATGAACAGTAATTTTGCTGTAAAGATTTGTTAAATTAGCTATAATGCATGACACAATTTGGAATTTCTGATGTGAATCATTGTTGTATTGAATTTAATAATAATAGAAAATTGAATTTGTTTTATAGTGGTTCAGTGATAACCTTAACAATTTCCTGATCAAAAATTAAATTGCCGAGTGCATGTGTAGGTGGCGTCCTTAGTTTTCCGATTTTTTTAAAAGCTGTTGTTTGGCTTAGTAGGCTTTATTAGTTTGTGAAGGTGCCTCATACTTTCCTGCTGTTTGCTTGATTCTGTTTATATTTTTTTCCTTATAAGTAAGTCAACTGGTCGAGTATTTTCATTTAAAGCTGTAGTAAATTAAGCCAGTTTTGAGCAATTGATTTTATCAGCCAAGAAAAAATGTTAGTTCTTTAGTTTTGATTTGTAACATTACGATGCACATTAAATTATTTTTGTTTTTTGTTTATAGGGAAACAGCGAGTGTAGCAAGTGCATCTTCAGTACGAAAGAAGGAGCATCATCATCATCATTTTACAGGGAAGCCTCATCAGTGTGCTAGAGTAAGTTTTTTAGAATTTTTTGTTAATTTAGAAAAAATGCCTCAACCTCATTGTAAGCACATCTACTAATCAATGCAGTTAGAAGTTAGAACGTGGACGTTTTGGGTTTTCCGGGTATCAAACTTTATGATTTTTTTCTAGCAAAATTTTGGGAGGTTTACTGGATGCTGTGATGAATAAATAAATTTTATTTTTTATAACTTAGATGCACTAATTATTATCAGTATGAATGACAAATTTTAAGGCTTCTTAAACTTTTATTTCTTATAATACTCGAGTAAGCCAGAACTATTTTTGTGTAGACTACATTTTCTGGGATTTCTTAATTAGGAGATATATGCAAAAATTTTCATGCAGATTAAACTGATTAAAAATGTTGCTTTTACAGTCAAGTATGAAGTGAAAGTCTGAGACTGTTTATTCTAAATCTTGTTGAGCTTTTGACCATTTCATTATGTATTTTTTATGTAATTTATTTATTAAAAATTTTTTTGCCCATTGAATTACAAAATTGTTTAATTGTTTGTGTAAAAAGTTCTAATGTTTTGAACAGTTAACTGTTTACTCCTTTTGGCAAATACTTATGACATAAA
Source organism: Tubiluchus corallicola (assembly GCA_030141605.1). Taxonomy (NCBI): domain Eukaryota; kingdom Metazoa; phylum Priapulida; class Priapulimorpha; order Priapulimorphida; family Tubiluchidae; genus Tubiluchus; species Tubiluchus corallicola. The sequence continues at coordinate 295,416 of JAQGDQ010000129.1, read as the reverse complement.
ATAATTACTTTATTAAAATGATAGTTCTTCCTGTTGTGTAGTTGTGTTACATTAGTAAAAGTTTTTGTGTGGAAGTATCAACAAATTTATTGTGATGTTTTATTGTCTGATGTTGCATAAACATTGGTGTATTATAAACATTGATGTGTATGGTATGTTTTAAACTTGAACTTGGCAACAACGCTTTAGACCTGTCATGATTATAAAAGAAAAAATGCCGCCATATAAAGCATCACATGAGAGTTAGTACTGCCTGTAAATGTGCCTCACTTTTTGGGACATTATCAAAAAAATTATGAACATTACTTGACTTTGCAACTGTGATTTTTATAGACTCACCAGAAAAGGCCGCCATCACATGAGGCATTTGCAAAGATGTTGTACGATAAGCTAGTCGTAGAGCAGCAGCGTCAACTGGCAGAAAGTGAGAAGAACCGTCAGATTCAGATTCAGTTTGAACAAAAAGTTCAGCCAACTGCATTTGTGCATGACAAAATTCAGCAGGCTCTTAAACGTTTACAGCAGGTAAGTTAGTATTCAAACTACCAAATTTTTGCTTAAACGTACGATTTTTTCAAGGTTTACAACATAAGTTGCCATCAGAGCCCCTGAAAATAATTACGTAAAAATTTGTAATATGGTATTGTGATAGTTTTGAACAAATTTGATTGATAAAAATAAGAGCAGGAGATGATCAATGATATAGGCCGATACATTCTTGAAATTTGTATAATATTTTCTAAATCTTTTTGCCACAATTTATGTAGCCTATGTCTCGATTAATGTTGAAAGGTTGAACTCTGAACTTAAAATGGCTGCTTGGGGATACTTAAATTTACAGATTACTAGAAAATGTATATTTAAAGTTTGTCAGTACATTACTGACTCACATAAACTCATATAATCGTATAAGTATACTCTTATATGAGTATATACTTATATACTCATGTAAATACATAGGATACTGTGAACAGGTATAATCTTAAGGTCATGGAATTTAGTGGTATTGTTGCCTCATTGAAGTTGCAGAAGTGATCTATTAATATTATGGTTTTTTACTTCTGTACACGTGTCAATGGAATCACATTAGTTATAAAACTTTGTTCAAGAGAATCATCTTAATGATACAGCATTGTTTTCAAACATTTCTCATCATACCAAAAAGTTTTGTTCAGTATTTGGCAATGTGTATGTGAAGTCCTACAATGAAATCTATCAAGTGTAATGTTCCAATGTGGATAACAGTATGCATATACCTACACAGGGTACTCTTAAATTGTATGATATACATACTTTAGCTACTTTCCTGAATATTATGAAAGAGTAATATAGTTTTATTCTGAACTAAAGTTTGCTTAAAAGTTTTTTAGTGATATATTGCATTTTTAAGAAACCAACAGTTACTTGAAAAATGTGGTCATTAGATGATTTTAGATTTGTAGTCTTGTTTGTTTTTTCAATTTGTTTAGTAATTTTTTATAATTTAGACTTCACAGACTTCAGGGACTAGAAGACATTCTGCGCCTTTTGAAATAAGTACTGTTTGTGAGGAGGATAGCAGTGATGAAAGCCAAGCAATTCTGGACAAACATGTGTCTAAGTGTTTTGGTAAAAGTCCAGAAAACTCACCAACGGAGCTGCCGCCTGTAGCAAAATATAGGAAATCTTCTGAGGACCTTCATATAGCACAACCTTTAAGTAAAGGTGAGTGATTTTATAGTAACAAGGACATATTGATATTTTTTCAAATATCAATAATACTTTGAATATTTTACGATACTTCTGCATTAATACTACTTATATTTGTATTCTTTTCCAATTTTGGTATTAAATTTTAGTCAAATTACTAAACAAAAATATGTTGATTTCATTGGCGACTGATTGACAAAAAGCCATGTGTCCACACTCCACAGCTTTCGGCAGGTGTTTTATTAATAAAATTGGTGTTGTATAGGTGCTTAAATTTTAAATTGGCAAATGTTAAATTTAAGCCATTTTTTAATTTATGAGATCAGTAATGTAATTAGTACTTAATATTTTTTATACTATGGTTTATTTTCAAGCAATTTTGCAAATAACAGTAACTAAATACAAGAGTGTGTGGTTTTATTATTTCATTTTCTTTTTTGGGGGAGTGTTTCACCTTTTTTATTTTAAATTATTATTAAAAATTTACTTTTGCAGGAAATTTTGACTAACAAAACTACCAGGTGTTATTAATGGTGCTCTTGCACTTATAAAAAACTTGAGTGGCTGTCCTAGAATGATGCCCTTTCAGTTTTAGACCCACTTTTTTAAAATTGCAAAAATTATCTGTTTTGATGAAAAAATAGTTTTCTATTTATTTCAAATTCTGTTATTACCAAACTAGTATAAGAGTTGTATTACTTTAGTGTTACCCATTGTTTATTGTTATTATATGTCAATCTAAAATAATCCAATATGGTCGCATTTTAATTTAAAAATTTTTGTCAGAGAATGCCGGTCATCCACATGAAAAGTCTACCGAAGTTTTTTCCATATTATGTGTGGCTATACTAAAGGGTTCAAATAATTTTCTCCACCAGCTCTTGAATTCCCACGGGTCTCTATCCTGGGATCAGGGACCAAAGACAGGACTAAAGTAAAAATCATTGAATGCGCTCTATGTATATTACCTCAGAAGTGCAGTCAGTAATTGCTAACGTTAGCTTGTTTCAAATTTATCACTATTTAATTTAATGTGAAAGACTTTAATATATTATTTCATCTGATTTCATCGAACGCGCCACTGCTTTAACGTTTCAGGTCGTAAGGAGCATGGATCAATGCTATCTACGGATAGTGGAATGAGTAACGAAGGAACTCATGAAGAACTGCATAATCACATTCATCATCATCACTATTATTTTCACAACGTGTCGCGACTAAAAACTCAGGGAAGCGAAGATTTTGTGCGAAATTATTCTGACTATGCCGGTGCAGGTATACATCACCTTTATTATTGTAAAGAAAATGGAGATGCAGTTACATGTATTAATCATATGCATGCATCAAGCGAATAAATTTTTTTGAAGCTTTACCTATGGTAAAAAAAACAGATTGGCTTCATCATGAACTCTAGCAAATTTTCTGAAAAGCACGTTTTAATCTGTGCTGTTAATTAGTCATATGTGCATTAAATTATTATTTTTGTTGCAAGTTAGCCTAATGAAAATTGCTATTTTTATTCCAATTAGGCTTTTTGGAAAATACTGTATATTGCATGTTGGAAATCAGCATTCTTATTCCAACTTTAATGTATTCAATTTTACAGTAAAGAGAATTTATGTTAAACCTACTAGATTGTTGTTATCTAAATATTTTTCCAAATAACATCAAATGGTTCAATTAGACGAAGTTGTTGTTAAAAAAAATATTTTGCCTAATCTTGTTAGGTTCTGCGGGTCACTCTGTCACCGGACGATCACACGGGATTTCTGACAAACGGGGTTCTAATAAAAGGCATACACCTCGACATTCATCTTGTCCTCTTACAGCTTCAAGCAGTAGTTTTTTCGATAGTGGAATTAGTGTGTATGAAAGTGCCTCGTCATTGCCAACAGGAGGAGGTGATGTAGCTGCTACGGGTGAGGGGTAAGTTGAGTCAGCTCTAAATATTGATTTTCCTTTTCCTTGCAATGTTGCCTTTGTTTTTGCTTTTAAACTAGTTGCTGATTTGAGGCTAAGACTCACTGTGTTTGCTAGTTGTTTTTTTTGTAAATATTGTAATGGAAGCACATTAAATTTTGTGCCTCATTTAATTTTTGCTGAATTTGTATTACATATCAAACTAAATTGCCCTTGCCTAGGTAAGCGTACTACACCTGTCTTTTGTAGTAAATTAAATTCTAATGAATTTTTTGTAAGTGCAGCTAAATCACAGTTAAATTAAATGCATTTGTAGTAGCATGAAAGTAATCACAAGCTTAGTTTTGTTGTTTTAGGCAATATAATACAGTCTATTATTCATGTTAACTTCTGATCCTTAATTTTAGTTTTTTGTAATTCAACTAAAGGCATTTTCTCAACTTTTTTCTACCAATGTTGTTACCGTGATTAGTTCTTTAGAATTTAAATGTGAAGTTACTTCTTTTGTACTAAATTGTATTTTCACGCTTTGTTTTGGTTTTATTATTTTAGGCACAACTCGGTTGATTATGGAAAATTATTTGAGAAGCCTGTCCTTGATTCTGATGCAGCTGCTTTTTATTATCATGTGTAGGTTTCTTGGGCAAGTTTCATGTACACTTGTACATGTTAGGCTTATTTAAAGATATGCGGCTAGTAGTTTACAGTTTTTCCCTGTGCTAGTTTTACTACTCTTCAGCCTATTTAAAGCCATTATTTGTTAAAAGCAAGATTTTTCATTCTTATTACGTACTGAATAAATGATATTGTAAGTTGTAAATGTGTTTAAATTTTTTGTTCAAGTTTAATTTCTTTTGGTACTTTTACAGTGTACTGATAAAATATTTGGACATAAATAAAAATATTCTGAAACAAGTAAACTAATTACCTGCTTAAAATTTTCTAAAAAAATATTTGTTAGCTTCTCTTTTATATCATTAACTTATATGTCAGTGTGTTTCACAATGTTGCAAATGATTGCAATATATTGCAGTATCAGAATCATGCTCATTTTCTAATTGAGTTTCTAATTTTAATTGAAAAGTTTTGTTTATATATTTCTACCTCTGTTTAGAAAATCAATGATCAGTGTTCAGTTTGACAAATTTCAGTTTTTATTTTGTGTATATCCAATTACTTATTAAAACTTCCACCCATGATATTTTTGAATGCAGTTTCAGAACTCATGGTATTCTTTTAAGTGAAATATTATGAACTATTAAAAAATTTGTCTATATTTAGAGCTTTCATTAGATGATCAGTGTTGATAAGCAGTTTTCTAATTTAGGCAAACAGCAGGTCTGGACTCATCTAGACACTCGTCTCATCACAATTCGGGTATGAAAACAGGACACGGTCGACATTGTCCCGCAACGACTCGTCCATCCAGATCTGCTGGACGTAACAGTTTACCCGATAAGTTGTCATCTCTAAGAACAGATCTCTCAACTTCAAAAAACAGCAAAAAATCTGAGCAAGTCCAGGTGTGACATTGGCGAGTTATTTCTTTAATAAGATGCTGCTTAGGTCGTGTATAGTTTATTTATAGGAGCACGATTCAGTTGTACACTTGTGCATCATCTTCAAAGGTAAATGACTGTGTTTGTAGCCCTCTCTAATGATTACCCACATGCCAATAACTCTTGGTGCTTTATACATGCTTTGCAATTGACACTTTGTTCAAACTTTTACCATTATTTGTCCCTCACAAAGCAGCTAGCATTACATGGAAGTTGTTCATTTTTTGTTTTCACGGATTCATTCATCCAAATGGATAATGCATATCTGTGGGAGTTACACAATACAGTCAAACAGCTAGGGGGTTTAGACAGCTGTGCTGTTAAAATAAAAAAAACACTTAAGGTTTATTAAATAAGAAGTCATGGTGAGACATTTTTGCATTTTTGCAGATTTATATGTCACCAGTGACAAACAAAATTCGTTTGTTGTAGTGTTTTGTATGTTATAACTGTTTCTTTGTATAGGCTTTGTTTATGCCTTCAAAAACAGAAGTGGAAGAAGCACAGAGAGGATCAGTTGCTGCATCTCCTTCAGCAGCTGCAGGCAAATCCAGATCTAGGTACGTTTTGTCACCCCAGTATTTTTAATGCTTCCAGTGTGCAATATTTTTGTAATGTTTTTGCCTTATTTTATTTTTGTGGACCACTTCAGAAATAACTACTAGTTTTGTAATTGTTGGTTAAAGTGTTATCCACGTTAAATAAAGAATTAATAATAATAATAATAATAATCTGTCTTCTTCGATGTTTGTTAATGAGATTACACAAGAACTTCTTAAGTGATTTCTGTAGAACTTTTTGGAGAGGTGGGTAGTGCAGATTTGGGATGTTTGAAAGAAGTGTGGAAGCGGGCAGAGGGTAGTAGTCGAAAACTTTTGCTTTTTTTGAAAACTTAGCCGAACATTACATGCAAACAGTGTGTTTGTGGCACTTCATGGTGCCTTGGAGGGAGGGTAGCTCTTTGGAATCTTTGGAAAGCAAGATAGAATAGTTTTTTGTAAATACCTCCACATGGGTGAGTTGTACTATGAGTTATGTTTTATTGCCTACTTCTGTTTTAGGGAATTCTTGCTTCGAAGCTATAATGATGCGTACCCATTGTTGTCACGTCATCAGACTGTTATATGTTATACTTTACTGAAACCTGTATTGAGTAATTATGTAATTATGCTATATTAATGATCAAGATGCCAGAAACAACTAATGACGTCTTAACCTAAGCAGCTGTGTAGTTTAATAGGTTATAATCTGCATGCCTTAGTGGACATTTGCACTCTGCTAAGTGTCATTCTAGTTTCTTGATTTTTTGTCTTTGATTCTAAATCTTTTTTAGTTGCAGTCTGTAAACTTTAGTTTTGTCCTTGTGCTAAGTTTGTTAGAGTAACATAGATTTTATGTTTTCATACAGCAAAAGAAAGGAAAAGAAGTCCACTCCTACCTCCTCACAAGGAATGACAACCTCTTGTAGTACCTCAGACAGTATCGTAGTTGGTTACGAACTTAATGGTGAAACGTACAAAACAAAGCTGTCAGGGAAAAACATTACACTAAGACATTTCAAAAGTTCAATAAATAAGAAACATCATTATAGGTAAGAACTGCTGATTTTTTAAGTATATCATTTAATAACTATATAAACTGAGCTGCTGTACTGTAATCTATGTCAGATTTGATTCCTCTACTTTCATATTGTTTAGCATGAACTTCGTATTCCAGAAATCTGGCTAGCTTCATAAAGGTGAAGAAGGAATAGCTGGAAATTCCAGCTAATGCTGGTTTGAAGTGTATCAGTTACTATAACTGTTCTATGGCTATATAAACTGCAATATAATAATTTTATGTGTTTTGAGAGAGCATTGTAGCTTTGAATTATTGGGAACAGTCACATCCTGATCTAAACAACGTAATGCATGACCCAGTCTGTCTATTTGGTTTTCTTATTCTTGATTTTTCTTTAATGATATCATATGTTATGAACATCACTGAAAACCAGCTGTTAAATGTTTTTGTGTTTGTAGGTATTTTTTCAAACAGGAAAGTGATGAGTTTGGTACAGGAATTATTTATGAAGAAATTGATGACGATGAAACTGTGTTACCTCTCTGGCAGGGAAAAATATTTGCCAAGTTGGAAACCACGAATTGAACAAATTTTAGAATTCTGGAAAGTACATAATACATGTTAAACATGTTGCTTTCTGTGTAACATAATTTAGTTTTTTGCTTAACAAGTTGTTCCCTTGACAAAGATAATTTCCAGGCTGTGTGAAAGACACTGTTGAAATTGTAGTCTTTAAGTAAATAGTCAAGTTTTTACTTGAATGTCAAGACCCATCTCGCATAATCATTTTTACGCTGATGATGGCAATAATGTTCCTGTGAAGATTACATACCTCTTGACTCTGCTACATTGTTATGAGTTAGTTTTGATGTTTTCTTCTTAAAATCTAATGAATGTTATCGTAAATATATATTTTTATGTACAAGGCTAGGCTATGGCTCAACATTTCCTTATTTTTGTATGATTTTCTAGTCATTATGTTTGTGATTTTTTTTGGTTAAAGTTAGTGTATTAAACTTCTTATTGAAAAGTGTAACAGTGTATGTCTATATGAATCCAAATCTAACAAGATAGATTTTGTGTTGCTTCTCATTTCATACAGTTTCTACACATTGAGCTACACGGAAAAATGCTTAGATAGCCACTCTTTCTTCTGTAAATATTAAATACATGTAACAACACTACAAAGGTAAACTTAAAATGCCGTGTGTATTTATAATCTGTTTACTTGTTATCTCTCTTCTTCAGCTGAGACTAAAGCAGCTAAACAAATTCAGTAATTTATTTATTTTCAACACACTGTTTTGTTTTTCTTAACCTAGTCTTTCTGTGACATTTGTTACTTTTATGCATATTTTCAATGTTGCTAAAATTGTGAAAAATACTTGTAGAAGTAAACGTATTGCTCTGTTGATGTACGTAATTTGGCAATTGAGTTAAAGCATATAAAGTGTAAATAGTTCTAATAATTAGAATGCCTGAAAAATTTTGCACCTCTACTGGGACTTGAACCCAAGACATTCTACTTTCTTCTGTGTTACTCTTTTGTGCTCTTCTTTCTTTTGTGTTACTTGGCTTCTGTGCTGTGTCAAAATTTATGTTTTGTAGTCCTTTAATGATTTGCTTTATCCTTTATCAATTTATTTTTGGCAGTGAGTAGAAATTGTTTACCTATTCAATTGTTAAATTTTTAGCAACTAAGTTTTTTATGCTTTTAGTCATTTTTTCTTTGTTATGATTGTTCATGATATTAAATTTACCAGTTTGAGTTGCACTTTTATCTGACAGCTAGAAATTGCTTGTTACTTAATTGCAATATATTTTTAAAGACAAGTCAATGATCTTCGTAAATTATGTGTGTTACTTATTATTCGTTTAAATGCGTGTTACCACAAAAAACAAAGTTTGTTGTCGACTTGAACCTAGGGCTTGTAAGTACGATTTGTCCATATTTCTGATTAGGACATGGCGCAGACTATATTTTTTGTTTGCAGTTTGACAGTGTATGAGTCGATATACAGCACTCGTTGTGCCTACTTTAATGTGGATGTTATGTGACAACATGAAAATAAATATGTTTTCTTTTCATTCAGTATTTACTTTTTTCATTTTTTCAATTTTGGCACATAGATTATAATGAATACTATTTTTGTTATTGTTAATGTGGATAAATGTTATTACATAGTATTGGGTACAGCATAATCATCCTTATTGTACATCTATTATCTCGATAATGATTTATTAGATAATATCTGTATGTCACTTCTCATGAATGTAATAAACAGAACCAGTATGTGCTTGCCAATTCAGTTTTGTCACGTTTCTGTTTGCTGTCACTGTTGCTTCAGTAACTATTTATTAGCTGCTACCTGTAGAAATGTAGAGAAGCCTGGATGTTAAAATTGTTGAATTTACCTGTTGGCACAAGAATTTAAATTATCAAGTTTAATTTACATCACGAGCTCTGTGCATGTATGATTGATATAAAACTTTTGACGAGCTTGTTAGGTTGCATGTGAAAAATCTGGTTTTCCTTTATTGAAAAACCCTTAACATAATAAAAGCAAAAATGGAAGTAGAGGCAGCGTTGGAAGTAAATTTAATGCATTTTACTTGTTAGAAATGCTAATGGATCTAAAAGGCGGAAACTGTTTAGTGAAAATGAGTTGGTTGCAATTGTCAATTGCATAATTATTTAATGATAAATAAAGTCACAAAAATTATCGTCGTCGTACAGTAGTTATTCCATCACAAACGTAATTTCGAGAGTATCAATTAATGGTGGAGGGAACCTTTAATTTTATGTCTTAATCTTATAATATCTGATTCACTGGCTTTTCTATCGTGTATTTGAGAACTGTTAATAGTAAACTGTAGTAACAGGGTAAATTTAAAAATGTTTTAGCACAAAGTTTAGTTTGCAACAGAAATTTAGCTAAAAATCACGCATTATACAAACAATTTTGTGACAAGCTTATTAAACATTGCTGATGCAAAAATTACTTTAATTAGAATAATTTTAATTATTTGAGTGATTTCTGACACTGAAGTTAAGAATTTTCTCTTGGCCTAAAATTTATAATTATGCTAAACTACACCATTGTAAAGCTTTTGCTAGCACTAATACATAGTGCTACTTGCTACCTAACTGTCAAATTTTAGTCTAAAGATTTCTGATACTGGCAGCAGGTAGCAGTACCGTACAATTAGTTAATTTAGTTCTTTGCGAAATAAAGCATCAGATGGCACCACCATTAAGCCGCCAAGAGTGCAAGAACGAGGTTATGTGGTTTGGGACGTTTGTATTTTTGTGAAATAAAACTGTTTACTCTTTGAAAAGCATTTTTGTGTACGTACAATTTGCAATATGAAAAATAGGTTACACTGTTTATATTTTTTAAATGTGCAAAACGAGATTTTGAAACTATTTTATCACTTACCACTGGACAATACAGTGTGATTATTTAATACTAGCAAATCTTATTTTTAAGGACCTGTTAAATTTCGAAATTTAAGAAATATTTTTTTTCAGATGATGAAACATTAGTTAATCGTGTATGACTAGAAACCTTTGTAATTCTTTAGATTGAAGCTTTAATTACTTCATTTTCATACTTTACTTTGTTATGTGTGAAATTCATAGTTTATAGTTATACTACTAGGTTGTTGTCAAAATAAGTAATCTTAATTTTAGTGTATGAGGAATTTTAATTTAAAATAGGTTTATGTCTTAAAAAACTTTCTACACACAATTGTATTACTTTGCGTTATGCTTACCTGTCTGAAAAACATGTGACTGAATTTAAAATTTTTAATAATTTAAAATGTTTGTGCTGGCTGGTAAAATGTCCCTGTTTTATTATTCGAGTGTGCACCTAAAAACGTCATTGGCACACCAAAAAACGTATTATTAATCTTATTGAAAAAGTAAAGTAATTACACTTTTGCTTAGCTTTAGAGTAAAATGCACCACAAATGTTATGTACTTGATGCGATGTTATCTAAACTTGTTTCATATGGTCTTCCGGTTAAAGTGGTTCTGTCTAGTGTTCATCGTGGGAATTTATAGTCTCAAGTTTTCTACAGTGCTGGTATCTACAGAGCAATAAGACTGCATGCACAAAATGATTTTTTAACTTTTTGCAGGAATAGTGTTGTATTGTGCTTTAAGCAAATCTAGCAGAACTATATGCAGAAACGTGTTTACGCAATGACATAATTTCTATACTAACATCTGAGTTGCTAGAAATGGATAATTGATTACAAAGTATTTACCTGTAGGGTTTACCCCATATGCTGGATGTTAAGGCACACTGTCAATGAATTATTGTACTTTAAAGGCTAAAACTAAAAGTTTGAATGACTGGCTTGTACAAATCTTGGCGACTAATTTACTGCAATAGATCTCTTTTATAAATAGTGGTTTAAAATTTTTAATTCAGTTAGTGATGCAACTCCAGTTTATTAAATCTTTAATGCAAATATATACTACTGGGTTGACAAAAAAAGTAGGCCCCTTTAAAAATTGATTTATGTTTTTTTAAATAAAACTTTCTCCATGAAAAGAGATGCTTACATTATGAGTAATGCTATGTTTTAAATACAAAAATGCAAAATTTGGAGATTGTGCCATAATTTATAAAGAAACCGAAAAATATAATTTGTCCTCTAAGTTTTGAACGTGTTTCCCTGACACTTTAACTATTTTTCTCAGTCTGAATTGATCTATAGTTTCATTTTTTGATCGCTTCCTTTACTTTTTTTGTATCCACCTCATATATAATTGAATATTAAAATCAGAAATAATCGGAATCGAGACCAGATTTTTCATTTTACTTACATTTTTTATTTGCTAAGTAACACTGCCAAACTGTCACAGATCATGTTTGCACCCACTTTCAAAAGACATCTCCTGCGAAAAGTATAAAACAGTGAAGCATTAAGTGACAGGAAATGTAAACTTTAGGGTTTCTTAAAAAAACATGACCTGTGCCATAATTTAGAGGTGAAAAATTGTTTCTATGTAGAGCCTATTTACATTTTTATTTTGTTTTTTTGTCAACTATTGTTGCAAATATAGTGAATCTTTTTTATTTAAAACTTGAGCAGTAGACAAAAGTAGTATAAGGTGTCTGATAGTGATATCATGTGCAAAATAAATTTATATTTGCTACTGCCAAAAATTTAATTTTTGAATTTACACTTTGTAGTTTGTAGTGATACTTAATCTGTGAAATCCCAAAGTGACTAATAAGATACTGTTTCAGAACACTGCCCCTACATATTGTGAAAGTTAAGTTTTCCATAATTTATTTTCCTAGATATTATATTGAGCATTTAATTACAAAAATGTGTTAATCTGATACTAGCTTAATCAGTCTTTTGTTGGATAGTATTGGTGGCAGCCAGGCTTTACTAAAAATGTGCCCAAAATGGAGCGTATAGTATTGAGTTAAGCAGGTACTTTTGCACTACATATTGTTGAGAAGGCTTCATAAGTTGTTGCAGCAACAAAGAACATCTGTTAGCAAGTGAGTAATTGAAAAATAATATAAATTTGTTGATTTTGCAAAAGAATTTTTTCAAATAATTTTCAGGAAGTTTCAACAACGAATCATTGGCATTGCTTATGTCAAGCAGCAGATGAAAACTTTTAAATATAGTTGTTGCAGAACAGTGTCAAAATAGCAAAATAAAGGTAAGATAATTAAAAACTGACTTAGCTAACATTGAAAGTTGTTGCCATGGTTGCAGCACAGGAATGGGCACAGTAGATAAAGTTTTTGACATAAGGAGATTGCAAGATAAACAAAGGTACTAAAGAAGAATGGTTCAGAAAGGTCAAGGTCAGGCAAATACTTCACTTCCAGTTGATTCTGAGTCACTTCCAGGCATCTACTATAGTGGAGAGACCAGATGTTATTTAATCTGATGATGGCTGCCCAGTGCCCAATGAAGACTTACATAAGCTGATAGCCTTCTTATATTATCTTATCATTGGATTTACTTTGCAATTTGTATACCCTTGCACCGTGTATCAATTTGTTGATCAAATAGCTATCTAGCAGCTTCTCAGTACTGCCAAATTAATTAATGTATGATTACTAAGCTTCTATTCTTTGTCATTTGTAATGTGTCTCATGTTGATCCTTTTTGCTCAGAGTTAATAAACGTTGAGCCTTGCTCATTATTATACCCGTAGGCTTGTGAACATAGTAAAACACAAGTGTGCAGTCGGCTGTAACTGAGCACTAGTAAACCAAAGAAACATTTACGATAGCTATTAAACAACAAGTTGTTGTTGCAGTTTTTAAATATTTTGTTTACATTCTTGACAGAGATAATATAAATTTATTGTTAGGCTGAGAACTTGAAACTACATCCAAAAATACATTTCTTCATGTCTAAAACAAAATTGAGATAAAATCGTTGTTACAAAAGTTAAATTTGAAGATTCAAATGAACATTTTAGGCTTTGATTTTTGTTAAATTTTTCTGGCTAATGATGCACATTTTTAACACTTGTATGATAAAGAAAAATTGCTGCATGTTTATGGCCCAGCAATCATGTAAATGTTTTATGTGAAATATGGTGCTAATGTCTAGACTCTAGTGAATATTATTACTAAGCAAGTTCTAGGTCACTGAACTCTAACTGGTTGTACAAGTGGACAAGAATTTTGTTAGAAACGATTATTTATGATCTAGCTAGTTGAGTGTTAGTTGCATTTTAGCTATGGGGGTTGGGCATTATATTTAAAAAAAAGTTTAGAAGAGCTTTGAATTGGTAACACTTTTTCCCCCATTTTCAATGTCTGTACGATATGACACTCCTACAACTGCAATTCAGTAACCTGAAGTGCTGCATAATAATATGTACATGGATAAGAAATTAAAATATCAGTGTAATAAGCTTCCTTTTAGGTGTGATTTTTTATTTATATTTGTAATATTTGTATTATTATCTTATTAATGAAATTTTTGTGAGAAGGCTATGTACCCATAAATATTTTCCATTTAGTATTATTGAGCAGTGAAAGTTAGTAAACTGTAAATGCATCGTAACAGCTTTTTTATGTACACTATCAGATCAAGTGAAAAAAATTTAATGATTTTGTGATGACGATCCTAAGTCATTTTTACTGATTTAGTGTGGTGTAAGTGTAAATTGCAGCTGTTATTGTGTTTACTATTTCTAGAATGTTTCAAAAACTTTAATCTAAACTGTGTAGATCCAGATATAAGCAGCTTTTTAATGCATGAGATGTTGAGCTTCTTTACTCGCACAACTTACAGAACTTTAACTATGTTAAACACATATAGCTTATAGCTTCTGTTGCTTTTTTAGTCTTAAAGTCTTTATTGTATAAATGGAAGCCTGAATCAGAACAGCTTGGTTTGCATTTTAGACTGAAAGCAGGTTGAAAATAAACTTGATCTAGCCGTGAGCTATATGAATCATAGCTGAATAGAGGTCTTTTTAGTTACTGCTGCTGCTAGTCTAAGTGCAGTCTAAAAATAATTTGCTCTAGATGTGCTTATACTCAGGCTTCTTACTAATACATCTTTAGCAAACACTTTATTTAAGTATTGCTACATTAGTGGCTTTGGTTCAAAAAAATTATCTGTAGGGCTTTTCATGCTTCATAAATGGGGCATTTATCCTGAAAGTGAAAAAGTCCCAGTTCCACCCACTAGATGTTCTCATACGCTGACAACTTGTATGTTGCTTCTTACAAATTTGGAACATATTTTCGTCTGGAATCCTACAACAAGTCATTGTTAGGAGACTTCATTTTACAGACTTATTCATGTTGACAGGTTTTTCCATTTTTAATCATTGATAAAATTATACTAAGCCTTACTATTGCCCCTGTTATTTAATTAGTGTACCTTGTTACTGTGTGCAAAACCATCTAAGTGGAAGTCCACTGTTCCCTTTTTGATTACCATTCACGTTTCTATGTTTTAATCCAGTTTTTATGTGAACTGAGCTGTTAAAATACCATGCATCTCATGTTGAATTTCAAGTTTACTAACTCTTTAAGTGGATTAAACTTTTCAGCTTGACTAAACAACTCTCATTTTAATTCCCAGCTGAAATAAGTGATGTAAAGTGTAACAGTAGCTGAACTTAATATTCAAATCAAATGAGCTCGTATCTTGATTAAGTTTTTAATTTAATGAAGCTTAAAGATTGTATAACAAAAATTTATAATGACAAAATCAGTGCAGTGACTGACGATGACAGATTACTGATTAAAAAAAGTAAAATAATAATTTAAGATGTTATAAATAGCTTCTATTTTCAAAGTTATAAACAATGAAATGTTAAAATTGCATAGTGGTTTGCTTTCGGTAAACAAAGTTTTTCTGTTTTATTATATAGAAATCAACCAAGCCAACCAAGTGAAAACTACTTCAATATTATTCTTTGTCGGCGTTTAATCACATCTAAGGCTTGCCAAGTGCTGGCTTGGTACATTTTAGACAATATATTGTGCCATTCGTGTGGTTTGTTTGAAGTATGTGTCTTCTCGGATATCGTTTTATCAGAAACTGGAGTTTTTTATCGTTTCAGTGTTTATTACAGGCTTACTGACAAGCCTACTCCGCTTAGGCAGCTCCAATTAAACCCGTTTCTTAACGATCTGTAACCGTAGTGTACACTCGGATTCATTTCACACGCTGCTTGCATTATTGACACATACCTCGTTATTTATAAATAAGGTGTTTACGTGCACATTAAATGAAAAAAACAGTGTTTTGTTGTGTGCAAGTGTAGGCCTACAATTTCACTCAGAATTGAGTACAAACTGTTAAAGAATAAAGGCTTACTACTGCAAAAATAAAATTTTCTAGTTTTCGGGAGTAGACGAAGGAACATTTTTGAGGTATTCTCTCTTGTTATATGAAATATAACATACTAGTAATGAAACTGGGCGATATTGTAATCATCACGAAGGACCATGATTGTCTTGCCATTTGTACAGTTGTTCTGCCCTTAAAATTTTTTTATTACTTCAAATTTAAAAATTTTTGTAACAAAAGGTATAGCCTCCACAGACAATAGTTACACTTGTATTGAGTCAATTCATAAGCCTAGCCATATTATTTAAAAAACAATGTAAATGTAACACGCAAATTCCCTTTTAATCTTTAAAGATGATTGGCTATCATTCGCATTGTGCAACATTGCAAATGCCAGTCTGTTATATTCTTGAGCATTATTCTCAAGACTCTCAACCCATTATAGACGAGATCTTTACTCAAAGATTTAATATTAGTAGCTACTAGCTACTGTGTAAAAGAGCTGATATTAGTAGGTACTGTGTTTTAGCTTTTTTTGCATTTATTAACAGGTGTGTTCAGGATAGCTTAACATTCTAGTATTTGCATGGTCACTGAACAACAGCAACAATGTCATCATCAACCAGTACACCTCATCGTCCACAAGAAACGAATAAGCGTCCGCCTATGTCGCCAACATCACCGGACAAGCCTAGACTGCCTTTCTTAGTGCCTAGTCCGGTTCCGATGCGACGCAATCGCACACAGTCAATGTTAGTAGTTTATCATTATTCATTTGAGTGAAGTGATCATTTGTCCTATGCGTTGTTGTGTAGTTTAAAAATCTTGCATCTAGCAAAAGGACAGGGCAGACACGAAAAACTGTGAATCAAGTCAATATGGAACCCTGCAGCTGTTGCTTATAACATGCTCATATTTCAATTTGAGCAAATTGGTCACGTGACAGAGTAGATCTGATTCTTGTATTTGTAACATACAATAATTCTTTGACATCGCTTTTAATTCCTTTTATTTGTTTTGCCTTCCAAACCAGTATTTCTGTGCCTTTCTTCCTACAGTGTAGATGGAAATTTTAATGAATTCTTGGAATACGAAAATTGATGAATTATTTTCTTATTTATGTTATATGTTTTATAGAATCGCATTAAGCTGGGCTGTATAATGTTGAATAAATCTGTTGAGTGTGGGGTTTTATGTGTATGTGAAATTGCTTTCGTCATCAAGCAGTCATCAAGAGCTGGTTTTTGTTCAATATGTGACAGCTGACTGGAGTAGCGTTCAATCATAAAAATTCTACTGCAATATTAATAATGTCATCAACGTCAGTATGAAAACTAGAGCTTTCTTTACTATTACTAGGTACTAAATACTGTTAATTATGACTAGCGATATATTAACAGACAGAACAATAATTTAATGCGATAGACTTTAAATTATATTATTGTATTAGATATTTCAAGAGCTGCTTTATATATTTTTAGGTCTGAAAGAGCAGCTGCTGGACCAACCCATAGGGGTAAAGTCGAGAGTTTTTGCCGAGAAAAAGGCCATGGGTTTATTGTGCCCAGTAAAGGTGGAGAACATCTCTTTGTTCACATATCAGAGTAAGGAATTTGTGAATCATATATTTGTATTAGGCCACTAGTGGATGTTGTTATTCGGACAAAGTAGGGACATCGATATTTGGACTCTGTCCATCTACAAAAACTTCTATAAAAAAGCATAACGGATGATTGTACAGTAGAAAGCCTTAAGTGCTACTTTGGACACCTTTAATTGGCCACTATGTTGGGGTGGGTGGTGACTTAACTGACTTTAGCCTAAAACTTTCCTGACACAAGGCTGGCTTTTATAGTACACCATTTTTGGGGGTATGTGCATAAATAACCTTCAGACAGATTTTCAAATCATCTTTATATCTATATTTGTTATTGGCACTCTAGTCTCCGGATTTCACTATTCACTTGCCTATTTAATGTTATAGTAATTTTAAATTAGTTTTACTACTATTTATTTTATAGTGCTAGGAAGTTCTCACACTGAAACAACTTGTATTTCGTTTGTGAATGCTGCAACCGTTTCAAAATTCCAGTGTACGACATTTAAAGATATTGACCCTGGATTTAATTTTAAGCCAGAAATACAGATTTCTAAATTACAGATATTCTAAATTTTGCAAGCTTGAGCAAATATTATACTGGCTGTTACTTTTACAAATAGCCTAGTTTGATAATAATTAGTTATTAGGCTAATTTACTTTTCGATAATATGATTGTTCTTAACCTCCCGTGATTAAAATGAAGGAGTGCATCAATAAATAAATTGTCATAATGTTTGTTCAAGATTGACATTCTGATATCATATCGTGAAGAGATGAGAGTAAAGTTTTCTCTTGTTTATTATTTACCTGTTATGTAACATTGTTTGTTTGTACAGCGTTGATGGAGAATACATACCGAAAGCTGGTGATGACGTGACTTATAAGGAGTGTCCAATACCACCCAAATTTGAAAGAATTAGTGCCGTGCACGTGAGCATAGTAAATTTTGATCCAGACACGCATTTGCGGTGGGATTCGCCAATAAAGCACTAATAACTTTATTTCCATATATTATTATTAACACTTATAAAGTATATGAAGTGAAAGTGATGCAAAAAATACGTGAAGCGCGTGGTATCCAGAGCAAAGTTTCGTCTTTGTGCCAGTAAGTTCACCTGGAAAAGCTCGGTAGTTTTACATACTAACTTGATTTGTCACAGTTATATTGGGCTTAGACGTTGAACACTTAAATTTTGACGATAAATTTTTACATGGAGCTTTATGAGCAAGTCACCGTTTATTTCCATAATTTTGGTGGTTTTGTACAAAATTAACGTTATATATCTATATACGTTTCTTGACAGCTATATAGTAGCATTCGTTGTCAGACTTATAAGTTTACACTGAAGAAAAAAATTTGGAAGATAAAGGTAGTTTAAAAACTATCATGTTTAATAAATCACATGCACCAATATGCATTGTGTGTGCAAGTCATTAATAAGTATAATTGTTTGGGAATGTTAATTCACAGTGCTTAACTATGGTTTTTATTTTGCTTTTGAACATTGTAATTCTAGGCATCCAATTTATTCCTTTTCAAATTTACCAAAAATATCTGCTGCCTAACCTCATTTCTGTCAGTTTGGGAATTGGTGGATGTATTTAACATTATTAAAGACTCGCAGTCAGTGTCAGGGACTACTGTACGTAAGTTATTCACTTGAGCAGCGT
Organism: Tubiluchus corallicola; assembly: GCA_030141605.1. Lineage (NCBI taxonomy): Eukaryota > Metazoa > Priapulida > Priapulimorpha > Priapulimorphida > Tubiluchidae > Tubiluchus > Tubiluchus corallicola. The sequence continues at coordinate 276,606 of JAQGDQ010000129.1, read as the reverse complement.
TTATTGCTTTATTAAGGCATTTAGGGGGTGGAATAGGATGTAAATTCATTTATACATTCTGTTGCGCACAGTGTCAAATACCTCAGTTGTGGTAATCACAGTTTAATTACAGCTTTATCTAAAACTTCTTCAAGATGACAAAATCCTTTTGCAAAGAAGTTTGCTTTGGGTCAAGCTTGCTCATTTTCACAGATGTGGCTTTTGTGGTCTTTAAAGAATATGTCTAAGTTGCATAAACTGACCTTCATTTAGGTCTGATATGTGACCAAAATGCATTTTTGAGCCTCTTTTGGTGTTTCCTTCTCAAATAGCATGGTCTCATAAACTACATATTTAATGTTATTCTTTAGTACGTAAAAGTGGTTTTTGGGGTGATTTTAGTTTTATTGCACATGCCTTACTGCTTTCCCATGAGTTCAGATGGTTTTTTAAACCATTTAATTTTGATATCCAGCAGAGATAATTATTCAAAAGCAGTTTTTTCAAGTGGCCAAGGTTTTTTGTCAAGGAAAGTGATTTTTTTAAGTTAAAAAAGTGATCTGCTTTGCATCCTGAGTAGTCTTTGTGTTTTATTATCGAATGCAAATTATTACAAATGAATAGCTGTTTTGTATGAAAAGTTATTTAGTATTATATTGTTATTTTAGTATGCTTAATATTAACACTTGTAATTGTGCAAATATTTGGCTTTGATTAGTCTGTGCATGCATTCAGATTGGATTTGAATTAGAATGTGAGTGTTTGTATGGAAAAATTTATTAAGTTCTACAAATTTTGTTTTGTAAAATTAGTTTAAAAATCTTTATTTGAAATTATGGAAAACCTTTAGCATAACTGTCAGTACAAATTTAGAAAAAAATATCTGAACATTATTATCAATGTTATTCCAAATTTATTCTGTTTATGATACTTATATGTGTGATATACTATGTTTTATTATAAGATCAGGTACAACATAAAATACAACTTTCTTGAGATACTTGTGCAGACTTAATGTTTATTGCTTATTGTTTGTTGTGCTAACATCTTGAGTAATAATAAATTTTGGCTATTAGACCTAAAGCCAATGAATAATATTTAATGTTGCACATAAGATTTGAAGAAAAAAATAAGAAAGCATTATTTAAAAACTGATTTCATTTAACATTTTTGAATGAATAGATATGAATTTTTGTCAAGTTGCTTTCAGGTTATCAAAATGTAAGTTGCGTTAGTGTGTATGTGGCAGCATGATTGTACAAATCAGAGTGTTTGATTGTTCTTTGTAATCACTCTGCTGTTTTATGCATTTGGTGAATTTGTTTTTTTTGCAATGGTGGCTTATGATACACTAACTAACTATAGGTCTAATTGCTGGCAATGCATTCTTATGTATTTTAATATGTGTAATAGCTAGTATGTTTACTGAATTTGTCTCCGTCCAGGCATACGCAGTTCATGAGGCACTTTCGGATTTGTCCAAAAGTGCAGAGTCTACACAGATTATCTGTAGTGATGTGTAGTAATAGTCAGAAGTGAAACAATATTATTTGAAGTTTAGAAAATTGAAAGACGACTACTTAAAATAGAGAAAATAAAAAATCTGATCATTTCTGTGAATTCTTCCAATCAGTATGTTTTGTGTATACTAGACATGCTAGACAGTGCTTTATGAAAAAGGTAGTGTTGTAAGTACCGTGGCGTGATAATAACAGCGTAAGATCTTTAGCACTATTAAAATAACGATTCATAAGCCAACGTAAATAAAAAACAGTTGAGTTCTTAAATTGTTATTGGTTGGAAAAATTAACAGCAGAAGTTACTTAAGTTGTCACTTAAGTTTTGGCTTGTCATTTTCTATTATCACTATTGTTCCAAGAGCATAAACCTTATTCAAAGTTTTCTTCAAGTCTGTTTTGTTCTAGACAAGTCTAGCTGACAGCGCATATAGTCTGGACATTTATGTGTTCATTTACAATGTATTTTCTTGTAGTTGTATACAAAAATGTTTCTGTGTTGATCATTTGTAAAGACATGGTTATTAGACGCAATGTAGATCTATTGCTATGAGAGTCTATCTGTTCAAAAAGTTTAATATGGGAGTTAAAAATTGTCTCAGTTTTTGAACTACGTTTGCCTTTTGCAAATGGAATTAGTGGGCATTTCAGAAAAATACTATTGCCATTATCACATGTTAATCAGGCTAATACCTGTGGAAACTGCTCAAAAAGTTGCACACTATGCCCCTTGATATTCAACTTGCCTAGGCTAGCTGACCTGAGTATAGATTCATATACTAATAATTATATATTATGCTGTTATGTATAATTTGTTGTACATATATAGTTTAGTCGGTAAGCAATACCGTTAAAATAAATTTTCATAGTGGTTAATCAGAGGTAAAGCTTTGACTTGCTCTTTTGGCGTTTAGCCAACTGTTGGTACAGTTTAATTCATCAAAAAGAGAATAATTTGAACACAAATTAAAGTTGCAGTATTCCTTTGAGTGTTTTCTTGGTAAATATAATATAAGAAACGTTTGTCGATGATGATGATGGTGATGAATACTGCTTACAACTATTAAATTTGATTTGCAAGATAGTTTGCTGATTGAAAAGCATTCAAGTATGCTGGAGTACAATGATGATAACACCATCACATTTAACTTTGAAAATAGGTTATAGAATATAAATAATGCCAAAATCGCATTATTGTTAAAAATTTAAAAACCTGGCGTATAGTAATTCCAAGACGAAGCTCATTACCACCAAGAATTTTATACACACATGTAAACGGATAACAGAACACAAGACATACCGAATTTGAAATACATGAATTTCTAAAAACAACAAGAGTTATATAATTATGCTAAAATTAAATAAAAAGCAATTCAGAAATTAAATTAAATAATTATGTTAACATAATTAATTATATAATTGTATAGTATTGTGATAATTTAATAGAATAAAAGGTTAGAATAGATATGTGGCTTAATCAATGTTTTTGGTTTAGAAATATGTATTGACAAGCATAATTATAATTCAGGACTAAGCTGAGAAAAAATTGATTTTTTTTGCTAATACACCCACACAAAGCCCTATCGCAGAATAATCACACCTTCCAGTTACCCAACATGGGAAACAAAACAATTTGAACAAGCTGCTGTTTTAACGATTCGCCAATCGTCAAAATTGGAAAACAGAATCGGAAAATAAGATTGGGATGTGAGAATGTGAAATTTGAGTTTGTGTCAGCAAGTTTGGGGAATAGGTACTATTTGGAAAAAGTTGGTTAAATTTCACTTGGTTGCTTTGAACCAACGCTAGTTTGGTAGTAATTTACTTTAAACAATTTAAAAGTAAAATTTTTTTCTGTAAGAAATCATAACGAATATCGTCTAGGCTGCATACTGTCTGGTGCATGTGGCTCGCTTTCGTGGTGAGTAAACTTTGATTTCCGTCATTTGCTTCGATCTCACGTCAGAACTAATCCTAATACGACATTGTCCAGTTACTGGCCACTGGTTTACCGCCCTTCCCCCTCCTTAATATTAATTATTATATGAGTACCAACTGGTAAAATAGGAGGTATATTGTACAAAGTTCTGCATCAAGTTTATGCTTTGAATTATTTGCATTGTTGGTTCTCACATAAATCCAGTGATGAGTTTAACATTGTGGACTAAGGTTCAAAAAACTATGATGATACCTTCCCGTGTTGACTCGTTGTCTAAATTTGGTTGGCACAGAGTTCCAGAGCTGCCAACCACTTGAAGTGAAAATGAGTGTGAAACAGAGAAAGCCGGGGGCCCGTCTCGCTTAGGGCTGGCAGGGGGTGGGGGTGGTGTCAAATTATACCCCAGAAATTTTTGCTTTTTTTAGGTATCAAAACCCAGTTAAAAAACTGAGGCAAAAATAAAAAACTATAAGGTAATTTTTTGGTACTGGTGAGCTTTTTTATGATGTTTTGGAGTTCACCATACTAAAAATATATAAATAAATTTGTTGTTTTGTACACATGAAAAAAGCTCCAATAATTGTAATACCATTTAGTGTAATGTATATGGCGAGATTCGTGAACGCAATTATTATTGCCTTCTACTAGCAACAAATGTCTTTTAGATAGTAGGGTTCCAAAACCTGACTGACACATTCAAGATATAGACAAACAAGTGTTTTGTAGAGTGATAGAATTATCTCAGGCCTTTTCTTTTGGAAGTTATAGTTTTGCTGATTAACCCAGGGAAACCGTTGCTCTTGATAATGTTGAAGTATGTATTTAGTGTCATTGCTGCGTCTTCCGACAATTATAGATCAGACACTTGATGAAAAAATGCTGAAATGAAAAAAATAATGGAAGTTGAACTTTTACATCATTTTTGAATATAGTTGGTGGACTTTTGATGCATTATTGGAAACTGTTTATGCCTACATTTTTGATTTTACACTTTTAATTGTGCATTGTTGAACTTAATGACAAATGACTTAATTTTCTTTATTTTGCCAAAACTTTTTTTCCTTCCTCTTAGATATTTGGTGTGTAGTCTTTGCGTAAAATGAATGAGCAAGGTAAATTTTTTTTGTGATCTGGCGTCAGTCAAAGGGCATCTAAAGGGAATATTGCAAACAACTGTGTAATTATTATATCAAATTAAAGTTTATGGCAAGGTGGGTTCATGAAGGTTCGTGAAAAGGTTAGTGGAAGTGTGTCGCAATATAAATGCTAAGGTCACAGGAATGAAGGCTTCCTTTTCATATTACTAATTATGTTTTTGAAACTATTTACTCACTCACTCACGTAATTGTTTACTACTTTACTCATGCACATGCTTAGTCCGATAGTTACTTTGGTCTCACAGCAATAATGATAAGAACTTAAAACGAGTGTACATTTCATTGTTCTTTGCTTACCTGTGTGCAACGCTTACCTTAACATGGTTTTGTGATTTGTTTGTATTATTAGAGTATGCACAATAGAATAATTTCAATTCAGAACTTCATAGGATCTCGTTATATCAATTTTGAAACAAATACAACTTACAGAAACCATTATAATGTAACAGTTTTTGACACTGCAAAATTTTGCTCTACACAGGGTCACCACCATTTTACATAATATTATACAATTTTTCTTCAGGGGACTTCCACCGTCATTGACGGGCTGGCTTGTTTTGTTAACCGTGACTAGTAACAAAAGCTTAAGTAGTGTGTCAACAAATAAAGTGATTATTATAAAGGTTAAGCATAAAAAACAGTAGAAGGTAGTTGTCTGTAGCATATGACCATGGTTAAAGAATTAAAAAGTACATGTTTGTCAGAACTATAACTATCTAATGATTTGAGCACTCATACCCTCAGCGCTTATAATAAGGGATGTTAAGTTGTCCCTCATTTTGCATTCAGCAGATAATGTTTGCCATTGTTCAAAGCAGCTATGCAGGCTACCTGGGCCTTTGCACATGTTTTATGATATTGTCTGTTCCATTTGCATGTGTGGAGTCACAGAATTGATGATGCTGAGTGGGGTGACATCGTATGCAGTCGGATAGCTCCTGGAATTAGATGAATTTAAATGCCAGATACTGTGTTAATTATTGATCTTGATGCTTACTTTACCTTAATTACATTGTGATATTGATTTCTTCTTTGAGCTGCAAAGTGCCGGCATGCCGCCACTCTTGCTCTAGGGCCTGTAGAGTAGCTTGGTGATATATTGAGTTAGTGTAACCAAATAAATTGAACTGCACGTATAACTACTAGTAATGTATTCGTTTTAGTCATCTTGTGAGTTACTGGGTTAGTATTAAAAGCTGCGGTACAATAACTCAGTGAAGAAACACTTTGATTTCTTAAAGTTAATATATTAGTTACATGGTGACTTTTGGTTGGATCAGGTATAATAGTTTATGCAATCATTGTAAATTTTTAAATCTGACAACACATGTCATTATTGAATTGAAAATACATCATAAAAACTGTTTCTTGCCATAAAAGTTAGTAATGTATTATGGAGAATAAATTTATTACTATTAGTGTAGCGCTATGAGTATATATTTAATATCTCCATGTAGATATTGTAGTGTAACATATTTTTAGTTTCATATTTGCGTGGTAATAACTGTACGCAAAATTTTAATATTTTGTGTAATCTTATATCCTAAATTTTCAGTTAGGGACTAAACAAATTTTTACTTTTAGTGTACACTGCTCAGTAGTTATTATACAAGCCATTAACTTTATACGGTGATCATTACGACTTGAATATTAAACTTCTAATTATTTTTGGAGTAGAAATAGCTGCACATAACAGAAAGTGAGCTTTAAAATTCTAGGCATTAATTAACAGTTATTAATTTACTGTTGAAGGCTGTAGTACAAATTACATGAATTATAGATGAATGTAATAACTGAGGGACATGTTTCATTGCTTGTATGAAAATATTGTGATCACAAAAACTTTCTTAATAGCAACAGCGTGTTATACAATATTTGCAGTTTTGTTGTTTTTTATATGTAATTTATGTCTGCCTTATTTATTTTCTAATTGCATATATATGTTTTAAGTTGTATGCAGTGGGTGGGCGTAATGGTGAGTTTCTGCACTGCTTGAGTTCTAAAGACTGAGTTGTAATTCATAGCAACTGGGTCATGCCACAGGCATGCCTTTCTTTTCTGGCTGCTATTGTGAAAAGTAATTTTCTACAGTAGGCTGTATTCAATGATGCTACATTGTTTTGAACTTCAAACAAAGTTACTATGTATGGGCATAATAATCTTTTTTAGCTTACACATGATTTGCTAGGAAATTTCTGTACTTTACTATACATCACTGCAGGAACTATTTAACCAAGAAAGCAATATTATTGAAAAACTTTTTGTCTAATGTACATTTGTTGAACAAACAAGTAGAGTTCTGCATGCAACATGCACTTTGTTCAAAACAAATTTTTAAATTTTGGTTGGACTGTACAAGATGCTGACTTTTCAGTAGTGATTGTTTTGTAATGCATTTATCGTTGGTGACTTACACATTTGCTAGACAGTTTATGTTAATATTGATTATGTTTCTCTTGCGGTTACAAGCTAAGAAAACGCTACATAATTGGAAAGCACAAGGCCAAGTAATTCACTTATATTGCTTGCCTGTGAAACGTTTATAGTCGAAGCAAGTATTTTATGATGTTCAGAGACTTGGTTTTATGTTCTGTTAAAGCCCCTGGTTGAAATGTACAATTTTCTTACTGATTATGCATTTATTGTTACAGTTTGTGCACTGCACATTGCAGGTCTGTAGTTAGCAGTGTAAGTACTTATAGAACAATTTTGCTTCTTCAAGCAGCTTGCCCATTTTAAGCCTTTGATGACAGTGCTAACTTACTGTGGATGGTTTGTGCAAGATGATAATCTAGCTAATTATCTAGCATAGCCCTCTAAGATGAGGCATTCAACTAGCAGGGGTGTCTGAACATGTCATCGCTTTATGAGAGAAATAGTTTGCCACATACAAGATGAAACCACTCGTTCAAGCAACTTGTTCATTTAGTAACCAGGCCCAGCATCACCTACTTTCACAGCTAAGCACACACCAGGGCCACTTAGTTACTCCCCTAGTGTTTGTTCGTAAAAATTGCTTAAACATTGTAAGTTACTGTTACTAATAAACAAGTGTATTAATTTTACTGTTTGTTTCAGGATTCGCAGAGACATTTGTAACATGGATTTCAATTATTAACTAATAGCCACTGTGCAGGCTCAAAGTGTGTCACTTAGGTAACCCGAGAATGGCTTCTGGTAACAGCCAGATTAAGGCTCTACAAGCCTGGTGTAAAGAAGTGACACGGAATTATAAGGATGTGGATGTGAAAGACATGTCAAGGTCATGGAAAGACGGATTAGCCTTCTGTGCAATTATTCACCATTTCCGACCTGATCTTATGTAAGTGTTCTAAAATGCATTGTTTCTCTCTCAAATTTAACGATATTTAATTTATACATAGTTGTGCTGTTTGATTAATTCTGTATTTGATTATATGTGAGAGTGTATAAGAATAGGTCCAAAGGATAAGTTTCAAAAACTGAAATTTTTAATCATTCGAAAAACAGCAGCTGCAAAATGGTAAAATGCTCAGAGTGCGTAGTAAATTTTCAATTACATGATCCCGTTGTTTATATTTCGTTGTTTAGCTTTGTACATACAATAAATATAACTTGGTCAAAAAGTGTTTAAAAATGCTAGGTTGGCTATATTTTGCAAATTGCTGCCATGAATCTGAATTCCTGTTGCATTTTGATTGGATTAGCTCAGCTAGTAGCTATGTTAGATGCAGACTTTTATAAGTAAATACCAAATATATTATGTGATTTATTTTGGTTAAATGAATGATGAGCCAGCACAAATGCAGATCATGCTTTGCTCTACTGGAATTAGTAAAAGTCATTTTTAAAAGACTCAAGCTTATTTTTTCCACTATTAAAATGCCTACCAGCCATCTTGTTTGTGTTTTAGTGATTTCTCTTGTTTGTCGAAAGAGAATGTTGCGGAGAACAATCATCTGGCTTTTGAAACTGCAGAAAAAGAGCTTGGCATCCCACAGTTGCTGGACCCCGAAGACATGGTTGAAATTCCAGTGCCAGATCGGCTTTGTATCGTCACCTATGTTTCTCAGTACTACAATTATTTTAGCAAACATCCACGAGGTATGAGTATAACTTTGTTTAACTAAGATTGCTGGTACTCTTATGACTAAAATTTGCCTCATCTGTTCAACAAAAATCATTTGAAAATTTTTTAGCAGTTTTTCACTAAGGAGTTTTTGTTGATGCATTCATTCGAACAAGTGCAGTTTTCATGAATTTGTCATTGTTTTGTTTCTCTTCTGTTCTAATGGATTTTCGGAAAGTTTCTGAGAATTAGTCAACATTGCTATTTCCTATCTGGGCCATCTAAAGTTGACAAAACATGACACATGGTTTCCCAACATTTGCCAGCCAAGTTTGTTAGTACCTGATAATGTATCGAGAGAGAGAAGAAAGTTAGCTGAGCGAAGGGCTGGTCAAATGTTTTCGTGTGCTGAAGTTTTATAAATAGATAACTAGTCTATCCCTATACTTCCTGTCAGTATCATAGGACCATTCTTGTTTTTGTTTTGCTAATAAAGAAATAAGCCTCACTTTGTTGACCACCATTTCTTTCTGATTCTGTGCAATTCAATGGGTGAAAAATTCATGGCTTTCACTGGACGTTTTGGTAATTTGCCGATAAAAATTGTAGTTGAAGAAAAAAGTTGTCCAAGTCTTTGTTTACGATTGTTTTGGCAGCTAGGCCAATTTTGGTTATCGTGCATCAGTATCTTATTGTTCTTTCACTTATTTTGTAGCTATATTATGCTGTGTTAACTCTTTGTAGTGTCAGCAAACCATTAATTGTTTCTTCCAGTTTCATTTAGATAACTTTACTTATGTTTTTCATTTTACGATGATGCATAATGCTGTAGCTTTAAATTAGTTTAATACAGATTTGATGAGTGTACTTGAAGAACTTATCTAATTATGAGTGTCAACATATTTCTTTTGACTTGAAGAACAATCCCGACCAGCTTTATTTCACTGATCAAGTTTTTTTCGCATGTCTGCTGCACAGATTTTGTTTGACGTCTTCTCTGATAATTTGTTCGAAGAGTCTGTAATATGTTAGGTACAATTTTCTCCATGAGTTGTTTTATAACGTTAACTTTACAACAGAGTTGTTTGTCTAGACTGATTGCATAATCTTAAAGGTAAAGAGAATCATTTAGAATGTTGGGTATACTGATCTGCTATTATTTTGATTTAAGACAATTGTAAAGAACATAGAGCCTGAGATAAATTTCATGTGGGTATAGGAACAGTTGTAAATACATTTGTCATGCAAAATATTGCGCAGGTTGTTTTCGAACTTGGAACATTTACGTGTAAAGCGAATGACTAGCAACTTTGGCCATAAGCTAATAGTAGCAATAATAGTGACCAGCCTGGGTGTCTGTTTTCCACCAGCTAAGCTGCTGCTGGAGTGTTTCAATGGCCAATTTGCTTCATTTAATTTTGTCCAGTTAACAAAGAATGTATACTATATAATATCCAAATATGGCACAAGGCACTTCTGCTTATTTGGCATCATGTTTTAGAGGTTGGCCTTGATAATAAGGTAGGCATCAATCTAGCATTAACCATCTATAATCAGCTACCCCTCCACGTTAGTAATGGTTCCAAGCTTGCAGAATGTTAAACTATATAAAAAAATGATAATATTTGAAGATCACAATTACATAAAGCAAGACATAATTAGGTGTGACATGCCCAGCAGGCCAAAATTACAACTCTTCTCAAATTATCAGCATGACTGAATCAGGACAAAGAAAGGCAATTGCCCAGTTCATACAATTCAATGTTTGCGATGTAGCAGGCCAGTGCCTGTAGTTTAAATACTGATGGAGAAAGTAGCTTTGTTGCTTTTCGGCTTATTTGTTATTTTCATGCCTGAAAACTATTTAGTTTGAGCTTTGCAAATTTTTGACTTATAAATGTAACTTGGCTTACTCAAATTAAGCAAGCAAATTCAAATACACTTGCTTTTACCTAGTATTTTTGATATATTTTTCATTTGAATTTATTTGAAAACTATTTAGTTTGAGCTTCACAAATTTTTGACTTATAAATGTAACTTGACTTACTCAGATTAAGCAAGCAAATTCAAATACACTTGCTTTTACCTAGTATTTTTGATATCTTTTTTATTTGAATTTATTACCACATTTCCAGTGAAAAAGTGAATTTGATAACTCCACTGAGTATTTAAAGTACGTATGAGTTGTGTACTGCTGCGTATCACATTGCTGTGCAGTGTGTTTGTGTGTGAACCAGTGAGTGTAAATCACATTGGTAAATTGCACAGTCTTAAATGAAATGAGCATGTTTGCATATCAATAATCACGCTACCCGTAAGTTTGTCTTTTTTTGTATTGGGAAACTTTGATGTATATAAAGATAAAAATTAAATGGGTTCAAGGCCACTTCTATATGACACATTTAAAACTTATTTAAAATGACAAGCTATGGTTATCATTATACGTTCAAGTTATAAACAAGTGTAACTAATTCCATGTTTACATCCAAAGAGCATTTGTAAAAATATCCAGTCCAAGATAAAATACTTTAAAACTAACAAATAGCTATAGGCGACAGTTCTGTATTATAATTATGATATTTAACATTATATATATAAAAGCTAGCACTGAATTGGACTTTCTCAGCCCCATCGCTGAAAAGTTTTTGCATATATTATATGGAACGATCCATCATAAATTTACCCTGATGAACTCATGAGATTAACATGCATAAATGTATAGATTGTGTGAATGAAATGTGTACAATTCCACTTTACAGATTTCCATGCAGTGAGTATGATTGAAAAATGTTTGTGTTACCAGACCGAGTGTTTTCATAGTTCACTGTATCGTTTCCGGGAACACGTTACTGAACTGTTTCATGAAGTTTTTGATCGTCTTTTGGTTATTGGATTTTGCTGTGCACTTTTACCCCAATCACGTTTGTAAAATGAGTTGTTTTATTTGGTATTTATTTGTTTTAGTTGTCTTCATTTTTATGCACAGCTGTACAGGAATTCACAAAACTTGTTTTGATGCTATGCAATCAATTTTATGAGACTGTTTCAAGTTTGTGTTTGTGTAACTCTTAAAATTACCATTGCTATCAATGAAATGTCAGTACATGTAAGAAACAGTATAACAGTGACTTATTGAAGTATTCTGAAATGTTACCCCAGACAGTGTTAGGCTACAAAACTGTGTGCAAAAAATCTGTTTTTAGATTATGAGGGATGTGCTAATCTTATAAAGTAAATTGATTTTTTTAAAACATTTTTAATCAAGTGGATTTCAGTGTTATTTGTGCAAATGAAAAGTTTGGAAGATACCAACCCACATTTAAATCTGTACCCAACAACAGTAGCAGTTGTAAAGTTTGGGTAATTAAATTAATTTTTGATTTTCTACAATGGGCATGCTGTGTCGTTTGCCAGAATGTGACTTTATAGCCAGTAATTTGCAAACTTGTTCAGTTGAGAAACAGGCACAACTGCAGTTTTTTGGTGCATTAACCTTTAGCTTAATTGTATAAGACTGACTTAACCGGTTGCCAAACTAGCTCGAATTTTAAAACAATCTGCAATGAAAAGCTGCCAAAGTTTAGAGTCGTTTGTTTTGTGCATAATTTCTTGACTTTTTGCTATGTGGCAGTCATTGTTTTAAAACAAAATTAAAATGAAGCTTGAATGAAGTGATTAAAATTTAGTATGTTTCATGCCTCATGAATTTTGTTCTTTTTTAGGAATTAATTTTACTTTCTTGAATATATTTTCATTGGTGTTGCAGTTTGTTCTTACATATAATTTGTGTTGCATTGAGATACATAATGTACTTTGCTCAAGCCTGTGAGGCAGATCAGAGCTAAAGCATATTTTTTGCTAGATGTCCTAATATTTAGGCTCTAGTGACTCTAGTCAGATGTATGTAGACAGATCCCAGCTTTTTAGATGGTTATCCAAAGTAAGCTGTAAATGATGGTAAAATAAAACAAAATACTAAACTGAACATTAAATTCTAGATAATTTAAGTTTTTTTAAATTTTTGTTTACAGGAGCTCCAGCACCTCCAATGAAATCACCACACAAGTTTACTGTATTTGCACACAAGAATTTGGGCAAGAAAGTTTTAGACAAGAAGCTGGTTACCACAACTAAACGACCATTTTCTGCAACGCAAGAGAACAAAAGTGATGAGTCTAAGGTAGAAGTTCTTATGTAAATTTTTTTCATTTTGCTTTGATAGCATGCAGTAATTTGATAATTTATTGTGCTTCTTGCCCCGTGATTCAAGAAAAACTTTAACAGATACTTTCTGCCATTAGCAAAATAGATATACGATTCTGTCCTCTGTACATTTATTCATTTGCATATTTATTTCTTCACCTTTTCACTGTTGCCCCCTTACCTTTGGCCTTTGTTGAGGCGACTTGTATGAAAGAATCCAAATATAAAAAAAAACATTTGTAGTATATGCCAGAGTTCTTCTCTTTTTGTTTGTAACTTTTAGTAGGAAACATTCAAGTGGTTACGTAAAATGTTGCATTTTGTGATTGTTCCTTGCTAATTACACGGCTCATATATGCATATCTTTGACAGTTGCGTTTATTATTTTTTCAGACTTCAGCTGATTCAGTGACATCACCACCTAGTTCTGCAAAACGTCCTTCTTTGTCTGATGTATGTCATGCATGCAACAAAAAGGTATAATAATGATTTGGTGGAAGAGATCTCAATCTCAGAATGAAAACAAGCACTAAAGTCTTGGTAAACACAACCACGGGGTTATTTTTGTTGGAAAACACCTCACTATACATATGCTACATTTTGGTTACATTGTTAGCCATCCCCAGGCAAATTTAGCTGAGTACAGCTAACCACTTAACATAGTGCATGTATAGTAAAATCTTTTTCTGCAGAAATAAATTGTTTGTGTTTGTTGGAGCTTTAGTGTTTGTTTTCATTCAGAAGTGTGGTAAAGTTTGGCTTCACTAACTTTAAAATTTGAGGACATTTTCATATGAAATATTTTTTAACATCGAGTTGATACTCTTAGCTGAAATAGCTTAAAAATTGATATTTATGTGTTTCATTCCATGAACTGATCTAATAAATTAATGCACCTTTATACAAAATTGTATATTTTTCAGTTCAATGTAGCAGTTTCACAGTGAATTTAAAAGTAGTTTATTTGAAGAAGTTTAGTAGCTCTTAATTGCTGGTAAACAATTTTAGTACCGAAAAAGTTGTTGTTTAGCCTTTAGTTTCAAAACTTTGTCTTATTTTTGTAGGTTTCATATATTCTGTTTCCAGAAAAACTAATATTAGGGTAATTCAAAGCTTAGGCTTGAAATTTCATTCTCCTAGCTTTACCCCAGCTTGCAGAATTCTGCTCTTGTGACTTCTAAAAAAGTGTTTGGGTTCTGGTAATTTCAAAGCAAAATAAGCTCACTTGAAGGTCAAGAAAGAAATATACTACAAGTTGCAAATGATTTTATTGATAAAACCAAATAAATGAAAGTACATAGTTTTGGTATTCACTGAGTGAATTGGATGCTTAGAGAAGGCTTGCATATCGTTACTGTTAAATCTATTATTTTTGCTTTGTTTCTGGATAAACAAGTTACTATGTAGAGTTTTGTTGCATTATTGAGCATTGGTGTAAGAGTCTTATGGTGCTTCATTATCATGCTTCATATCGTTATCACGACATGTTTGAAAATAAATTTAGCTTTGTGCAAAATGCTTCGGCAGAGTTTGCTAGTTTTAATTACTTCATCATAATTCCGTGTTCACAGTATTTAATTATTTTCATTTTACAGGTTTATCTGCTGGAAAGGCACATTGTTGAAGGAATTTTATACCATCGCACATGTTTCCGTTGCCGCCGTTGCAATGCTACTTTAAAACCTGGTGGTTATTATTCGCCTACCACTGAAGCTTTTGAATGCACAAAGCATCAGCATGAACCAGAACAACAAAGTAAGTATGACATTACACAGTTTTATATCTTTCCAGAAAGGGTGGGAGATCTCAAAAGAGGAGCATCAGTCTTCTCATAATTTCTGCATGACTTTAGTGGAGTTTATTCTCTTGCATGATCTTAGTGGAGAGCAAACAGAAGCTCTGACAATGTTCGCTTGTTGAAATATACATATTATTCATTAATGGTGACCAGAGAATGCTACGTAAATACAGTAGGCACCTCTTAATAGACTCGACCGAAGTGTTTTGGCCCAATTAACCAACTAAACCTATTAATGATGGGTGTAGTATTACTGGTATAGAAGTATGAGTCATCAGCTTACTATGCACTGCAAAGGTTTTTAATGAATTTTAATGCCTAAATTCCTTTGCGCAGTTAAAAATTTTAAAAAAATATTTTAAAATATTAGTTTGTATAAGTGAGTTAGCAATAAATTAAAAAGTATACTTTTCTAAACCACACAAGTCTGTTTATTTGCAAAAATCACAAAAAATCCTTCAAAGTCGGTTGTTTCATTTTATCACGAAGAAGTTAGCTGAAAAAGTTGTCATAATTATAAAAAAGTTGAAAATCTGTCGCTATGTGATGCACGTATTCTCGTAAAACATTTAGCGCTTGGCTTGCTTGAGCTGCAGTTTTTCAAACTTCTTAACTCTATGCCCTTTTTTGCTGTATGATGTAAGTCAAAAAGGACTACTGGCTGATTACTGTACCTGCATCTTTGGCTGTTAACTGGTTAAGTGTTAAAGCACGATTTGCAAAAAGAGCTACAAAAGGAAACCGCTAGTAAGTGATCAAATGGTTAGCTTCCAGAAATTCTTGGAGAACAAGGTCAATTGCAGTGGACGAGCGGGTAACATATTCAAAACACATCTACGTGCTAGCATATTAGCACATGATAAACGTACCTGCTTACAAACAAAACAGTACTTAACTTGGGTGTTTCCACATATATTATAGTGCACAAAAGCAAAGCAAAGATGACATAAAAGTAGGAAAGGCTCTTTAGGCTTATTCAGATCTTATTTTAAGTATGTGAAGGAAAAATATTGAGTCAATTATGTGGAGTTATTTGAGTCAATTACAGACAGTTTTTATGTACATTTGAATAGAAGTGGTCCGTACCAGGCACTTTTGTGTCATTTAAGCGATTGAGTCTATTAAGCGGCAGCTACTGTAAATGCACAACAACTGTTATGTATAATGTAAATAACTGTGCATCCACCTTCTTACAGCTTTCCTATACTAAAGAAAAATTAAAGCATATTCTTTGCAGCATTACATTCAATATTTTAACAGTTTTTTGATAGTTTTAACCAGAGCTGGATTATATAATTGTTGCATTGTTGTACAGCCTGGATGATTTGTGCTGGCCTGAAAAGAATTTTAAGCTGGAACTTTTTACTCTTTGAACTCGATGTTGCTGTTGAAAACAATTTTTGTGTGACTACGACCAAGTAGACCTTCAATTCATCATTTCCTTTTCCCGTGCATTAATTATTTAACAGCAGTTTATTACTAGCTTGACAGCTATTAGGAAGTCTTAAATAGTTCCCACAGCTGACACTTTATGCTCTTGGACATGTTTGAATTAAGCAAATTCTGCTGTAAAACTG
Organism: Tubiluchus corallicola; assembly: GCA_030141605.1. Classification (NCBI taxonomy): domain Eukaryota; kingdom Metazoa; phylum Priapulida; class Priapulimorpha; order Priapulimorphida; family Tubiluchidae; genus Tubiluchus; species Tubiluchus corallicola. The sequence goes on along the minus strand of JAQGDQ010000129.1, from coordinate 260,388 downwards.
ATTTAGCAGCACTTGTTTTTGGTTTAAATTTAATAAGCATGGTAATTATATAATTATAGAATATTTTCTAAGTTTTAGTTTAATTGTAAATATAGCTCTAAAATTTATCATTGATTTGTTTTACCAAGAAAAGTTAATCACTTTATCAATTTCAAAAGGTTTTCTGCTTTAGATTATACTTATTTGATTGCTTGCTGTCTGCATGTGCATTACGTGAAACTGTTTCGGACAGGTGTTTCAGTCCATTTCAGAACACAAAGAGCGAGAAAGTAAAATCTTTCGAACCTTTCTTTGCAGACTTTTTAAGTCAGTTGCAAGTTCATTTTTGTGTAGGAAATGTGTTTTAGGCATTTTTTTCTTTTTTATCGTATATTTATTTTTTTGAAGTGCAAGAACTCAGCTATTTTCATTTTTACATGTTTTTCTATATTATGTCTCCTATGAATTCTCATGTGCAAAACTGTAGCAACTATGTCATATTCCTTTTTATGGCTACTTCTGTGTGAAGTCCTCCATATTACATTTTCTTTCTGGCATTAACATGTTTGTGCTGAAATAAAATTTTGCAGTATTTTTCTGCTAATCTATTATGTCCTATGACCAGCACAATCTTTAGCTACTTTTTTCTGTTTGGTGTTTCCAACTTTCTCAACAGTTGTAGATATATTGTATTTTTTTATGTAGCACTTTCCTTGAGAATTTTGCTATCAATGGGGCCCCTATTTTTTACAAAAAATTCATATTTTGGTGGAACTATTATTTCTATTAAAATTTTTGTTGTTTGGAAAGGGATGGTTCAGAATAGAAAAAAGATAATTAATCAGCATAGATTAACACATTTTACATTATATTTTATAATTTAATGTAATTGACAATTAGGGTAATTGATGTAATTGAGTTTACATACCATTTTTTAAAGACTGCATTTTTGAGTTTTCCTGACAACTTTTGGTTTCCACCAAGATCCTTGACCTTTACTTTTCATTCATATCACTTTTCTCAAACTTCAAACTGATTTCCTCATGTTTACTATGAGCAGTTTATTAAAGTTTGATCTATCTTCATACACTTTTTTGAGTTAGACAGCTGGTCCTAATGATGGTGGTGGTATTGATGATGATGATGATTCTGTTATTTCTGTAACTACTTCTTTTTAATTTATTTTCCATGCTATAGTTTATAACTTCAGCACAGAAATAAAACTAAAAACCTGGCTTCCTAAAGTGCAACCAAAATAATCTCAGTTGTTCCACAGTGTTTATTCTTTATGTGCTATATACCTACTTAACCTGGTTTGCCAAAATTCTTGTTTTGCAAGTAAGTTATTTAGGGTATGTTTTACTTGTACAGTATAATGTTTTTACTGATTGTATATGATGTTAGCAATTCAGGATAGTTTCAACATGTCTAAAGAACTGAAATTTTGTGTGGTTACTTGTAATACATGTCAAAGAGAAAAGCATTAAAATTTTGCTACTCTTTAGTGTTTTTGTTTAACACAGAAATACTTCTATTTTATAGTATTCATGCTTTGTTTTAGCCAGTTGTTAAAAGTAATAATAGGAAATACTGTTTCAGCTAATAATAGCCTTTTGTCCTCGCCCTTTGTTTTGATTTAGAAATTGTTTAAAACTTAAGGCTGTAAGGTTCTGGTTACTGCATATGTGATTAATACTTATTTTAAAAAAATCACGTTTAAATTTTGTATTATTGTGAGTTGAAAATTTTAGTTTAGTAAGATATGATATTTCAATCAAATATAATGTCAAAAAGTTTTAATGATAATGTATTTATTATAAGAAATACCATAGTCAAAAAATTGAAAAGACGTGATCTTCATGTCATTGAAAAAAAGAAGAAAAAGCACCTGAAAATCGCCAAATTTGGGGGCAACCTTTTAAGCACAGATGATGTGAAAAAAAGAGAAAGGAAAGTAAAATATAAACTGCTCGGAAGATAATTTACAGTATTTCCGGTTTTTTTAAATTTTTACTTTTTGCCAACATTCAGCACTGTTAAACAGATGCATTTTTCTTTTGCTTCAGCTAAAGAGCCAGTGCAGTTAAACAAGCCTACAACTGACAATGCCTTGTTGCGGGAACGATTACCTGAAGTGGACCTCAGCAGGTTTAGTTCTCCTCCTGCTTATAGTTCCCAGTCGGATCCTCCAAACATATTGAACAGTTATCTTGCAACCGAGTCAACAGTGCCTGCTAGTCAAAATGCACATAGCCCAGAAAAAGCAGTGTCATCAGAGAATATTAAAAATGAAGAAATTGGCGGCACTGAAGAAAAAGTTTTTGGTGATGTCAGTATGGCAGCCAAAAGTGATGATCATGAAGAACGCAGAAGCGTACTAGGTGTTGTGAAGTCTATAGAAAGTAAAACTAATGTGAAAAAACCGATAAGTGAAAAACCGCCTTTGCAACCTAGGCCATTATCTCTACAACGTGTTGGAGAAGCTAAAGGTGTGAAACCACCTTTAACGCCTCGTCCGTTATCATTGCAAAAAGTTGAAGCTGGTGCAGATCCAAGTTTTCCTGTTATTTCATTTGAAAAAAAGCCATTTGTGTTTGAAAAGAAAGACAATGAAAAGAGGAGTCCAATAACAGAAAAAGCAGTTGGTGATTTAGATCCGAAAACTGTTAGTCCTGTCACTCCGCAAAGAGAGCGTAACTTGTCGGTAATAAGTGAACAAGATTCAGAAGAGATGGAGGTAGACGAGCTAAAAGATGCTAAATTAGAGCACCAAAAACTAGATTTTACTAAAAAACCTTCTGTTCCTGATGCAATACAGTCGATCATTAATAAGCCTACGGGTCACAAAATTCGGCCGTTGATTATTCCTTCTTTTAGAAAATTTGAGAGAACAAAACCATCTATGACAGAACTCACCGAAGAAGTGGAAGCAGAAGATGACACCTTTGCTAACGAAATTGAGACAAACAAAATACTTCATGCCCGTTCAGATACAAACTCAAAACTAGGAGATTCGGATGCTGACGAGTGCATCGTTGCTCGTGTGAGTAAAAGCAGTCCGGCAATTCATGAACCATGGAAGAATGGGCCTTCATTGTCATTTGGTGTGCAGTCTAGTGAGAGTGTTCCTATTAACGATAATGTAAGTGACAAAGATAAGTTGAAAAATTTATTACATAAAGCAGCTGCTGCAAAACTAGACAAAGAAAAAGTGGGCAGTTCTGTTTTTTATGATGAAAGTGAAAAAAGTAGTGTTATCTCAGAGCCTGTATATTCAACTGAGTTATCAGCCAAAGCAAATGAAACAAAAAGTACTAGTGTATTTTATGATAATGCAGAGACCGCTGCTACTCAGGAAAGTGCTCATAAGGATGCAGCTACTGAGATTAGTAACTCAGTATTTTATGACAGCTGCCAAAATACGAAAAATGGCAACGTGAGTAGTTTCGCAAGTTCCACATCCGAAGTGCCTTTTAGAAAACCTGAAACTATTGCTGAAGCCTCTGAAAGTCAGTCTTCAACTAGTGATACACCTGTAGATCAGAATCGTAATCCTTCACAAGTCATTCAAAGGCTTACTGATTCAAAAAGCCAAGTTCAGCCTCAGAAAACACATGAACAAAGCGACTCAATGCCTGCAGAAAAACCAAGTGTCTTAGTAGAGAAGAGTGCAGCTGCATCATTACCATTGCAGTCTTCGGTGGATGTAGTAGTCAAACCTCAGGCACCAACACCGAAGAAAAGGCATGCGCCGCCAGTTCCTCCTCCCATTGCTTCTCGCACTAAAATCGGTGAAACTGTTTCCCCTGTTCCGCCTCCCCGGCATTCTGCTGGAGTAACACCACCAATGCCAAAACCGAGACAAAGCTTGAATCCATTTGCTGATGACATGAGTGATGAAGACTTGCAAACTGATTCTTCTAGTGAACCAGCTTCATTAGTGCAAACTCCTGAACAAAAACCAAAGCATGAAGCAGCTAAAAGTGAACCAGCTGAATCAAGTAAACTTGATAGTGTTAAGAAAAAAATTGTGCCACCAAACCCATTTGAGGAAAGTGACAATGACAGTTTTGATGATAGTGGAATTAAAGTTGAACTTGATAAAACTGAAGCTGAAACTATTAGTCAAGTATCTAAATCTGCTCCGTTAAATCCATTTGGTGACAGTGATGATGAGTTTCATACAGCTGATGAGAATGAAAGTCTAAGCAACAACACAACACCAAAAAAGAAACCTGCTCCCAAACCACCTGTTAGGCATTTAATAGGCAGTACTTCCTTACGATGTCCAAAAGAAAATACTCATCCACCTATTTTAAATGAGTCCACTAAAACTGCCAGCCCAAAAGTAAGGAAAAAGACTCCACCATGTAGACCTTTGACATCTCCCCCACCAAGGCCCAGAGTTACTTCCAATGGGCTTCCTACAGATATGAAAAATGATAAACATTTATCAAGCAGTGAAGAACTGATTCCACCTCCTAAACCTCCAAGATCACCTCATTTATCCAGGGAATCTGATCATACTGCTATTGCTGGTGATACAGCTCAAATGAAAAATGTACAAAAACCGAAAGTACCTCCACCACCACCTCCAATGAAAAAAATTTCTGCTGAGCAGTTTTCACCCTTATCTTCTCCTGACATCAAAAGAGCTGACGTAAATAAAGGAAAGGATGTGGACAATGTGTCTCGTACTATGAAGAGACCAGCTCCCAAACCTCCAGTGTACAGAAGGAAGGTAGGTTCATCATTTTCCATTCAGCTTGTTGTTTTAAGCATGTTATGATCACAGTAACAGTACTTTTTTGCAAGAAGTGTTTGTAAAAATGTAAGAAAATTTACTGCATACTAAGTTATGTATCTGTTCTTCCTTGTTAGAGAGCAGAATATTATTATTTTGGTGGTTTTATTAAAATTTAGATTGCAAAAGACAGACAAAATAAGGAGCACATACGATTGGAACTCCTACAGTTGGACATGCAGCAAACTGAGTTAGAACGAAAAGGAGCTGAAATTGAGGAAAAATTACGATGGCTTGATGAAAGTAGTAAGCATAGGTGTTTTTGACTGGCTATGTGTTACCGATTATGTGTGTGATTTGAAGATATGTTTCAATAAATGAAGCTTCACTTTAAGTCAGCCTTTTAGGTCAAAAAACTTAATTGCTGATGAAGAAAAATAAGCTTATATAACAATGATTATTAATGGCAAATTTGACCTGCTGTGAATGTACTATGTATGGGATATGCCTTGTGAAAGCAAAGTTTTTGAATAAATTGTGATTTTAGTAAATTTTCAGTATTCCCTCTCTTTTTTATTTTTTTGTAGTATTGGTCATAGCTTTGCTTGTTCTAACAAAGCAGTTTTGATTTTCAATCCAAGGCATGTTTATATGTGTGCTTTTCTTGGAGGCAAGTTACTGTTTGAAGTTTAACATTAATTGAGCTTATTTTGTAGAAGACCTGTCTTTGGATACCAGCACTTCTGCATCTCTTGATCTAGAAGATGAAGATCATTTATTAGCTGAATGGTTTGAGCTGGTTAACACAAAAAATCTGCTAGTCAGAAGAGAGAATGAATTAGTTTACATGTAAGTTTCAAAAAAATTTTTTATCGGTGTTTCACCCTTATTCCATTGACGTAGTAAATATATAACAAGTTTCTTCTAAAATAACAATCTCTATGTATTTTCATTTGTGAATCTTGGCCAACGAAAATATCGGTTGTCAAGTAGTCATTATTTTTAAGTTTATCAGGAATTAATAGCATTTAACATAGGAAACCAAATGATAATTTGGTAGCTGAGTCTAGGACTCATGAGAATTTAGTGGCATCAAGCTTGGTTTCACAAGTTTATTATGGTGATTTAAATTTATGCCTATGTAATTTGCTGTTTGCTATTTATAACAATTTATAGAGAATTTAGACCTCTGCTGTAGTACTGGCTTGGCTACGGAAAATTTCAAGTGCAAACTTAAAAAACTTTCAATTACTGTCATTTACTGAACTAAAGTTTACCATAAGATGAACGTTTTTGGTCTATTAACTGCAAAGAAAATTGAATATTAAATTAGTGAGGGATTTGAAATGCCCCTGTACCTGTACCTGTCTTTTTACAACTGCAAGTTACCTACAGAAGCATATGGTGTAAAAGTAGTAGTTCTATAGTATGACATTTATTTGTATGCAGTCTTGTGTTTTAATTGTGAAGAAAGTGTTTGGGGCATTTTATTTTTTCAGTTTACTATTGCCTTTATTTAGAAATTATTTCTTATCGTTAGTGATAGCTGTTTTGGTGTATTAGGCACGATGTTTATTGTTGAATAATGATCTACTTGCTAGGCATAAATATCAACCAAACCAAAGAAAAAGCAGAACTACTGCAAAAAGAAAACTGCAAATTTTTAAGCATCTAGGAACCTGTGTATTGAACTATTTGAAAAGATATTGTGACTTCATTACAGGCAAAGACAAGAGGAATTGGAGGAGCGGCATGAGGAAGTAGAATATCAGTTACGATGTTTAATGGAAAAACCTGGTAAGATTATATTTTCGAATCCTAAATAATTCATTGTTTTTAGTACACATGTTGTCCGAATTCTGTTTGTTGTAAATTGGCAAATCAGGCACAGATGATAGAGGTATACGTCAGTACGTCCTTGCATATTTTAACCCTATCTGGTCAACCTGTTCTGTTTATTAGCTTTACAGCAGACGATAACATATTGCTGTTGATTTAACATGATTTCAACATGCAATTTGTAAAACCTCACTACTAAAGCATATAATAACTGCCTTGCTGGGGATCTGCAGACTCAAAGTCATTTGTGGTGCTAGATACAACAAAGTGAGAGTTGTTGCTGAACTTGCTTTGTTGTTGAATTCCATATTCGATCATACTGTTATTATGAACTAGTTAGACTTGCTTTCTGATAAAAATCCAAAACTGGATGATTATCAACTGTTCCTATTTTGTGTGTCCAGACTCAAAACGGGAAGAAAGTGACAAAGAAATAGAAGAGCAACTTCTTGCTGAATTAGTTCACATTGTAGAACAGAGAAACATGATTATTCAAAACATAGAGCAGGATCGGGTACGCGAGGAAGAGGAGGATCGCTGTATCGGTGAAATGATGATCAAGCAAGGTGAGAATAGGTTAAATTACATGTTGTTTAACTTACATGGAGTAATGTTCTTCGATTGTTATTTTTGTACGTGGAGAAGTATAGTTTGTATTAGTGATGGGACCGATTAATTGATTTAATTGATCGTAATCGATTTGGGCTTTTATTTTCAGTCATCGATTATTTTTTCAGCTGCCAATGCAAATCGTTTACATAACCATTTGCCATTTGCACTTACTTCTCCAAAAAGCCACAAAAATCGCACGATAAGCATAGCCGTCATTACAGTGATATCAAGCAATATAATGCTACATTTGCACCGTAACTTATCACCCTGGCACTGCTCCGTGGATACGGAGGTTTCTCGTAAGCACAAGCATATTGGATTTAAAAACAAGCATAAGTATGTATTAGTACACGGACGACAACAGTTTTGTTGAAGTGTTTTAAACCCTAAAAAATTACAATGTTTCTCTGCTTTACTGTACCTAATCAAATTATAATCAAATTATACTTCTCCACACCCGGATTGACAAGGCGATCTGATTTTGAATTAGCAGGCCTGCATACCTTTTACATGTATACACAAAAAAGTCAAATTAATATCATCGTGGAAGATGTTATTATGCTGTTTATAAACCACTAATAATTAACAACATTTGTACTGGTAATAAGAAAATTTTATTTTGCAAGTAAAGCGGCTTTTATAGTGGCACAGGCAATTAAGTTAATAATGACGAAAATTTGGTGGTTTCTGGTACTACGTATCAGAATATATATAAATATTGTCATGTTGTAGGCTTAGTATTTTCTAGTAATTATTTATTTCATGTAAGATAAAGTGAAAATGTTTGTTTGTAGGTTATGCAAAGGATGATGATGGAACAGTCGTTAAAAAGGACAAGAAGAGAAAGAAAAAGAAGGACAAGAAGAAAAAGAAATCAAAATGAATATTTTAAGGGCTGTTGTTGATGTGTATTTTTAAATGCCTGGGTGCTGTTGCCAGAGCTCTGTAGTCTGAATACTGGTTGCCTGATGATTGCCTAAGATTCCAAATTTTTTGCGTAATTAAGAACAGATGAGATAATTTTCTGTAATTGCTGTTTATTGTCATTACAAATAATTATTATGGGGAAGTGTATACTATGGGTAATTTTTGCAGTGTTCACAACTATTTTTTCACTGTTTTTGGCATAGGATATTTTAACGCCCAATATTGTATGGTTTCGTTAATGGTTTATTTTTCAAATTCAGCCTTAAGTGAAATAAGCAATGAAGATGTGGCAGTTGCCATTTTTGCAAACATGGAAATAGTTTGTGGATAAATGAATTAAAGGAATTTAATTCTGCATGTGAATGGTGAATAACAGATGTGGCTCATCCGATTTTGTACGTGTGAGTAACACTGTCCCATCTAAATAAACAAGATGCCACCTGAGAATGTTGAAAACTGAAGTAAGAAGTAGTTTGAGGAAGGTCAACTACCTCCGATCGGTTGGTTGCGCGTCAGATGTTTTTTATAATCTTGGTCAGAAATGTGTAAGACTTTGTTATCTGTTAAAGCTTCTAGAAACTAAGTACCTAAGGTGAAAGTACCTTTTGTCCAACTGTAGGAAATGGTTATTATTACTTGTCTTCATAAAAAGGAAAACGGGTTACAATAAAAATGAAAAGTTTGGTTTAAACATAATTTATTGAAGGTGTAACATCTAGGTTTGAAACAGACAGTTTTACAACTGATATATGAAAATATGAAAATACCATATATCAAATGAAAAGTTTGAGGTCATTAGCTATCGTCTTCTTTCGATATCTCAGAAACACTACAAATGACTACAGAGATTTGATTATGATGATGTAAATGCCTATTCAGTTATCTAAATTGTTCAAACAGCCATTGAATTTTTTAAACTTTTAGTACCATTAGTGTATCTGCCTTTTTGTGTCCATAGACTATTTTTGGTTCTTGAAGAAATTTGACAATTGATTTCAAGCATGTATTTAAATATTAATGCATACCTTTGTGATATGTGTGACATTCCTTTGTTTCACAACTGTTATTCTTGTTGGTATTATTGTTCAATAGTCTCATAACTTTATTTTTCATTGTTTTCTTTTAAATACCTTTTATCAGTGTGATATGAATTATATAAATTACGCAGATATTTTGAACTTTATCTTGGGTAAGTATACTGTAACTTGCTATCCTGAACAGTTTTTATCGTGTAGCTGCAGTACTACTTGGTTTTTGTTAAAATTGAACAACCTGTAATAACTTGTAGTGAGTTATATTTGTTTTGTGTACAGAGTAATTTAGGCAGCTTCAGTTTTTTCATTGGTGTTTATAGTGTACTGTGCACTCTCTTTTTTACTGGCATACATCAGTTATACATGTAGGTCTACGCATATATTTGGAATATTATCCATTAATGTTGGTTACACCCGTACTGGACTTTTATGCACAGTTATAACTGATACTGCAAAATATATAAATGATAGTGTATTTATCGTAATTTGACGTGCTGTACTGTAGTTGCTAATAGTACAAAAACAGTGTTAATTTTGTAATTTGCTGAAGCTTCAAAAAGCTGTATTTTGCAAGAAGTTTGCTATAGCCTGTTGTGATATGTAACTCTAATAGTTTGGGCCATTAGGGTGTACTTTGTTTTAGTTTAATTTGCTCTATTATAAATTGTGTAAATGTGTAGAGAAAATGCAATCAGTTTTAGAAACTAAATTTGCCAAATGTTTTTTCTCTAAGAACAAATAATTATAGACGTGTATTACCGATTTGCCAATTACCGTGTATATGTATTTATCTGTGTAATAAGAAAGACAGCTCAGCTTAGTTGCTTGTTAATGCAGTCTTTTGAAAAATAATGATAGTAACGTACCAAAAGTTGTGTGATTATCAAAATTATGTAAATAAAGGTGATCTGAAGGTTTAGAATGAATTAAGAGCTGTATCTCTTCAACTCTGATAAAAATTTGTGTTGTAATATACAAGTATACTTTCAGTTGTGTATATTTATTTAATGAGTATCAAGTTATATTTTGAAATTAGTAAGTCCGCCAATAAGATATTTTGCATGAAGATAATAATTCTGCATTTCTTCGTACTCTTTATGCATTGAACCACATTAATAATAAAAACATTTATTATTCCTCCCGGAAATACCAGAAATGTAGGTTGTAATTTGTTGGCGTCTGTTGGTATCTCTATTTTTCTGTTCGGCATTTATGACTACCTCCAAAATGTTTGGGGTAGAGGTTAGCTTAAAACAATGGATAAAGAAACAGCCTCGGTGTCCTATTCGTTTGACCCCCAAAAAATAGAATAGCCTGTCGCGTTGTGACTGCAAGTTTTGTAGACGGGCACACAGTGAATGCTCGCCTTTCGCTATCGTTAACGGAGATGATTCACAACGGCAATCGACTTGAGCTGATAATGATAGATTGCTGTTATTGCTTGTAGCACAAGATTGAAAGTAAACAAATGGCGGGCGGTTCAGTTTTTCTGTTGATGTTGGCAGGACAAATTGAAAGTGCGGAGGTAATTCTGAAGATTATTTTACTGTTAGGCATTTTAGCTCAAGAATTAAAAATAAAGTTGAGTACAAAAAATTAATGTTTTATCATCATTTAATGAATTCTAATAAATATATATAATTGCTAAACAAGTAGTTATGGAACAAAAAATAGATTGTATGAACAAATGTTGGTATTACAAGCAAATTTACATCTCTGAATTAGGTGTGAATGAGATGAGTCATTATATGAAAATTAAATTAAATATTTTGTAATTGAAGTGCAACTTCAAAAGTGCACACGAATAATTTAATGTGCCCATGCGTAATACTGAAGAAGATACAACTGAACATCTATTTATAATAATAATAATAATATTTTATTTATCTTGCAACACACGCACAGTTACAATACAATTAATTTGGAAACAAAAATGTGAAGAAAGGGCTGCGATTTGTTTGTAGTAGTTTAAGTCAAGTAAATCTGTGGGGGGTTGATGCCCGTGATCTATACCAAAGGAATGTGGAAGTTGCAAGAAGAATTATCGAGTGTGCTATGGCCATGATGGAATTTAGAAATGAATGTGGAGTCATGACATGAAGCTGCATGCAGTGTATATAGATCCTGCAGTCATTCCTAGAGTGCTTGCTGCTGCATTGCAACAAGGGTCAGGACTGAAGCACTAACTATCATTCTTATTATTTATGGGTAATTGTAGCTAGACTGGTAAGCCAAAATCAAGCACAATAATTTAAAATTGCCAACAGTAGACCCTGTACGTACGAAGGGGACAAGGATAGTGCAGCATATCATGCAGTACTATAATGTAAGTATATACATTAGTGGTAAACTTTACGTACCTATGACAATAACAATATACATTAATGCTAAACTACATACCTATGACAATAACAATATACATTAATGCTAAACTACATACCTATGACAATAACAATTAACAGTAAGTACAAAATTATAAAAAACATTACGAGTAATGGTAGAGATAGCCATGAAGGTGAATTTTAAAAATAGCTAATTTAGGGGCATTTATGACTTCAATGCCAAAGAGTTCCACACATTTATTACTAAACATGCAGAAACTGTGCAGATGGACACTGAGTCAAACTTGAGGCTTTGTAAGCTTTAAATTATGTCCATGAAGCCTTGTATTACTAGGTAACACAAAAAGATGTCTGCAGTCATAATCTGCAAGGCCATGGAGCAAGTGGTAAGTAAGAATCAAGTCAGCCCGACGCTGGACATTTTCCAAAAGATCAATATGTCGTTGATAATGAGGCGATCAAACTTGACAGGTGACAAACTTAACCGTTCTGGTCCACAAATCCAGTTGCACTCACATAATTTCTTTGCTGAGATTCCACATGTGCCCCAATCAGCAGGATTGGCTTTAGTGTTGATGTATCTAAACTGGATATCATCCATAGACATTATTTCACTTCGGTGTATTTCTATATAGGGTGGTAAAACTTTGGTTGAGTGAATCCAACAGAGTACAATTTGTGAATTTGTCCATATGTGTTTATCTAGCAATGGTTGATCAATTTGCTTTTCTACAAATCGAAGCACCCTGCATTCCTATTAGAATGGCTTCTAGTTCTAGTCTGGTAGAGTTTGACTAACTGTCAATGTCACTACCTGAGGCTTCGCAAATGCTAATGAGGATATAACGTTGTTATCTAAACGTTGATGAATATAGATGCAGGCGCAACATGCATCTTTTTACTGGCATCTGTGAAACATAGTAGTTGAACAAGAACTTGTCTATCCATGATGACTGTGCATGGAAGTGTTATTTGTGGAATGTTGTTCAGTTCTTTTTCTAATTGCTGCCACTCTAAAACCATTGAAGCTGTAACTGGCACATCTAGACTGAACTTCTGTTTAGCCATTTTGTGTAGCAAAATCTTTCCTTTGATGGTTACTGGCAGGTAGATTCCAAGCGGATCATATAGTCGAGCAAGCTGTTGCATTGCTAGTCTTCTGGTATATACTTCTAGTGGTTGAAATGTGTACTGTGGTCTCATTACATTATTAGCAGTGTTCCAAATATTTTCCAGTACTTTCACTGTAGTACCTTGTTGTCGGTCCCTTTGTGGTAGAGCTTCATTAACCTTGAGATCATTTGAAAGCCACTGGCGTAGATTCATTGCTGCCATATTAAATAGGTTCTTCGCTGACTGGTATATCTCCATAGGGTCTTCTCCATGCAAAACTTCTAAAACGACATTGTCCACATACAGATTTTGTTGTAGTCTGTCTGCTAGTATTCCCGGATTTTGTTGTAAGTGATCTAGTATCGTAGCTAGTAGTAAAATGGAGACGCATTGACACCAAATGGAAGTCTGGTAAAGCGATATACCTTGATGTTGTCCACTGTGTCAGGCTGTGATGGATCTTTCAGCCATAGAAATTGACAGTATCTCTGTGTGCTTCCACTAGTGAAACTTGATGGAACGCTTTTTCAGTGTCCGTTACCGTGATGACTTCAAACAGGCGAAAACGTAGTAAAATTCCAACCAGATTAGTAAGTAGACATGGTCCAGCATGTATTAGGTCGTTCAAGTTTTTACCATCAGCTTTGTTCTTCTCACTAGCGTCATACATGATGCAAACTTGGGTAGAAGTACGATTTTCGTTTATCACTGGAGAATGTGCTATGTAGTGTATAAAGCGTTATTCTGTTGTAGGCTGAGTAACTGACTCAATTATTCCTTGATGAAGCTAGTTGTTGATAGTTTCATTGTATGTAGCATAGTGATGTGTTGGTGATCCACTAGGAGCTAACGTCTTTAGTGTAGACTCGAGTCTTTTCTTTGCTACGTGATAGTTCGAAACCAAGTGCTGTATAGGATCTTTCCATGGAAAACCAACTTTGTAACGACCATGTTTGAACTCAATCGTTTCTCTAAATTTCCAGATAACTTCTTCATCCTTTTAAGTATAGCTCTTCTTTGCGTTCTTTTCGTTCTTCTTGAAACATTTGGAACATCCTTTGTTGCGATTGTAGAAACATTTGCATCATTGCAAGTGTAGTGTCTTGTTGTGATAGCGATCCATCCTGTGCTGGTTGATTTACCTGTGCGTAGTTTCATTCAGCAATACTTGACCCCTGGATGCAGTATTTTGCTGTGTTGGCAGCGAAGTGGCTTTCGTTTGATTTTCGTCAGACTTTATTTCGACCTTATCAGCTGGTCTTGTAGCTTAGATTGCATTGATGACGTCACCATTGCAACCGAATTCGGACAACTGCTTTGTAGTAAACGTTCCCGATTTCACCAGCTGAATTAGTAAATTATTGTCTCAACATATCTCGCATGTCCATTGAAATTCGCCCAGCTGACTTAATGCCTCATAAAGTTTTTCTGTTCGTACATGATCTTGTTTTAGGTTTAAACAGTTTATGCACCACCAACGTTCACAGCTGTCACATATCAACCCACTTGCAACACTTTGACGACAATTTATGCATTTGTTATCTTTAGCCATAATTATTCATTATGAAAATGTTCGAAATTATTTACCGGTAGACAGACGTCCTAGCGAGTAGACGATCGCTCTTTCTTGGTAAACGTAGACTGCATACAAGTATCGTCGCCCATTGATAAGCAGCAAACTACTCTCTGCTACCAATTTTGTCATGTTGACAAAAGGTTTAACAGTAGAATATACTTTAAACGTTTATTGATATAGAAGTTTCCGCAGAAATACAGGTAAAATGATGTCTGCATATAATGTCTTGTAAAAGCCAACTCGTAGTACAGAATATAGCAAAACTAGAGCAACTGTTCACTATTAGGTTAAACCCATTTTTAAAATAGGTAACAGATAGATAGAAACCATATCTACTACAGTAATAGCGGTTTTACAGGTTATTAATCTAATTGCAAATTAAATGTATTTTTTATGATTTTCGGTCGTTCACAACGACAATGGATATTACTTCTTAATGATAATTATATACCTCAATAAAATGGTAATTATTGCAAGATAACATGTAAAACGTAACACAAATATATTGAAATATAAATGAGTCAAGAAGTATGAGGTAGAAAATGAATATGAATACTCCAAAGTTTTAGATATTCTTGTTTTTAATTTACATAGATTATTATTGAATAATTATGAGGTATGCATTTAATAGTGTGTGTTTTTTACTGCAATATGGCTAGAAATGACAATGAACTTCAATTAATTTGTTAATTTTTAATTAATTTAATTGGGTCATACCTGTGTTCGTGGAAAAGTGAACAGTAATTAAGCGGTTAAGCAGGAGACGGAAATTGTTTAAGTACTTTCAAGAGGGTTTGGGGTGGTACCCCAACAAACAATGCACTTCGTGCATTTTAAGCTATTTTTGAGACCTTAAACTGCAATCAATTTCAGACATTTTGGTAAATTGCCATCTAAGACTAAATAACTAATTCGTATGTTGTCACATTTTGGTGAAGGAAAGTTGAAAAATTACGATCACTGGTAGTAAGTTAAGTTTTATCAGAAATTGCTACATGCTCCACACCCACTTGTGGATCCTTCTTTTCTTAACAGTACCTGATAAAGTCTTGTAATATATAAAATTTTATTGGACGAGTAAAATCCCTTTTAATAACTCTGCACTCAAGTTATTCGTTTTTGTCCATTGAGTTTGCTTCAGTCAAGACACTCCATTTGCACTTATTTGCAATATTCTAAATTAACACCTTTTCCAATGGATGTGAAAAGTACCTGCTACTGCTGGATAAAAAACTGGATGTACAGGAAGCCTAATTTAATATTGGCATGTGCATACAAGAAGAATGAATACATAGAAAATTGGAAAAGTAATAGCAGCAGCGTACCTTTCTATTATTGTAGTGGACAATATAATATTTTCATTTAATGGCAAGAATTGCACTTCAACAACAAATTTTGGACCTGAGTTTCACCAAAATTCTATTTGGTGTTTTGGTGCTTATCATTTATTGTTCAATATTTCGATATAAATGTATACGAAATTATGGATAAAAGTATAACGTAAAATTGTGAATAATATTAAACATGTTAAATAATAAACCGTTCAAAATAGAAGCTGTATTTCTTCAATGTTAACATGGTGCTGGTTGATGAAATAAACAATTGATGAAGCAAACAACTTTGTTGCATGGTGAGATTTTCAATATAAATTCACTCATCCATGCATGTTGGCATGATATTACTGCACATATAAATGGGGTCTTTTTAAATTTACCTGACTAGTAATTTACATATCCAAAATTCTTCTTGAGTGGTATCTTATCCTCATATGATATATTCCAAGCCATTACATACATTACATACATGCCAAGCTAATTATTTACATGTTGGTAAAGTAAATGGTAACAAGTTGATTAAATATGTTTATTGTCACAAATTTTAATTATGCATCTGTAACTATGAAGCCATTATACTACTATTCATATTCAGACTACAGTGTACTTTTTTATTATATGCATTGTATGTATGCTTACTTAAATTGTTCAATAGTTCTGTTAAACAGAGAAAAATTATTTTTTTCAGTTTCCTGAATTTGATGAAATTTACCTGAAGTATTGTTTTGTGTATGGTCAAGACTGGGTCATTACATCTGTAAGTATAGCACTATTGTTACAAGTTTTTCGTTAAGCATTATTTTTAATGACCAGATTAATTTACTCATGCATTCAAGTGAAGACATATCTCATTATTTGAATAATCAAATAGTCTATAGTATTTGCCATGTATTAGACAGATTAAGTGATATCTCACTTTCTTCTGATCCTAACACATTGTATCTGTTGTCATTTTGTTTATTATACAAAGTGGTCGCTTTAACCAATAGAATTAAATCTTTAGTACATTAAACTCTCTAAATTCTACCCTACAGAGCAAATTACTTATATTCTTGCATTCCTGTGACTGCAACACTTTCTTTCATTAGCTTAATCATTCTATTTTTGTAGCTATACATCAACATCAAACACATCATAACCAACTTTTCCCCACTTTTGCACACCTGTAGTCAAAAAACAAGTTACATAACTTTCTCAATTTCAACCTCAAACTTACCTAATGAATAACTAACAGTTCTTGCAATCATGTGCCCAGGGGCGTCGTGCACCAAAAAAATTGGGGGGGGGGGGCCCGACTGTATATAATGGCGGAACTTAACTGTTTAAAAAACGTATAATTTTGAAAAAAAAATAAACAGTATTTTGCGTGCAACAAAAACGATTTTTTTATTCCCAACTGGCATTTAACTTAAAGCTATAGCAACGGAAACTTAATTAAAATTAAATTAAAATTTAATTAAGTATTTATTAGCTGTCAGGAATCCGACGCAGAACATCACTCCAGAAGAGCTCAACCACAGACTTCAAGTCCATATTCTTTGTTTTCTCAGCCTCACCTGCAAGGATCATCGGGTCACTCAGTCGTGCCTGACTCATTGTACTGCGGAGAGCATTCTTGACAAATTGCGGGAACACGGTTGGACTTGAAAAATGAAGTCAGATTGGATAAGAAATATAGCTAAAATCGCAGTGAAAACTAGCAAAGATTTTCCTAGCAGGAGAAAAATGATGAAATGTGCTCCCTTTTATGCAGCAAACTCGTGGGAAAGAGTCGCTAAGGAGTAGCAAAGAGTCGGTAATGTCCAATCAGGAGGTGGCTGAGCTGTGGCTCATCAATTTGTATTTCCCAAACCGACTCTCTGGTACTAGGCTAGCTCGACAAACTGACTCTCTGGTACTAGGCTAGCTCAACATGACTTCAATGTTTGCATTGTTTTTGCTCTATTATTTCACTTATTCTCTATTATAACACACTGCTGAACGAAGCTCGAGTGCTAACTGAGAAGTTTTGTTAACTAACAGTCTTTTGTGCAAAGACGCTAATGCTACCCAACGAACTGCTTTGTTCCTGCCTGCCTCCTGAATAGATTACATGTAAACAAATTAACTACATCCTTACTTTCAGGTAAACACATACTCATGCTCATACTGTTCGCATTTATGGAGCGCTGGCCCGCTATTGCGTGTCAAAAAGTCAGAAATAAATTTGCTTACCGGTCTCATTACGAGCCGCTGACACCCTTCAAATTTTTGACATTTTCTAAAAAAATTGGGGGGCCCGGGCCCCTATGGCACGACGCCACTGCATGTGCCTATGGAACTTATAAATGACGTATCTACACTCTGAAAAGCTTTTATGTAGGTTATACCTAAAAGACTATAGGTTAGTCAATCAGCATTTTAATTAACTGCTCATTGTGGTTATTATAAATGTACTTATGATTGTAATGTTTCTTGTCAAATAAAAATATTGCTTAAACTAAACAAACTAATAGCTGCTTGCCAAGTTTTAAAACATAGTATCCATTAACCAATAAATATCTCTTTCTTTTATGCTTTTATGCTTTTATTATATATTAAAAGTTTGAATGAACCATTAAGAGCTTTGGTTGTGTTTCTGGCACTGCATTTGGTAAGAGTGAAGGTTGTCTAACATGCAAAAATAAGAGTACCCCTCAAACTTTTAAGGTTATAAAACTTGTTTTGTATACTTTTGCAGGGTCTCGAAGAAGGCATTACACAGACCACAAAGAAGAGTCCTGATGAACGACAAATGTTTGTTTGGAATTTTCCTCTGGATGTTACATGGAAAAGCACGAATCCTCATGGATGTAAGTTCTTGATATTTTTTCGATTATGTCAGGGGACAATTTTTTCCCGTTTCATCACTAAGCCTAAACTTTCTCAGTAAGATTGTTAAATAATAGGCTAAATTGAAGCCGTAAAAAGCAACCAAAATTGACAATGAAGTGCCTTTGTTAGTCAAATCTATATGGACTATCGGATTCGAAAGTGTTTATCATATATAATATTACATCAATACTCAGTTACATTTTATATTTAGGGCCTCAGATAGTTGTTAGTGCCTATGGAGTGGACACATTTGGACATGATGTTGTCAGAGGATATGGAGTTTGTCATGTACCGATTTCTCCTGGGCGGTAATTATTTTTATGTTTAGTAGATAATTGACTAGGCTCAGTTTTTATTTAAGTTGCATTAAGTAGATTATGACAGGTGAGTTTGTTTGAGTTTATTATGTCACTTTAAGCAAAATTTACTCTTAAAAACTGTGCAAGGATTTTTCTACACTGCACCTCCAAAGACTAGCATATAAATGACAAAAATTGCATAATAACGCTGTATGGTACCTTTAACTGTCCTCTTTACCTTTCTAAATTTGTCTTATTTAATTATTTCGACAAAAATAGCTCATTACAATAATTTAAAATAACATACATATAGGAATGCACTGAGTAATCAGAATAATTTTACCCTGCTCAGTAATCACCTCAAACTTAAAACAATAAAACACTATGGAGTTTATAATTCTTTTTAGTTGGAATTACAAGAAAATTCGGTTCAGTTTTAGCAAAAAAAATTCTGTTGGGCTTCTGTTCAGTATTATAATTTAACTTGATATTTTATTCAGAATTCGGTTCAGCAGCAAGGCCGATCATTTGGTTAATCATTTGATTCGGTGGCACTCTAGTATAAAAAAATCAGCTTTGGTTCATTTGTTGAAAATGAGCATTCAATGCATCCCTAGATACATATGCCTATATTAAGATGAAAATCATTAAATGTTAATTTGCAGTGAGACAAGAAATGTTAAGGTATACATCAACTAACAGCACAGTGTGGACTTGTTACAAGTAATTCGAATAAAAGTACGAAGAACTGTCTAGTAATTAAGCTACATTGATTCGTAGGTCATTTACTTATTACTTGTATTAGTTTTATCTGCTTTGGTATGAACAGTGAACATCACTGTCAGTTTTAGTTAGCAAATTCTATTTATTAATATTGATATTTAAATGATTCATATGCATCAAACAGTGTGTTAACAAGAATTGAAAGTGAGGTTCTTTTGAGCTTACATATGGAGAGCTGTTCAAAAAGTCTTTTGTCAGTTGAAGTAAATTGTCAATTTGCCAAATGAAAATGCATTTAGCACTAAATTTCCAAATACACTTTGGTGGTTTTCACAGTCTGTGTGCTAGTGAAACTGTTTCCTTCCATCCTGGCAGTCCTTTCTAGAATCATTAGCTATGAGAACTGCAAAGAATTATTTCTATTGTGAAAGAAACAACTTTTATTAAGAACTTGAAAACATAAAAATATTAAAATCATGACAAATGTTTCAACTGCACAGCCTAGCAGTGTGATAGAGTTTACAAACAGCAACAAATGTTATAGGCTATTTGTTGACTCTGTCACACTGAAGATGGCTGCTAGGCTGCATACTCGAAGCATTTATCATGAATTTGATAATTTTCTGTACTAAGTTCTTAATAAAAATTAAATTAAAAGTAATTGATTAAACAGCTCTAATAATTTAATGAATTAGTGAGTTGTCACAAATTATTTGCTTTGAACCAAGGATGCATTGTCTAATGATCATGCCAAATGTTAACGAGCAGCTCGGTAATACTTCTGAAATTATTTCAACTCTAAAAAGTTGCAAAAAGTGTGACGGATAGATAAAAGGAGTAAGTAACTAGCGTTTTTTTAAGACCCAAGCTAAAACTCTGTATTTAGAATTTTTATGAGCAGGCATTGTTTCTCCCTCTGTGTTTGATCTGTAGATTCTATACAAAGTCCCGGAAAAAGGTGTTTATTTAAGCACACAACACAATTGTTTACTCATCTCGCAAAATAAAATAAAATGCGATACAATAGTAATCAGCTGTATAAATTTGTAGGTTTGTTACGTTCAAAATCTGAGAATTTCAGTTACAGTTTGAGTTTTTGAATTGTCGCCAAATTTAATTTAGCCCATTTCTTATAGAAATTTTTAGCACTTTTTTCAAGCCACACCAGGACTGGTGTGTCAGCCTCCAGTTTAAAATCCAATTATATGTCTCTGTTTTTCTGTTTTATGAATGTCTCACGTTTATTATTGTTTATGTAGCTACACAAGATGCATATCCATGTTTGTGCCGGAGTCGACTTCTAAGCTACAGAAATTTACCAGCTGGTTACTTGGTAGAAGGCCAGAGTTTGTTGATCCCCGTGTGATTGCACAAGGTGAAGGAAGGGAAGGTAGGTGCTCATTTTACCTTAGAAATGTTTGCATTTCACAAAAGTAAGCGAATCGCGTAACTGACACCAGGTTTTGTCTCAGTAATATGCACGTTTGAATGTTAGCTATATCTTGTAAGATCGCAATATTCGGACTTGCAACGATACTTCCTCCGGAGTCCACAAACATGGATTCGTACTTTCAACCGCCATTACGAACTTAAGCAAATTTGTCGTGTGATACATGGCTAGAAAGCCCGTGAAATTCTCTATCTACCCATATATAGTTTGCTAACAGGCAATGTAACGTGTAAAAAGTTACTCTAACCCTAGTTGTAAGATCGCCATATTCGGACTTGCAACGATACTTCCTCCGGAGTCCACAAACACGGATTCGTACTTTCAACCGCCATTACGAACGCTGTACTTAAGCAAATTTAGTCGTGTAATACACGGTTAGAAAGCCCGTGAAATTCTCTATCTAACCGTATATAGTTTGTTAATAGGCAACGTAACGTGTAAAAATTTACTCTATATCTTAGCTATCAGAGCACACAGGACAATGATTTTGGTGTCTAAATGTAGGATTTAATGTTCAAGGAATCCATATCTGATGCTTAGATGTCCCTGTAATATCACCCCAATTCAAGATGGCTGCAAATGTACCTCAAAATGACAGAATTGCTCATTTTGCCTTAAAAGCATGAAACTTTGCACAATGCTAAAACCCATCCAGTTGATTACTTTTGGATGCGGAGCCGTTCGAAAATTATTTTAATGTGGCCACAGCATTCACGTTGGCTGACAAGATGGCTGTTGCCAGCTCATAAGGGCCATATTTTTTAGGAACTGTGAACAAAGTCTACCTGTTTTGTCAACTAACATGCACGTATTGTCACAAAGTAGTGTGGTCACATTTGAATGCTGGCATGGTTTGTTGAATGAATATTGCATGTACAGTATTATATAATGCATTAGGTACATTCCTACACTCTGCTTAATGTCTGGAACAGGCTAATATCCAAAATCTTAGGTATACAACTTTTCATGAGACTAGGCCCTGAAAAGAGTCAGTTCTGTCAGCCTTTACTGGTTGTGACCAGATTTCAGATTTTGCCAGGAGAGGAGAAAAGGTAGTCTGGACACATGGTAAATGTTGAAGCGGTAACAGAAGAATTTTGTGTCTCTAAGTATTATTCCTAGAGTTAAGCACTGGCATACCTCATGTTTGTGCTTGAATGTTTTGTTGCACTCTAGTATGACAAAGCCAACACATGCATCAATATGACAGTTGACAAAGCACACAAAGACCTTTACACAGGAATAAGAGTGTCATTGGATGTGATGCTGAGCACACCAAACAGGTTGCACATCAAGCAGAAGAACTGTTGGGACCAATCACTGATCTCTGCCCTAAACTTTACTGTCACTGTTTGACTCAAGCTGGAAACGTTTTTCTGAAAAGATAAGGAAATCACAATGGATTTTGTATTCTGTAGCATCAAAAGAGTGTCAACAACTTATTAAATGTTGTTACCAGTAAGAGAAATATGGCAGATGTAAACGTGTCCAAGTAAGTAATGTTTAAGCCATGTACGTATGATTGAATATATATATCACTGTTGGTGAATGTGATTTTAGAAATAGTGGTTTTAGAAGGTGCATTTAGAAGTAATGTTATCATTAAATGAAATCTATTATTGTTTGTAATAATAATAATTATATATTTATTAAAATCTATAAACGTATATCTATGATGCAATGCAAACAATACTTGCTTGGACACATTTACATCTAAATGTGTCACAGCACCATTTTGTTTGCTGGCAAAAAATGTAATAAGTTGATGACACTCTTTTGATGCTTAGAGTACAGGTGTGACTTTCTTGTCAGTTCATTGAAACGTTTTCAAGCTTGAATGAAAATTAATCACCCCAATGAGCTCTTGCACTGTGCAGAGTTTCATGTTTTTGAATCAAAATGAGCATTTTTTTCACCATTGTGGTAAATTAAATAGTAAATACCCATTCATTTGGTCAAATGGTGGCCATCTTTTTGACATCATAATTTCCGCCCAAGTTGGATAATTATGTTATTCTCTGGACCAAATACTACTAGAAAACACCAATAAAGTTTTCTTGCAATTTTTTGAGGGTAGGGCTATTTTTTCCATTATAGTGGCCTTACTATCTACCTTGCTAAACCTTGCGAAGAATAGGGGTGTGCGACTGCACTTAGCTGGGGTAATATATGTAATACAGAAAAAACTTAATGAAGAACTTTTGGCTAGTGAGGCCACAAATGTAGCAACTTTCAACCAAGTTGAAATTCGAAGTTAATTTACGGTATGCCAAGCCCTTGCTTAAGCAAACCAGGTAAGTCTTATTATCCAAACTTTCTGTATTATCCGGACTTCTTCGACCTCTTATAACTGGACAGTCATCGAAGTCCTAATGTAGTACTTTTTTAAGTATTTTTTATTTTATCAATTTATATCCACAACTTATTGCAACTGCAAAGCAATACTGCTAAATTTTATGGATTGTAAAATATCCTTACATAAAGACTTTCTTGAAGGGTTATGGGTCACATTCAAGTGCAACTTAGAGCGCCTAGAATAGCTTTAAATTAAATTACATTCATGAACAGTCACGAAAAAGCTGTGCAGACATTTCAATACAGACATCTGGACCCAAGATGTTTCGTTACAAGACATTTATACACAGGTCATTTGGACACAAGGTGAGTTGGGCACAGGTTATGTGGGAACACAGGCTAGTTGGGCACATAGTTATTTTGGTCGCATAGGATATTTGGATACTAGGTGTTTTGGGAACACATGTCATTTTGATTCAAGAACTGAATATTGTAACCGTAAGACATTAAGACATGTGCAGACTTTAACCCAAATGACCCGTGTCAAAATTACCTTGTGTCCAAATGTATGACCAAATGACATGACATTGTGTCAATAACCAGTAGGTTCTAGTGTCTAAATAGCCTATGTGTCCAAACAACCTAGGTCTATAAATTACCAGATGTACATATTAGTGAAATGAGTTGAAATGACCCATGTGTAAAAATGACCTGTGTCCAAAATGCGTGGGTCAAAACAGCCTATGTTTAAAACCCCTGT
This sequence comes from Tubiluchus corallicola, assembly GCA_030141605.1. Taxonomy (NCBI): domain Eukaryota; kingdom Metazoa; phylum Priapulida; class Priapulimorpha; order Priapulimorphida; family Tubiluchidae; genus Tubiluchus; species Tubiluchus corallicola. The sequence continues at coordinate 236,508 of JAQGDQ010000129.1, read as the reverse complement.
ATCCAAGATTCCGTGAAAAAATACTATTATAGCTTCTTATCTGCATATGATATTCGAAAATATCATATGATTTTTCTTCTTGCGTACACCTTCATGTTTGAACAGGTTCCTAAATCTTAAACGTTAAAAGCAATGACTATAAATTATAATCTGAACTAGAGTTATCTGTGTAGCTAGCAGAACTAGTATTACAAAACAGTGTGAGGTGATACAGTAGATGCGATTAACCTTGCTGCTATTACTGCACAGCACACAGACTTGGGACATTGTGCTGCTACGCAACTACAGCATTATTTTTATGAATTTGGCGCTATATTTTGGTGAAATTTTGGCGGAATTGGCGGTAACCCGGTAGGTGTCCTCATGAAATAAGTTTGATTCTTAACTAAGTTACTGCTCTAGGCCACCTGGTGGCAAAAAGGTGCTCTGTTTGTAGTAGATTAGTAGGCATTTACGGTTTCAATAACTTTACCTCTTTTCTGCAAGGTGCACACCAAGAAGGTCGTTGCACAAAGTGAGTCGCAGTTTACCAAAGAAAAGAATGATTGTTATTTTACTAATACGTAGAAACCCATAACAGGTCTGTACAAAGTTGCATCTTTTTGGCTCTTAAATGAAAACAGGATGATTGTTCATATCGTACCCCATTTTGAAGTAAGGTAAAAAGTATTAATTTTAACGGCGCGGTAAAAATAGCAAAGGAAAAAAGGATGCAATTGGAAAAATAGGAAAAATCGGCAGGTTCCTTCACTGGTTCTTTTTTTCACAATACTTCTATCAAACTTCACGTATAAAAAAATTCGTGAAACACTTGTTAACGTCTCAGAGGGAGTGTCATAGCTCTTTGGAAAATGGACTTGGCTACAAAATAGTGTAATTAATTCTTTTTTATTGTCTCCACCAAGACAACTACAAATCAGTTCCAGAGTTCCTGAATTCGTATGTAAAAACTTATATGTGTCAGTCAAATAACAAGATTATCGGTTAATGACTATTATATTATTATCCCATTTTATTATATTTTTGAATTTATAATAAAAAACACATAAAAAGAACATGGCCTGGATTTAAAAAAAGACTTTTGGGTTTTACAAGTGTAGATACAAAGTTACAAACAACATTACATGATTGCAGATGCGCATTCACTTAATGTTATTATGCACCATATTAACAAATGTGATATTATATCAATGTATAGTTCACAAACTCAGTAAAACAGTAGTAAATATGGCTAGAATTATTGAATATGATACTACTCGTGCATCCACTCTTAAGTAATATCACTTTTAACATATTTACATACTGTTAGTATGATAGTATGATGATACTATTAGCTCGTAATATTAATTAGGTTAGTAATACTTACAAACATATGTAACTGATGAGTGATGGTGAACATAGATGCAATTGCTACCTAAAACACTGAAATTTGGGAATATAAGTGCTTTTACCTAGATCATCTGTTTGGTATAATGTCATTGTAACTAATTAATAAGCATCATTGACTAGCACATGGATACATTTTATGAATTCTAAAATTAATCTAGGACTCTAGACAAATTATTAGCAATGACAACCTGTGCTTAAAGTACAATTTCACTTTATGCTTACTGATTATAATAAAACAAAATTTGCTCTTACCAAATGTATATCTGTGCACCTACCCTAATGGAAATCTCAGATCCCTGTGGAAGAGTAGATGTTGGCAGATTTTGCTGGTCAATATCTGACTTTTGTGTCAAGGCAAAATTTGGTATGGATGTGCTACTACACTAAATTCAATGATAGATTGATTAATATTAATGAAATGGAATCCTTTTTTCAAAATGAGGGAAGTCTATACCGATCAGTTCCAGATAATCAGGAATAATTTTGCAGTGCTTCTTGTGTACTAACCAGTTTGCCTCCTGGCACGATTTTGTGCAGTATTTGGCAAACTTACACTTCGAGCATTTCATTAGGGTCTTTCCATGATGACCTTTCTTTTTGCATGACCAGCAAAATTTGTCAACATCTACTGTTCCACAGATATCTGAGATTTCCATTAGGGTACGTAAATTGGCTTTTATAATTTTTACAAAGTGTGGATTTTCTACCCGTACACCAACTTCACCGCTTAGAAATAAGTGTGCTTCTGCATAGCGAATACAAATTGTATGTCCACGTCTCAGATGGGCAGGGTTTAAACCATAGGTCTGCAGGGAAATGTTGAAACCTTGGTAGAAACCGACTTCAATGGATTCTCTTCCCTCTATGTCTCTTACTTTTACTGTATTTCTAAATTGACTTAACTGGCCCAGCTCGTCATTGACAATTTCGCCAAGAAAGCACCAATGACAACAAGGTCTGTACCACACGCCATCAGTAGATGTGTAGTAAACATCGTTGACGATCCCCTCACCAGGCTTATCATACGGCATGTTTAAAAAAGTAGGAAAATATCGCTTGTTCTTAAGCGTGACAAATTCATTTTTAGGATCGCTATTCTTGCAAGTTTGTTGGTATTTGTTGACTTCTTGAGTTCCTGATAACAAATCAAGCAACAATTATAATAATTATAACAAAGGTTAGGTACTTTTATATATATAAACTAATGTATTAGTGAATGTGCTAGTATTGCTTTTGTATTTAGATAATTTCTATTCTCTGACTATGACTGATCATGAGTTTTAACCTAAAGACTATGAAAGTAAAAATAACTTATTATTTTGTTACCTAATTAAGGTTTCAAAAGTAGAAAGAATGCAAGTTACACACAACAAAAGAAATGCATAATAAATTGCTTTATACAATATTAATTTTGTAAGCTTTTAATGTTAGCCTTACCAGTTTGTAATTTACATGCTTGAAACATGTTCAGAAATTCGGGATTTGACATTGAGCGGCGCATTATCTTCACATCTGCATTACCTGCAAAAGCCGTTTTAAAACAATTTGAATTATTATCAATTTTTCAATCGCTAAATCCAACACAGTTAACTCTAAATCCTCGCGATTTTCACTTCTAACTTAAATACCCGTTTAAATACACAAAATAAGCCAGTTTGTCCAAGTTCGAGATGTTTTGCAATACACAAATAACTATTAAAATGTGACTCGAGTTAGTCGAGTCATTTCTTCAGTCATGTATTTTCCTCGACACAGCATTTGTATAACTGACACGACAAGAATGTTCATTATCTGACATATTTTCATAATTTCTAATTATATGTATAAAGCATTTATCATTACATACCAACGCGCCCAAGTCTTGAACAGCCGATGGTTAACAGTTAAGTAGAACAGTTTGAACAGAAGCACTCTACTACAAAATAACAGGGTTACAAACGCTGTCGAAACTACGTCATCAAACACTAATCGTTATTCTCAGGCTTTCACTTTCGGTTTCTGTTCCAACACAGTAACCGGTTTCGGTTTCGGTTACTTACCAACTGTATGATCATTTGTGGTTACACCGTTCAAGTGACCTGCAGGAGTATTAAGCCAGAGTAAGCTTTGGTACCAGAGAAGCACTCGCTCTTGTCGTAGACAGATTCGCAGTCTTGAGTGCCTGGTGTTAATGTCTTTTAGTAACTTCATGTAGTATCGTACGTTGAAAAGTACCTGCTAGTAGCGTACGTTCATACAAAACATCTCAGTTACAGCTGTCGGGGCTAATTAAATTAATTTTTATTGGCTTTATGATTAACGATCATTTGCTCTGTATTTCATGGCGTACAATTTGCCGCTTGGCTAACCCCAACACCACAGAAACCAACGGATTCTTTCTGCTAAGTAAAAACTGGTTAAAGGGTTTATGCCCTTTGCCCTTTTAACGGTTTCGATACTGTTTGCCTGAAGTCTTAAGATGTATTTAGAAATCTGTATTTTATTTCTTTGTTTCAGGCTTTTGCCTATAATTTTTTCAACATTCACATCAGAATAAATTCAGAATTGAGAACACATTTAAAATCTGGGTTTCTATTATAACTAAGCATATCACAAATTATAAAATTACGAAATTATGTACATGCTTTAAAAGAGATGGGGGACTAGAGCGCCTGACGCAAAATATTTTGATGTCTAGTAAAATTCGCGTGAAAGTGTCATACGCGTTTACTTGGCATCCGGAATGCGTATGCGTTATGCGAATGTAGTATAAATATATTCGGCTTATATTGTTTTCAGTGCACCCGTTTTTCAGACTGCGTTATGCGTTATTTTTTCTGCAGCTATTTCCTTTTGATTTTTTATACGCAGTTATTCCGCAGGTGGATAACGCACAACGTGACTCGTACGCCAGGTAAATGCTACCTAATGGCGTTAGTCAGTGGCTTGATCACCCTTGATGATATAAAGCTACTAAGAATCTTCAGTAGACAGAGGTTCAGTACAGAAGCTTTTTACATACTGTTATTGTACATACGATATAGGCCAAGGTTTAGTAGAGTAGATTATCAAAATACATTTCTCTCGCAAAATGAAATAATTATAGCCAATTATTGCTCCAGATAAAAACGTTCTGTAGACTAAATATCTGTGACGCCGGGTTTTACTTGTTGGTTCTCTGTTCTTTATTTAAACCAGATTTACTTCAACAATTCCCAAACTAGTACTCCTAGCCGAGCGGTGAGGTAGTAGCACACAGATGTTAATAGTTTAGAAACTGAATCAGTTTCTCATAGGTACCTCTACGGGGCGTACCTTGAGATAAAAGATGTGGGTTCGAATCACGAGTGGGATCTTAAGTGTCGGCCTTGAGTTGCTGTTATTGTGTTTAGCTAACAAAGTGTGAACTATTCATAATATTTTTGCTATTCAAATACTTTTTAAACGTTCACAAAGAAACGCATTCCAAGATACATATTTTGTGTATAAAGAACAATCAAAATTTAATTAACAAATTTGTGATGATATGATCAAAAAGATAATTTTCAAAAGCAATCAGATAAATACGAGGCAAAACCCAACTAAAGATAAACAAATTAAGATTCTAATACACTCGGTACTCACTAATTACCCTTTCCCTGGGAGGTGCACCGAAAAACCTGTCCACGCTGAGATGGTTCACTGTCCATTAACGTCTTGGCATGCCACATAATCACTGGTGACGTCACTGGAAACGAAGTCTGCACTGTCCAGTAGATGAGGTAGGTGAGGTGACATCGAGAATGGTTTAACTTTCTCAGAGGTAGGCGTCAGGTAAATTCATGCGGTGATATTCAGTCCAACCTTCCACATGAACAGTAGTAACCCCATAACGGCTTAAACAAATTGTCCCAAGTATCCGTTTGGCTGTAAATTCCGATAGTGCTCAAAATGTATCACAACATATCTGGACTGCTCAAAAACGTTACTGTCCTTTAACTGTAATCACAGCTATATAAAATGCTAAATGCCAAACTGCAGCAAATTACATAGTCTGCAAGGTGACACGTACAGAGAAAACGTCTTTACTTCACAGCTATAAACGTGCCGACTCAAGCCGTCGAAATAAAACTAGGACGACAACCTGGTTTCCAACTTATGCACTTGTTGAAGGACAGGTGTGTGGCTTTCCCATCCCGCAGTACTTACAGTACCTATTCATAATATTAGCTAAACATTCGTCTATAGTATACTGTTCATAACAATATCGAACTTAAACGACGTGTATTACAAAAAGTGACGACGAAAAACAAGCAAACAAGCAAGCCAATTACACGGAATGAGCACTTGACAAAATTACTTTGTTCACTGTTCTACAATACAGCGCAATTTACACAGACAAATTCTAATTTTTGTCATCAAATAGAGCTGAATTTCCGCGTATTTATTGTTTGCTTGATGTAACGAAAATGGAAGAAAACATACTTGAAAATCGCCACACCTGTAATTAGCTGATAGTAGTTGACATATTATTAAAATATTGTTCGAAATCGGAAATCGGATTAAAATTTTAGGAGACAGTCAAGGTCTGTTTTTTGGCTTCGAATACTATCTTTGCAAGTATTCCCTAAATACACGGTAATAGCGTGACGAAACATTGTTTGACTTGACTGAGGCTTACCATCTGCACTGATCACAATGATTCAACTGATCACTGCTGACATGAGTCTGATGCCGTACGTGACCAAGTAATGCCGCACAAAACATTCTGCAAGAGGTAAAGAATATGGCGGGTCGATCAAAAATTGTTCCTGTTAGGCTAGTAAAATTTTGAGGACGTTCCAACTTTTTCTATCATGTTTTTCAAATATGTAAATCCAAAAAGTAGAACTTTGCTAGGTTTTTGTCATATTGTTCTGTAAATTTCAGGCTTAATTTTTTGTTGCACAAGCAACTTTTTAAATTGTTTCAGCTGTTTGTGATCAAACAGTTATCATATATTATAATTCAGCTTTAAATATATAGCATACATATACTTAGCAAGGGACTCCGAAACATTTGACGAAAAAATTATGTTTAAAGGTTTGCTCCAAAATTGCGGTGCGCCACAATTAGCGCAGCAATTAGTTTGTTTTAGTAAAATTCACACTCGTTTAAAAGTCGTTAACAATTATATATTTCGGTTCTTTCGAAGAACAAGGACAAACAGTCATCTTTAACGCCAGAGCAGCAATGCCTAACTGAACATGCAACCAAAATGTCCTAATTTTGTTTGCAAACCATTCCTCTTATTCATTCATTCACAGCTAAAATTTATTTAGACCGAGAAATATGTTTTGACAGCCAGTTTTATATGACAGTCTCGGTAAGAGCATCTTTGAAATTTGGCGTTCAGTTGCCAAGGTATTCTTCTCGGTATGTTCAGTCCTCATCAGCATCAGTTACTAGGAAACCATGCGCATTATAGGTCGTGGGCTCGTGCCATTTTCCTTTATTCCGGCAATGTCACTTTTGATTTTTCAATACTTTCAAAATAGGCAGTAACTTTGTTAGGCAAATTTGCTATGATATGAATTACTGGTGACGTTTATGCAATGCCTGTTGTAATAATGAATTTTTTGTTGCACTTTGCTGATAATTTTTATCTTGCACATTTTTCCCTCCCAACGAGCTGTTTTTCAAGTTAACTTCATTATTATCGCGCAATAACAGATGTTCGTAAGTCTAGTTGTCTTCGCATTCATGTTATAATCATAAGTTTTTCACAGTTACTTGTTCCATGCAAGCCGTCTGGTAATATGTGGGGCGGTTATATGTCACTCCGCCACCATTTGCTGTACATTTACTCTATTTGGTTCAGGTCAGTTGTGGAGTATTGGAACTCATCTTATAAAGTAAACATATCGTTTTAATTGTAATTGTAAACATTTTAATTAGTTTTAATTGGCAGACTACATGATTGGAATGAATTATCTTGAAAAGGGCTCGCTTTGGCTGCATTATTATGAGAAATTTTAATTCCTACCATTTCCACTTGTTTACCCTTTTTATTTTTAGTAACGCGAGTACGCTCCCAGGGACATTTAGCTCTTTCATTCAATGTTGTTGCTAAGGACATGAAGAAAATGGGTTATGACACGACGTCTCGAGATGTCCTGCTACCAACCGACGTCCAGTCTGCAGCAACAGCTTCTTCAAGTTAACGAGAACTGTTATTTCATTACTGTGCTCAGCGGTATCCATTAACTTATTGGAAGAAACAATCTCTTACTTAAAATCCGTCCTTCTAATTCTTACCTTGATAGTGAATTGTCATATTATGTGATTGTGTAATTTCGAATTTTTCAATTAAAAGAAATAAATATTCGTTCGTTGTAGACGTATTTGTGCTCATTTTACCTAATTTGCAGTGCATTATAGCTTTTGAATAAACTTCTGCAGCCATAACTAACTACATAGTTTGCACAGATTTTAGTGCACATATAATTTTTTCTCTAGTGTATGTTACTTTGGTAATCAATAAATAAGTGAAAAAAAAAATATAAATACATAAATTATACTTAACATTTTCTTATGTTTACTTAAAAAAACAAACTGCATACACATCAGGTAATAATTAACTTGTCTACGTAAGTCTACATACTATAGGAGATATTAACAACTTCCTATTTGTGCTGCAATGCATAGTAGCAAGTTTTTCAAATTCACTGATTTCATTACATTTGCCATTAATCTTGTATTTGTTTTACCGTTTGCCGAAATTTATCGTTTCTAGCTTTTGTAACCGCTTCGCATCGCTCATGAATTACGAGAGATGCTTGATTTCTCATGATTTGAATAATCGAGTCATATTTCAGGTAATTTTATTATCCTTATAAACTGCTAACTGATACAGTGTGATTTGTCATGCATTTTGGGTACAGATTAGAAAGGCAAAACCTGTCAAATGTAACACAAAAAATGCTGTTTGCCCACTAATAATTAGTATGCATGCGCGAACATGCGACGTAGTAGCAGAAAAATTAGTAAATGTCGTAGCAATAAACAAAAATATGTACAGTAAAGGCGTTTCTGTTTCTTAGTGTGAATGACGAAATTGAAATGCTGAATTTACCCCACATCCATTTAGTTCAGCGAAGGTATTTTCATCAGTCTTTTTGGCAATCTCATTATACGAAAATGGCGGCTACGTGTAGGTGTTTATGTGTATCAGGTTGGGTTGTACGTTTTTGGGACTTAATGTAGATCATAAAAGATTCATTTCTAGCGTGGATATTTTTCTACTCGTGAGATAGTGTAACAAACATCAGTATTAATGAGTTTCTGAAAAAGTTACACGAATCGTGCAAAAAAGGCGTGAATTCCAGGATCTTGGCGCTGAGCGTATTTTTAAAATGTTGCTCTTCATTATTACGAGCAACTCCAAAAACCATTATTCTGATATTATTATAAATGGTACTAGAAAACAGGACGACGCCTAATTAGATAAGTAAGCACGAAGAAAATGGCACTCGACTTACAACTCTTCCTTCAAATTCAATTTCAGTTTTCTGCCTGGGCGATCTCAAGCAATTCGCATATCTTACTCTTCAATGAATACAAGAATTTCTGAGCATCATTGCCGCTATATCCATGCGCTCAGTTTACTGTTAAATAGCACTGATTATGACAGTTATAATTCTGGCTAATACGTGTTTAATGTAGTGGTGCTCGTGTAAAATGCTGAGTGCTTTTGTGTTGTAGTAACTTACGACTAATGGTATAGCTGTTAACGTGTTTTTTTTACTGTGGAATTATTTCAAATTGTTGGTATAATTAAATTATGCTTAGTCATTGAATAATTCTAGATACGTCACCCGAATCTGAGTTGAGACTAAAATATTTTTTATTTCAATTACTACTGAGCGCTTCATCATTGGAGATTCTATAACAAAAATCTAAATGTGCGTAGTGCATTAAAGCAAAAAATAGCTGGCTAGCTGTAAGCCTAAAAATCTCTCAGACCTTACGTAGAAGCTATGTTCACTATGTGTGTGAGAGTGTGTGTGTGTGTGCGCGCGCGCCTGTGCGTGCGTGTAACACGTCTTGATAATCAGGTGTACGATATAATTAAACTGAAAAGAACAAAATACTTGCTGAATGAAGACAGGAACCACTAACCTTTTGAGTGAATAACTCCCGTTTTACCGTGTTTGTTTCTTATGCTGCATGATCTGTGTGGCATATTTGTATACTCGCGATAATACTTGTTACTGTCTTTTTTCTGTTTAAACTAGCGTCTTTTTAATATTGGTAACATTTAGTGGATTGAAATTAAAGGTGACGACAAACGAATGAAGAAAAGGCTGAGTTTATTGTCTAGAGAAGCACTTTATTAATTTATGTATACATACAAGTATTACTCTCATACATTCTATATAATTCATGATAATAACACAGTTATTTCTTACATGCATATATATGCTCATATAATATTTACAAGAATAATATAGGGCAGTAATACCCTTGGCATTAGTAACATACACAGCTTGTTAACGCACTGAACTGAATAAAATTCTTTATTTTCTTAAGTGTCGTTGTAACGCATTTGCGGGGGTACGCACTGTTAAAAGCTAATTGTGCTTTCGTTGTCCAAATTGTCACCGATGTGCAATACATGCAGCATCAAAACAGGAACACTTTATGTCTATATATGTGTATATAAAGTTGTGATAAGGCTATGAAGATTACTTTGACGTGGTACAAATTTAACACAGTTTCCATAAAAAATAAACAAATAATAAGAATAAAACAAGTTCTACGCTTACTTTTGCAAAAATAAATGTTTCACTTGCTGTGTCTAAAAAATTTCAGAGATGAACATAAATACGTAAATCATAATGTTTTTCCAAGAATGCGAGAAAAACGTATACAAGTCGTAGAACAATGTTTTATTCATTTGCCTGCCTTAATGAGGAATACTGTTACAAACTCAGTAATCCTCGATCTAAAATGAAATTAAAAATATTTAATATACGTGCTCCCATTTAATATTTCATAATTCCATTCGTCTAAACTGTTGTTGTATTGCTGAGATGCTCAAAAATCTATTGGAGCCACTCTCTGTTTACCTCGTGTGAAACGCAGTTAGACAAAAAGGAGGCTGGAAAGATCGAAATTAGGCAGAAAGGTGAAAACCTTTTACGTTCTACATTTTGTTTGGTCGTTGAGGTTTTCAGGTACCTTGTTAGGCACCTGTATTAAAGTGAGTTTAATTTAGTCGCGGTACCTCATTTAGCACAAAAACGTTTGGCGAACAGCAATTTCAATTAGTGTGGGAATTGATTTAGTACAAATGTACGCAGTTTGATCAAGAGTAATAGGAAATTGAACACCCGAGTTTTAATTGCGTTAGGAACAAAATGTCGTGTGAGATGCAGAAACTTAAAAATTAGTTCTTTTGAAATGCGACACGGTTTAATGTGTATACGTGAAGAAAAAACTTAAACTTTAACGATCGTAAAACAGCGTTTATAATAAATATGAAATACTTCGAGCGCAAAATAATTTTATACATCCTACAGTCACAACACAACATCAACATTACTAACTGTTACGGTAGAAGTTCTCTGCGATTAAACACGACTATATAAATTATACCAATATTATTCAGACAACAATTATTTTTTGTAATAGTGTTTAGCATCAAGGCTCCTTTTAGATTTTAGCCGTTGCGGATAATACAATAACATTTACAACACAACCTCATCAAGTGTTTTATTCTAAATTGTTTCATAGGCGCAGATTAAAAGAGAGTAATAGACTGTAGCGCTTCAGAAATGTAGCCAACGGTGTTCAAAGTGTTACTGAAACTTCTATGTGCAGCCTATACATAATAGATGAAATTTAGTCTATATCTTATTATTTTAGATAGTGAAAAGACCTCTGAATACTTGGAAAATAATTCTAAAAACAATACTTTTCTTAAAATCTAGTTCTTTTGGGCATCCATGCATAACTCAACTGTTTGCCTTTCCAATTTTCACTCCTTGTCCTTTCCCTGATTTCTTCTACTAATTTTTGCCGCTACACACAATTCATTACACACATAAATGACAAGCACAGTTTTTAAATACAGAGTAAAAGGATCAGTGCCCAGCCTAGTTTCGCAAAGCCGTCACTAAGTAAACGACGTCCTTATTAATAGCTAAGTGAACGTAATAACTACGTCGTTAACTTAGTGACGGCTTTGTGAAAGTAGCCACTACAATTGCCCACAATAGCTCTGTTAAAATATTGAAAGTGAACATATTTAACTGGTGCCTCCTGTGTACTTCTGAATTAGCCTGTACCTAGTTTTGCCTTATAAACAGCAAGATTAACGATCTCAAACGACTGCGTGTACCGAGTAGCTTCATGCTGCATGAATTCCCAACCCACATTCAGTTTGTTTACTAATTGTGGTCACCTAGTACATATATTGTAGTATACTACTGGGTATACCTTTACATATCAACGTACGTACGTTATATAATCAATGCAAAAGTTCATTAGGGAATTGTGTGACATTAAGACGTCATTAGAAGAGCGTTATGAATAACGTGCAGCATTTATTAATTATAATCACATGTTACATTTATGTTTGACCAGACGACCTGTGTTTGTCCTAGTGCCCATAATGCCCATAGAATTGCTAATGGTGCAAAAATCATGCAAATACTGCCAGTGTGGATTTAGTCCATGTAAATAATTTTAATCATGTAAATAATTCCGTGCTGTGAATTTCCTTACACATCCTTCTTCAATGTTGAGTGTTATTAGCTGTATTTTTTATTTTGTTTGTCTCTGCCAACGCTGTCTGCTAATTTTATGCGTACTTTGTGAAAGCTGGAGCCTTACTAAAGAAATACAGAATTAACAAGATAATCTAGACTAGTTGAAGTTACCTAATAAAAGAAGAGCGATGAACCCCTTGAAATAACTTGGAATTTTTTTTCTTGCAGAGATGCAATTGCCAGGACTAAAGTGAAAGACACTTGAATTTTGTATGTGCGTGTTTAGACTCCTATAGGGGCTCTTTTCTACTTAATTATTTTCAAATGAAAGAAATCCAAAAAAACGGGAAATTTTATGATTTAAATGTTGTGAATCAGTAAGTATTTATTCTTGATTAATAATTGCTAGCTATGTAATCAGATTTAGCTACAGTTAGACATGATTTAAAAAAGATTTCACGCTGCTCCCATTAACACTTAGGGTCTAACTCTTTTCTTTCGGGATTATAGTTTTCATGAAACTTCATAAACTGATGATACTTATGTTAAAACCTGATACAATTTGCTGCTACGGTGATTTGCCTTTTAGCTAAGTAGCTAACGGCATAATAGTGATGTGCAGAGAAATTTGTGAAAGGAATGGAACGCAGTTGTAACTCGTGCAATCATCTTAATGTAATAGAGTTACTGACCTAGATTCACACGACAGCACCTAAACGCAGATTTTAAAATCTCATCTGTGACTCGAATATAGACCATTCTGGGAGATGTCACCAATAGAAGTTGTAACTTTGATTATCAAGCCATAAGAATAAGAACAAGACTAATGTATATAAACTGCCAGCAAAGCCTGTCTTAATAATGTTCACATGATGTCCCATTGACATTGAATAATCATGAAAATTTAATGACACTAGGGCTACGTATGGTCAACGTCACAAAGGAAATATGATATGCATGCTGCATAGCTAATATTAGGATGATTATAGAATAACATTACAATAACTGTTGTTGTTGTTACTATATAATACAGTCGCCTTATACTAAACGAATAGTCTTGTGCCTATTGTATCTAAATTTCTGTATTGCAGAGCAACGATCTGTATTCTACGAAACCACACAATCTCACAACAATGTGATTATTTTACAGCTTTTTTACAAAAAGTAAAACAACAACAATCTTAATCTTGAGAGCGTCACATACCATACGGACAATTTTCCGTGTCGTAATTCAGTTGAAAAATGGTCTTAGATAATTCATTGATGATGCTGCGGTCACTTTTCATGCACCGAACTGATTAAACTTGATGATCATTAATCATGTTTTCCTTATTAATCTTGTTGTGATTATTTCCAAGGACATTAGACGTTGCTGTTAAGGCAGTTCTAGCGTCTGTGCGCTCAAAGTCTGTGTAAGTGCGAATATGTGTACGCCGCAAGTCACCACAGCACAGCACTTTCTTGAAACCCTTACGAAAGTTGTCCGAAAGAAAGGCGTACAAAATTGGATTTACACAAGAGTTCATGTAGGCGAGACATTGGCTTCCTATTTGGAAGTATATAACCTTTTTGCCGGCGAACTCTATTCGCACTATGTGTTTAAGGAGGAAAATAACTTGGATGGGAAGCCAACACAATGCAAAGATGATAACTACAACTACCACCATGCGCGTGACTCTCTTCTTAGAGCGTAGGCTTTCGCTGGAGATGGTCCCACCAGGTGTTACTCCATACCAAAGTCTGTTCATCATCAGCGTATAAAGAATGATGATCGCAAAAAGCGGGATGAAATAAGCTAGCAGCAGAAAACACGCATAGAAGATTCTCATGTCTTCTGACCTCTCTTTGAACTTCATGTTACAACTCGATCGCTGTTCGTGGATAAACATGTACTCGACGTTGCCAAAGAACCAGAAATTGGGAATATTGCCGAGGCAGATGACAGCCCAGAGCACGACTACAGCTATCCAGCTGTTTCGAGTAGTGCGAATACTCATAGAAGTGATTGGGTGCACGACTGCCAAGAACCTGTCCAAAGACATCAGAACCAATGAGTAGACACTGGCATACGCGCACACGTGTATCATGTATTGTACAACCTTGCACCAAGCATCTCCAAATGGCCATCTGGGTAATGCATAATCTGTAGCTGTGAATGGCACACAGAGGACTATAAAACTCAAGTCTGATAAAGCCAATGAAATTATTAAAACGTTTGTTGTGTTTCTCATCTGAGGATTGAACACAACGACAATGATGACAAGTAAATTACCAACTAATCCAATCAAAACAATGATACTGAAGACAACCGGCACAATTATGGACACAATTCGTTCAAATGCAATGACGTCATAGTAGTCGTAGTTAGTGCAGTTGCCATCGCTGTCATCATCGCAAGTTTGATTAGTCACATTGGCTGCAATGGCCGCCATAGTGGTAGCCTCAGCCATCTGAAAAAGGAAGAAGTTATGTTTAATGAAGAAAATACGTTGAACACTTAATTTTCGCAAAAGAAAACAGCCTTAAGACACACTTTAACAGAGTGCATATTTGTCTTTCCCTTATTTTGCTAATAACGCTACAAAAATTTTCAGGAGGCTGTTTCCTTGAAATGTCATTGAATTTATTCTCACATAAAATTGCCTATGTTAATTACGGACATTAAACGCAGCATGGCTTCCGGGCACATGTAAATGGGGCAATAGACCGTGAATCTTGTTCTTATTATTTACGTTGTCTTACATGGATTGCTATCCAATACCGATATTGGAGACAATGCCCACTCAGAAACTACACGGAATCCACATTAACCCCAGAAGTGAACCATGGCTTCTGAGATTTAAATGTTTGTCTACCCTAACGCGATTCTTGTTCTTCATGGGCTATGCTTGCCTTGCTGATTTCATAACAGATATAGTCACAACTGTGTGGACTCAACATGATGAAAAGCATTATGAATGTTGAAAATGACGACAGCACACAGTCGTGCTAAGGATTCTTAATAGCAAATCTTTGAGAACTATAATTTGAAGAGATATGGAAATGCGTGATGATATTTTGTTTCTGAAGCTGAATTAGGAACGGTGACACTCGAAATAAACACCTGCAATGGCTTCAGTGTATAATACATACAATAAATAACTCAAGACAAATACAACTTTTTTTACCGTCGCCCACTTGACGGGCAACATTATTAGCACTAATGGCTATTCAGCGACTTAGTCAGCAAAAAACAAGTAGGGTATATATGTTATTATGTTTGTATACAAGTAGTTTATGTATATGCGAATCACAAACCTGAATGGTTAAGTTGTAGAATATTTTTTATCATGTTTTGTATAAACAGCACACAATAATAAACATTTATAAGCTTGTCAGCATCTGATTACTTTTAGTACTAGCACAACTGTTGAGCCCTTTTATATAACAATAAATTTTTGAGAAAAATTAGGACACGTATTTGACATTCCCACGTGGGCGTGGTTTGGGGGTAAGCTCTCGTCTGCGGACATCCAACAACAATTAAATCAAAAATCAACACGTGTGTCAAGACAGATCATTTCGTTGTAGATGTCCACTTGTTGTAATTCAATTATTGCAATTTAATTTCAAGTAAAAGCCATAAACAAAAACAGTTCCAAATGCAACATGCAATTAGTGCATAATACTGCAAAGTGGGCGTATGTTAATGACAATTTCAAGAAGTATCATCTAAAAGCCCTATCAATGGGTAATCAATAATGAATTTTATCAATATTAAATTTGTAATACCAACCGAATGTGTAAAGTTTGCAATTACAGTTTCCATATCAGTAGCAACCAGCTAAACTAAAACCAAAATTTGTTTAAGGCATAAGACAACCCTTCATAAACGTAAAGCTTGAAAAAATTCGTCTTGAAATTTTATATCACTCACATACTTGCCTTTTTATATACGGGACTTCAATCGGCCGTCACACTGTATAAAACATGTAAATTTAAACTCCCGCGATGATCGTTAGACGCAGCCATTTTGATGACAGGTCATTTGAAACAAGTTTAGATAACATTGTGGTAAACTTGTTTCAAAAATAATCAGGGCATTCGTAGCGCACACGTCGCTAACTGAGTAAAATTTTAAGATTAAAAACACGTTTTTGGTTAGTGAGTGGTGCATCCTGGAGGGCGAGCCAGCGACATTTACCAATTGCTGAAAACATTTTAAAAAATTGAAAATTTTCTTTTCAAGTTACACAAGTCTTTCCAGCAGGTATGCGAAAAGCTGAGTAATACAGATTTGCATGCAAAGTTTTTTGGGACATAATTTAACATTGCCTTTTCTTCCTCTGATTTATGTTTGCGTAGTGACGTCATGTAATGGCGACTTGGGAACAGTATTACGGAAGATATAAAATGAAGACAAACAAAAATTCGTTTCATTGCAAGTACGATATATGCATAGGCGATTTACCCTTTTCGTGTCCTATAAATGATTTGAGTTAGTATGACGGATTCAACTCCCTTTGGATAGGTGACAGTGCCGTGCAACCGGAGTGGTGAGGCGATTTGTGGGAGGTGGCAATGATTTCAATTTGGCATTTGGGCATAATGATATGATAGAATAATATGCTGCTTTCGCACTATACGAGAAAGGAAATTACTCCCTTTGTGACCAGGTCATAACTGTTTCCGCGAAAACAACGCAATGAAAATTGTATTCCGGTAAACTACGTGTTTTTCTTGATGGTTCTGCAAATCTCTTCACAAGATAACAACACACTGGTAACGCAGATCCGAGACAAGCTTTAATTAATGTCAGTAAGCTGCCGAGGAGATTAAGGAGATGCGTAAATCACTGTAAAATTACAATAAAATTTGTATAAATTAAACGCGGCAGGGCAATATAGATAAAATATGTTACCGAGTCAGTTGCACCAACAAATCATTTGCGTCGATGATGTAAAGGTGTGGATTTATTTGTTCTAGATAAAATAGATAAAAAAGGAAACTAGGATACTAGTAGATATGGCGTGCTTGGTGATAGAAGCTGATCAGTGAATGGGTCGGTGATCATTGGGTTTACTTGTTATGTGCCGTTTTTTTATTCGCCATAGTGATCCTCACAAAAGGAGCATCTGTTCGCTTCTAAATGTGACTAAAGTACGTCCTCTAGTTCATTGTCTCATCTGAGGGACCTAAATTTGCAAATGAGCGAGGTTCCAGTCTGGTTGCAACCACCAATATTGAGCCCTTGCCAGTAATACTGGATTCTGAGTTGCAGTGTGCAGAATTGTCTAAAAATAGGAATACACGAGCCAGCATCTAATGCCTTTAGGAGTTATCACGCAAGTGATACATGTTACACGAGGCACAGATTTTACCAGGAAAAATTAATTTCACAACCTATATAAGTAGTATAGAGTACAGACTATACTAAGACCGCTGGTTTAGCTCGGTTTCCGGTTCTAGACGCTGAACATTATTGTTTTTGATTATTTGTGTTAAGCATCCCTGATTCTGGTTACTACTTGAATCTTGAATTGTGGTTCAATACCTGAATGAAGTGCCGTTTAACCGGAAACTCCAACCCTAATGTGGAATTCGCATGGAAATCATGTCTCATAAAATTTTGTAAAACACAATAATTTCTTTTTAGTAAACGTCCTTCAGCAAACCAGTAACGTGAATGGGCGAGCATGAAAACAAAATGTAACATACAAAAAATGTAGTAAAAAGAAGTTTCAAAAGTCAACGGTTCTTTACTGATTTGATTTCTCACAAAATATTTTGACGGTCAGGCGAATTTGCGAAGTGCGCTAAACTCTCAAGCAAAGATATATATCGTTAAAAGAGAAAAACACGCAAGATATGACAGATTTGACACGCACTTGACTGATGAGAAAATCCGCTTCACAATATTTGGAAAGAAACTAAAAGAAACTATAAAGCTGGCGCTCTCGCGAAACTAATAAAATTACAAAATCATTGAATTAAATTGCATTACAAGGGGCAGTCACACAGACAGTTGTAACTGGATCAAAGCTAACTCAAACAATTGAAAAGAATTATTGCAGTATCTTTTCCACCTATTGTGAAACTGATAGGGGATTTCAGGACGATCTAGGGGAGCCACTGTTAACATTGGGTTTTCTCAAAATAAGTGTAAAATCACTTGTACAAAATGGCGTACAATCTCGAGTGATATTCTTAACTGTCAAACCCCAGGTAAGTAAATACTATTAATTTTGTTATACTGCGTCCTTTATCACTGAAATCCCAAGAAATGCACAATAAACAAATAAACCAATTGCTTTATATAGGTAATCATATTCTTAACTGTCAAACCCCAGCTAAGTAAATACTATTAATTTTGTTATACTGCGTCCTTTATCACTGAAATCCCAAGAAATGCACAATAAACAAATAAACCAATTGCTTTATATAGGTAATCATGTAACGGCATACATCATTAATGTGACGGCTAATTAATCTGGGTTCGAATCCTGCTTGTCTATAATTTTTCAAAGCCGTTTTCTTTCAGTTAATTAGCAGTTAGATTAGTGATCGATTACATAAATATATAAGCCGATTTGTTTATTAGCTTACTGCAAGGCTTACTGTGAATACCTTATAATTTCACTGAGGCAAGTAAATGTTTCAAGACTTGTTATTTTCCTGTACCGAGTATAGTAGTAACCAGCTTCGTAGTTTTGACAGTGAAAGTTACAAGCCAATGACAAAAACATCCAAAGGTCTCTTAGCGAATGCACAGTAATAATCAAAGCCATCCAAGCCATCAATCCTACCGTTGTCCCGTGAGATAATATTATAAGTGTGATAAAGCAAGTCGTCAGCGTAAACAGCATCTTTTACAACTCCTTGGATAAATTTTAGAAATGCAGGATGGAGGTAATAACGTCACCTTGAGGAGAAAGAAGAAAGCTTCAGACAACTGCCTGAAGAACACTAGTTGTTACAACACGCGACGATTATCCTTCACTTATAGACAACTTTCGAAACACGACTGGTTGAATACGGACTTTATGATATATAAATAACAGGTCGTATAAATGCTACTTGTTCAACACTTTTGAGCCTAAAATGCAATAAATGGTATCTGCATTGCATATACAAGAAAAACAAGCTTGGCTTACATATCTATATTAATCTGATTAAGAAAAGTCGAATAAATATTGACGAATTTTTTAGTAGTTTTCATAGGTTTAGCACTTTGTAAGGGCGTTCTATATCTTAGTCTTGTATCCGGATTGTCTAGAGACGGTACGCGCGACAATGTCAGAAATCTAGATAGCTGCTCTCAATAAAAGCAATTTGAGCACTGACGGACACACCGTACTCGTCTGATCCAGATGATCTGTGCAGCAGACTTATGGTGCTTCAATCTCTGTAATCAATCCTTACGCTTCAAGTTTTGCAGCTCTCCTGTGCCCTTTACAGCAATAAAGTACGAATACCACACATTGAAAGTACTGTCAAGTTTACACTGTCACTACCAGTACGATGAGACTGACACACGTATTAGCACTTTTTCTCATTCCGTCCTAATTTGAATGCAATTTTTTACAAAGCAGTAAGAAACCTAACAGAGCGAGTACACTCAGTTGCCATATGCAGATGTTAAAACAGCTTCGAGGTTCGAAATGTTGCTTAATAAGTACTTTCAGCAGGGATCAAAACGTGTTAGAGACGCTGAGATTTGGCTGATCATTAAAATGTAAGAAAAATGTTCAAGTAGGCAGAATAGGCTTTTTAGCATAGTTATTTTTAAGTTCAACTATTCTATTAATAGTGCTAATGGCTCGTGGCAGTTTGTCTTTTATATCCAGGGGGTTTAAGCCTTAGGGAAAATGATGACATGAATTTCTGTGCTCCTTTAAATAGAAAAATACGCAAAATTTCAATGCAGTTACTGCAATTAATTCTGAGCTTTTTTGACGAAAATATGAACAAAGATTAATTAATAAAAGAATTTGCATTAGTCAATATGAGTGTGTATTTTAGTGTTACTAAACCTAACTATTCTGCTCGTTTGCTGGTTCTTCGTCGCTGCCATTAGGTTATATGATTTATTTTATTTCAGATTTATTTCTGCACATTAAATTACCACATTTTGTCAATCACTGACAATGAGACAATGGATAGTCATTCGAAGTTTTATAAATAAAATCTATTTGCTGTTTAACTGATTCAATATTTTAATTAAATCTATAATAACATTTTTGGTTTTTATTTACCATTATTATTATCACGATTTTTTTCTCATAATCAAATTACCACAATCACAGTCTGTTATACTTAAAAATACCAGGTAACTAAATTAATTGCGTATGTTTTTACTAATGTTTCCTAATTTCTGCAGCATCCCCGTTTAATGAATCTTGTTCCTAAAAAACCTCTAATAAACTTATTATATCATTGAAACTGACTGTATTAATTGATTTCTTTTGGTGGCGCAGTTTAAGTTTGAAGTTTAATTTTAAGTTTGAAAAAATTAGTTAAAAATGTCGCAAACGGCGGGGTTGTTTACAACTTAACTTCACTTTCTCAGTAAAAGAGAGTAAGTCAAGTAAAGGGTGTCACAGGGGCTCTTGTCTAGTTTTTTACTATGTGCCAAATTTGTATAGATTCTCATCAATTACCTTATATATTTAATTTATAAGATAGGGAGGTCTTTAAATCTTACAGAGCTCATCTATACCAATCACTTTACGACATAGAGGAACACAGACGTGGAGAACTGCTAGTTTAAATATGAAGAAGCCCAGATTTTGCAGCTCAGCATCACACGTTTAGAATATTATGAGCGATCTGAAATAGATTTTTGCAAAGCTGTACACACAGCATTATCGATCAGTAAAATTTGTATTGGCAAGAATGTTTTCCAGTATCAGCGCGATCAATTATTATTTGAATAAATTACGCGAATCAATTGCGATTACGCGATTGATATAGGTAACTGAAAAAAAAACGAGAGTAAGTTGTGCTTCGCTCTTGATTTAAATAATTGTTATTATTTTAACACAAAATTTGGATTTCATGAAAGATTTGGACCGTATATTTTTCGAATTACGGGTGACTGTAGCTTACATCTGTGTACAAGCTCATCTTTATCGTAAAAAGCTTAATGGTCCAGGTTATCGCAACACAAATCGAAATCACTCTAAATGATAAGCAATGCTGGCTGTTATTAGGGCCGTCTTTTGGGGCCGTCAGGCTAATGAAATTATGGGGGCGGGGGGGGTAGGGGTAAAACTAAGTCACCCCTTAACTCGCTCGCACCCGTATTGAATAGTTTTTACTCGTGAGATATTAGTGACATTTACATGGCTTGAAGTAAACTCATTGCAAATTCTTTAAACAAGCTAGAATAACTATCCTTTGTTTGTTAGGCCACTGCAGCTGTTCTTCTGCTGGTTAGTTTTTGTAGCTACAGATGAGCGAGCATTAGTGTGTGTACAATTTGTCAGTTTATTAAGTTATTTCTACTCCTATTGCTGTTCCGGTATATGCTGTATATACAACGAACAGCTTTATTAAGAGAAATTATACACAAAAAATGGAAGTTTATTTTTTTAATCTCTTGTACCCAAGATTTTGTACCAAATAATCATCACAGTGACAACATAATTACCATTTTCGTTCTATAGGATTTTTCCCTGTTAAGAATGAACGCAATATACTCACAAGTTTAGTGGAAATTTATTACGAAAATTAAAGCCGCTGAAATCCCTGGTAAAACCGCCTTAAACAGGATTAACGAAGAAGGCGTTTTGTGACCCAATGTAATTTTCGGCTGGGCGCAATACTATTGGGTTTATTATAAGTTTTTCTTGAATCAGAGTTTACAACAATTTACAAATCTGCTTATAACATCATTTCTCGGGAATGGAAAAGCGAAATACATAATAACATTAGTGACGAAATTAGTTAAGTAATTCTATGATTTTGTTTCCACGATGGTATTCGTCTTAATGAATTAAGTGCTTCTGATAAAAAAATCTAAAACCGCATAAATAATGTAAAAATGAGTCAAAGTAAATAAAAAAAGCCAACTGTACAAAATTTAAATTACCATCATGGTTTACTGGATGTAATGAGCTTCGAGGTTTAGGTGAAGTGCCTTGCGTGCTATTAATGTGCAAATTTAAAGACATCTTTTTGACACTAACAGGTTCTAATTATTGAGACGTTTTCCTCTGCTACTGTTTGCACGATAGAGAATAGCCAGTCTTTTCCACGCTAAAGACCGGCCTTTTTAGTATTCTGCTGTTGTTTAAAAGGTAACTCTTCTTGTAGCAATTCTAGAGAGATTTGTCTTTGACTTTGTGTTAACTACATTGCCGGTTGTGTTACATTGCAGAGAGATAACATGCCTGGCCTGCTAATTACTTAAGTATAATACTGCCTGTTACTGCTCGATTAAAATCGGATGAAGTAATTTCAAAGACAAAAACTTCCCTATTTTTAATTTGCAGAATTTTTTGCGACTAAAGTACATTTAGAATTGTTGGAGAAAATTTCTGAAATTTCCAGATTAGAGCTAATTAAGTTGCTTAGTGTGATAACTAATCTCGTGACTGTATTACATCCTCTCACATTTTCATTTTTAGATTAAATGCATTGAAATATTAATCACCTTGAAACTCGATGTGGCAAGTACATTCATCGCTGGTGTAAAATGGATGTAAATTGTGCCTGTTAAAGATTTATTAACAGTAGCAAAATATTAAATTATTACATATATATTTCAAGATAAATAAAAGCATTAGGTTTTCTCTCTGAAAATACGTTTATTAGTTGATTGATTGGCATTGAAATATCATTGCTTTTGATCAAGTTTCTCGTTTATTATTTATTTCGAAAAGTATAAAGAGCTGAAAAACGAAACAGCTAATAGGCCGGATAGAGAAGCCATTCTGTTAGGTAATTGATGATCTTGGATCCACCTAGGGCTTTAATTATTACGCACAGAAACTTCAAGTGATGTTTCTGTAATTTCATACGATGAGCAACTTGTTATTTATAGGATAAAGCTATGTACGATGATTCTAGGCGTAAAATATGTCATATGTCATCATCTGAACTAAATAAATAAAAGAATGAGAGATCAGGAATATTAGTAACTAATAGTAAGACACCTATGTCTTACCAACCCCAACTAAAAGACGTGATAGGCGGGTAGAAATGAAGTCTGACCTAAACAAAGTGCAGTAGAAACTTTCTCAACTGGGTGGAGTTGTACAAGCTCTGCTTTGGTAGCTCATGACAAAAATCGGCCAAAATCCGCGCAGTTAAAATGTCCTAGTCCTAGAAAACATAACTTCAAAACGACTGCCAATATGTCTACTCTTGGTAGAAATTGATTAAAATTAATCGTATTGGTACAGCACATGAAATCGGAAAAATTGGGTTTTTTTGTCAAACAAAAATTCCACCAAGTCATTGTGAAAGCACTTTAGTCACTGTTAAATTCACTTTCCCTTGGACCTCTTACTTGTGGAATCTATTACTTGAAAATCACTTCCATGTTAACTATTTTATTTTTTACCAGTAGGTCCCATTTATGAACACCAACGATGTTCTTGGGCGCCAAAATGAATGCAGTCCCCAAGGGTGTCGTTTATACAAGCAAATGACGTTTTTAAACTGATTAACGACTACAGTTTAATGTAGAAATATTATTTGTGCAATATATTAATTACAACAAGACAGTTTCCCTTTGTAAAGAATTTAGCAACATATCTTTATGAATAAATTAATGAACAAAAGAATTTGACAAAACGGAATTTGTTTGGTATCGTTTTTAGTCCGTTTTTGTTTTCTCTGTCCTTTTGCGTTCCGTTGTTTCTAGTTAACCAAGTTTCGTTTTTCTCTTAATCGCGAATTTACCAGATATTTGAACAGATACAGGATAAACGTCTATACTGTCAACTAAAGTTAATGGCCATTTTTTGTCATTTTTCATATTTGTTTAATAATATGATAAGACCAAAGTAAAGATTCTTAAGACGCATGCCTTACGCTATTATGCACTAATTAATATTCTACATGTACACGGTGAAGTAAAATGAATAAATCTTTGAAAATTGATATAGATAACCTCGCCTAATAAGTAATATACAAAGAAGAACACATCTACATACTGTGTTTTTTCACCACGCTTCTGGCTTAATGATCAAATTGTCTTCGTCCCAAACTTGCATTCTGAAAGAAAATTGACACATTGAAGAAACGTCATCAGTTTTGTTGAGACATATTTCATGATATTTGCATACCAAGTTGAAACGGGGAACATGACTGACACAAAATTTCTTTTTGTAAAGGAGCAGGAAGGAATCCTAGGGATATAAATACAACTTTCTAATTTACATATTATAATTTATAGACAATAAACGCCGGAAAAACTGAAAATATATTTATTGCATGACATTGATTCTACCATACTGACTATGAACGGAATGCTGCTGCTGTTGCTCATGATGATGATGATGATGACGATGAAAGACGACGACGACCACAATAATGATGGTGATAATAATGATGGTGATGTTGACGATGATGTTGATAATGGTGAAGATGTTGACAATTGTGATGGATATTTACAATGATGACAGTAATGCTATCGGTTATGGTGACTATGGCTGGACTGATCTAGTTGATGCTGTCAATGGTTGTGATGATATGTGTTAAAATGTATGACAATGGACTGTTTGAAGGTGATTCAGAAATGATCATAGTAGTGGTTGTTACGATGTGATGATGGTGATGATGATGGTTGTCGTGGTGGTGATGGTAGTGGTGGATGTGGTTGTAGTTGTGGTGGATGCAGGTGTGGTGGTGATGCTGATTAACTGATTGATCTGGTTCTGCAGTGAAAATAATGATGAGTAAGCTTACAGCAGAAAAAGCATTTCTGATAACATGGTAATAATATAAATTACCATTAGTAGCAAAGTTGACTATGACAACCGATAACGACGGCGATGACGGCTGAATAATTACGATAGCTATAATAGCAATTTTTGCAGTGACGATGATGACAATTATGACGATATGATAATGAAAACAGAAGAAATTGATATTGGCCTTTCCTAACCTGATTGTAGCAATGACATTTTTGGGAAATTCGACTCATATAGTGACGCTTAAGATGATCGTTTTAACTACAGTAACAAGTTTTTTTATTGTGTATATTACGTCTTAGCAGTCAAAGAGTTAAAAATCACAGGCTGTGCAAAGCATTTGCAAAAATTTTATCGTTATATTATTTTATTACGATATGTTTAGTTTTAAGAACAGGCATCGCGCATGCGTGTTCAGCGAAAATTTATTCTAACGCGTTTATTACACTATTTATTTGAGCGGCACTTTTATGACGAGGCAATGAAATTACTAGCCCTGGCTAAACATTTATTAATTGAACATAAAAACATGTTATCTAAAGCTGCGATCTGCCAAGTCTTGACAAGCTGATTAGAATTTTCTTATATTGTCGTTTAGCAGTAGCTTATAACTAGCTTAAAGTTAGGTTAACAGCACAGTCATCGCGAGCATTTCCTTGAAATATTATTATCATATCAGGTGAATCTATCAAAAGTGAATAAATTCCCAAAGAAAACTGAAACATTTATAGTCAATTTCTAGAATATAGAACAAGGAATCGATAGTAATTCTAATAAGATACAAATGATGTTATGCAGTCATGATGAGCACACGATTTAACTTGGTTTTCTTTAATGCCAAAGCACGTAGCTTTTGAAACATTGTAATTGGCCCTTATCAGGCATCGGTAGCTTTTAAAGTCTTATTTTCGTCATTCTGCCTAGATTTTAGAAAATGGTGTAACATAATCAGACACTTCACATTGCATAGTTATAGGTATAATTATGTTTTATATAAATTAATTGCAGTTTTTGTAAACGGTGATTCGCAAAAAGATGGATCGAAAAATTCATTGATTATGGAATAGTCAGTGTGAATATGGAGGCAGTCCCCGTATAAGCAGCAGTCACAGTAGTTATGTATTTGCCTGCTTCATTTTACTTACTTTTTTACCTACAGACTGATTCACATAATCACTCATTTATCCACTCGCAATTTCATATATTCCCTTATTTTCTTATTAGCTTACTTGATTTTTTACATATTTATTTTACTTACTTATTTTATTTACTTCAAGGCTTGCTTGTTTATTAGTTTGCTTCCCTCCTTCCTTTTTCCTGCTTGTTTCCTTGATTGCCTACCTCCCTACCTAGTACCTACCTACCTACCTACCTACCTACCTGCCTGCCTGCCTGCCTGCCTGCCTGCCTGCCTGCCTGCCTGCCTGCCTGCCTGCCTGCCTGCCTGCCGCCTGCCTACCTACCTACCTACCTACCTACTTACCGACCTATCTACCTACCTACGTATTTGCCTATCTACCTACCTACCTACCTATCTACCTACCTACCTACCTACCTACCTACCTACCTACCTACCTACCTACCTACCTACTTACTACCTACCTATTTACCCATCTACCTATTGACCTAGCATTCTGAATGCAGTTAAAGAAATAGTGGAATAGTCGAAATGCTTTAATGCAGCGTGAAAGATTATAATATAAAACGATTTTTGTTTTCTCTGTTAATCCGATAACATTACGGATAATCCGCTCTAATGCATTTTCTGATATCTGATCTAGAGCTGCAGCTTCTATTTATTTAGCTTAATTGCAGCACTGCTGGGCAGCCTGGGCTTCTACTACTTAGGTCTAAGGAATAGGACAAACACTTAGACGTCTTACATTTGTGGGTAATTGAATTATTCGCAAAAATCCGTTAGATACTCTTGCTGAGATCTCACAGTAACTTGACCTCCAGCTCTAAATTGAATCATGTGTCAGGACACGCCGAATGACAGAACGACATGACCATGTTTCTTTCACCCCGGAAGGAGATAATCACTTCTGTGTAATCACTTCTTACCTCTCCTTCAAGTAACTGTGTTTTCCGCGGATTTTTGTTTAGCTGCTGTAGTTTACTATATATGGTCGAAGCAAAAACAAATAGACATAATGCTTTAATAAAATTAATGTAATCCAATGAGAATTGTTTTGCTTGTTTAATATTCTGTTTTCCAGTCTTGTAGTAGTTACAGTTTGTTTAGCCATTATTTAAGCGCTACACGTCCTATCATAATTTTAAACTACATCGTCCCAATTCTGATCTGATAATGTTTCTACATGTTTTTTTTATTAACCTTTGTAAGCGGTAAATTGTAACTTAACCTTTTCAGAAGCTAAACGATCAAAGCGATTCTGAATTAGCTATCTATTACTTTTACGACATTACCCTTCCCACAACCCCCCCCCGCCGAATGTTCTATTCAAGTTTACGAAAAAAAATGTTATTTTAATAACCTTATCGCCAAATGTTTTTATTTTTATATTTCATTAGAGAGAAAAAATTCTATTGCAAAAATATTTTATATTCTGAAAATGGCAAACAAGACACAAAAGGTTGTTCGTGGAACAAATTTGCAGATGCAGTTCGTATCACTTGCGTGACTGGATAAAATGTGTGAAAAAATTCCCGCCTGTCGTGTTTACGTCTTTTGGAAAAATTTACCGTTTATGGCTTCAATTTTGCGAAACAGGAAGACCGTGAGTGACAAAGTAATTTGCCTCGTTTCAGTTCGTTTCAAAGGCGCAGCATTTCATTGACCACTCCTAGATGCGCGTCTTTGTGCGAGGTGAAAAGGAGGAACTTTTACAAAGATGAACTTATGTCAATAAAGACAGTTTTATTGCTCGGCATGAAACACATTCATTTTGATGGTTTGTCCTGGAATCCAACAAGCTTCGCCAACGCCATGCTGTGTTTGATAAAAAAATTTAATTATATACAAACACAGAGCCATCTGTTAAACACGCGCCCATTTTCTTTAGATGTACGCTTTGGAATTAAGATAACCAAGGGAAGACAAAGAGAGACAAGCCAACGACCAGAGAGATATGTGTAGTTATAAAGACACGGGAAAGAATGGAAAAGTATATAAACGAAAACAGAAAAGTGTGTAAAAAGGGAAAGGTGGAGAAAGAGTAGAGAACGAGGAGTGAAAGAAAAAGTGCGAAGAGAGAGAAATCGAGCGAGACAGAGAAAAGAAAGAAAGAAAGAGAGAGAGAGAGAGACAGAGACAGAATTAGAATCAATCTGATCTTTAAACCCAAAATACCAATAACTTGTAACAAATATATTATTGCTAAGTGAACTTTTAAATAAATAAATAAATAGAAAGATGTTTGAGAGAAAGTGAGAGAGGGGGTGTGAAAGCGAAAGTACGAAGAGAGAACGAGCGATAGAGAGAGAAAGAGGAATAGAGGTAGAGAGTGAGAGCGAGAGAGAGAGAGATGGTGAGAGATGAAGAGAAAGAAAAGAAAGCGGGAGAGGAACAGGGTTAAAAAAATAATGACAAAGAATTCAGGAGGAATTTATAAATTCGCTTAGACTTTGTTGCTAATATTTTTTGTTGTACCTGCTTTACTATGGCTGCTTGCTATTTAGCGATAAACCCAGCTAAGTTGAAAACAGATTCAGTTAGGTAGTAAAAACCGCTGGAAATCGTTCTGCGCAAATCTGCCGTTTATCCCCTCCAAGCCGCAACGCTCTGCAACTGACTTGCTGAAATGCCAGGGGTTAGTTATAATGGACACTTAATTTTATATCGCAAAAGAACTTTATCTCATGCAGCACGAAACTAGAGCCATCTATTCAACGGCGTAATAGTACTGCTCATCACGTGTATTGTTTGACGAATGTCTGCTAAATGTACTTTAAAGATACGCTAGCTTTTTTCAGGTCAGTAATAATCATGATAGATGGCGACACCAACACTATAAAGCGTGGTGATGTATACTGACAAGAAGGAGAAAGCATCACGAGCTGGTACAATTTTAATAAATGGATCCAACATGTCACAAGCAGTAAAACAAGTAGCTTACATGATGCGCACATCAATTAACTAGCTAGAGCCTAATGGTTTTGACAAATTTTTCATTATTTTGTTGTTACTCTTTACTTGTTACACAGACCAGTCAATTTTATATAATTTTTATTAAGGATAAATTAATAAAATACCAATTTTTCACATATAGTTTCGAAATGGAGCTTTTCTCAAATCAACGGTTCACAACGCTTGTCAAAGGAAACTTTCATCTTTTTAAATACGTGTCAACTAGCAAGTCAACCTTCTTGCTTAAAATATTTAAATGTGGTAACAAAATGACCTTATTATTGTAACAAGAATCATCAGTTTTGTAACTAAAGTGATGCTAAAACCAAAATTGATAACAAATCACTAAATGGTTTGCTGCTTAATTATTCCTAGTGACACTGGAAAGATTTAAATGGCTACGTTATTCCTTTTCTGCCATCAAATCAAGCCCGAAAGTAGTAAATCCGTGCAGAATAGCTAATATAAAACGAATCAATTATTCCAAGCATAATCAAAGAAGTTTATTTTAACGGCGAGTATTAATGAAGCAATTACGTTAACATGGAGAACAAAATTTCGATGTTTGTATCTAACTGTTAAATAACAATCTGTTCTGAAAACGAATACAGTAACGGATAAAGTTTATATGTCCCTGCACTGCACAAACGTTATAGTAAATATAAATTTTATAATTTGCAGCGACAAATGTTATCAATGTCGGTGTAACGTCATAACGTTACAGTTTTCGGCAACAATCAAAGCTACACCTTTTTGCTAAAAGCTGTAATGTTGATTGTACAGACGTTACAGCGTAAAAGCTGTAATGTTGATTGTACAGACGTTACAGCGTGTGTTATTGTACAATGTACATTTAAAACATTTGTCGCTAAGCGTAGAGTTTGTAGTTGTTATAATACTTGTGCAACACAAAACCGTACAAACTTTATTCATTACTCTTGACCTTTTCAGAATAGATTGTTTTACAGAAAAACTTTTGTAAGCCGACAATTATATGAAAACGAAAAAAATTATTTCATACAGCACAAACTAAAAGCCAATTTATCTTAATTTTACGGAATACCGCTTTAAATGTCATATTAGTCAACAATAACTTGTAAATGCATAAAGCTGCATTGGATACTATGCAAGATCATTGCCATTTACAGTAGTTGACTGGATTTGTAAAAAGGTTACTCTAAATACTTACTAGTCCTGCCCTTTTTATACAATCCTTTGGAAAACTGACAATCACCAGGGTTTGTATTTTGTATTTTTATTTATTTAAATTAAAGAAAAATGTTACATGACCTGTCTGTTTGCATATTCGTGGGTTAGATTGGACGATCAGAGAGAGCAGGTGACTGCAATTATAATGATAATGATGATGCTGATGATGATGATGATGATGATGAGACGATGATGATGATAACGATTAATGATGACGATGACGATGACAATGATAATGATAAGAATGTTGTGTTGGTGATGATGACGATGATGAAGAAAATTATGCAGCAGCTACTGCTTCTAGTTGTGTGACGGTGTTCCAAACCATGGTGTTTCTGCATCTCATATATTAATATTCTTGGTATATTTACATATATATAAGATTCGAGGCTACAGCCCGGACGAGGGCGCCATTTGCGGCGATCTATACATCAAACGAACGGTCTCGATCTAGTGTCGTCTCATTGGGGGTTTATTTTTCGAATCGGGCCCACCGGAAGGAAGGGGGGGGGCAAAAAACCTCCAAAAATGCCCCTTTTTCGACCGTTTTTTGCAAAAAATTGCAAAAGTTATACGGCTGAGATGTAAAGAACGGGAACGGGCCGAGGGTGGTCCTGGGTATGAATAGATAGCCCGTTCAGCGGTGGGTGTAGTAGGCATATTTAGAATTCCCGAGAGGGCCAGGGCGCCCCGCAACGGGCGTTTTCCCGGACCCAACTCGCGATTTTTTCGAAATTTTGACCAAACATCCTGCGGGAAAAACGTTCTAGCGGCGCCTGGTGGGACTCTTGGAAGGAGATATGGGGCTCTTTAGAAAGACGAAGGACGGGGCTATACGATGATGTGGGCTACATTTTATTTCAAAGAATTATGCTTTTCTGTATCTTTGAAATAAGAATTATGTAGCTCGTTTCAATATTAATTCCACTGATCAACACTTATAGTTTTCGAAACTATAGGCTACAATTTTTAGTGACAATGACTGAGAAAGTTAACAATTAAAGAAAGAGCAAGTACATGTCCCAAACACTGCAGTAATTCTAACACGAATGAATGTCGCCTTTTGCATATCTGCGAGGAAATCTATATATCATGGATTAAACGCGAAATTTTTTGATTGGAAATCGAAGTGTTTAAAATCCCACACAATATTTTCTTTTCAAGCTCAGCTGCATGTTTAAGTAGCTTTTCTCGAAGCTTCGATTATTCCGCGTGACGGCATTTTTATTGCGCATGTTTTTGCTGATAATTGTATTTCTTACATCATCATCACTTACAAAGACTTTCATCATTATATAATATTGCTCTCTCAAAAGTCAAGATTGCACCTTGAATGATTTTATCTATTTACGTATATAGGTTTACACGTAATTTTTCATTGAACGCCACATAATATAATTTGCTTGATTCTGATCAAACTGAAAAAGAGCAATTTCGTCTTAAAGAGTGTGTGTTGATGAGTGTATAGTTCTGTTGTTGTACCAATGATATCAACGCAATAAGCGTTTCACAGTTCCAACGTTTGATGATGATCGTTAAAAGGTCAGAGGTTAAGTGTACCAGATAACGCATTTGTGTACACGTGACAACGCCCATGCTATTATTAATAGTAACAGTTTTAACAGCTAGCTAGAACCATATCGAATTCTATTTTTCTTGTTCCCAAGCGAGATTCTGCTAGTCCTCTACGCACAGACTAATACATAGTCCAGGTAAGTAAAGTCCAGGTAAAACAACTGAAGTTACCGAAACGATGCGGCAGCCGACTTTGCTTTACCAACATGTCACGTGACGGTTGTATTAATAAGTGTTGCTGTGGTACACTTAACCTTTAACATACAGCAAGTGCGCTTGCGCACAACGAAACTATGAAAAGGCTTATTGAAACCGCACCAACACACGCGCACTATCAACTTGTTAGTTATACTACTGTGTTGACATAGCATTGGCCTAGCGAAAGAACTATAACGGTACTGAAAAAACTGACGTTGTACTTTTGCACCAAGAAAATATCAAAAAAGGATAACAGTAAACAAAAAGGCATCGGCTCCTATCAGTAGTAAAAAGGTAAAAAAGCAAAGGCAAATAAACAAAATAGGTAACAAGTACAAAGACAGACGTATAAAATCAAAGTGAAATAAAATAATAGTGAACAGGCAAAAAACTGGTTTGGTAAAAAATATAGCAGCACGAGAAAAAAGAAAGCCAAAACAATCTTAAAATCCAGTCCGTGATGAAACCTAATAAACAAAAACTCAGTACATATTCAAGATATAAAAATAGCAATGATCATTCTTATAAAAACACGTAGCTTAAGAAGTAACCTTGAGTCTCTGATGACGGCCTTATTGTATTTGATCCGAAGCAGCAGCACCAGATGAATCTTAGTTCATAATTTTGGACATGGTTCCACACATTAATTCCATCTTTAGTATACAATTAATGTGAACATTTCTTGCTTTCGTTATTTTGTTTTGGCTGTAATTCCACTTAAATTCTCATTTAAAGGAAGTAAAGTACTACTACGTGTATTCTGCGATAGCGGTTTTATTGAAGTTACACGACTTAATAGTATGTACGCTTGTGCGTGAAAATCTAATTCA
Organism: Tubiluchus corallicola; assembly: GCA_030141605.1. Classification (NCBI taxonomy): domain Eukaryota; kingdom Metazoa; phylum Priapulida; class Priapulimorpha; order Priapulimorphida; family Tubiluchidae; genus Tubiluchus; species Tubiluchus corallicola. The sequence goes on along the minus strand of JAQGDQ010000129.1, from coordinate 203,603 downwards.
TAGTACTTTAGCACCAAGAGCGTAATTACATGAAAGTAAAAAATGTCTCATTTGCACTCATACGCTTGATGATTATAACATGCTAATTGAATCAGTGTAATTAACGGGAAAATGAGAATCTCAAGTCGCTACTCAAAGATTTACACAAAATTTGCTAACATGTATGACGATATTTCTCCAGGGATACGAGGAAAAAACAAAGCTGTCCATAGCAGCTGACAGATCTGCAAGTTTCTCAAGTAGATTTCACCTTTAAGTAGGCTTCGAATAAGATTTACAGGCTTCGCATGAACATTCTGTCTCGAAAGTATAAAAACGTTATAAAAGACGAACACTTCATAAGGTTACGTTTTCTCAGAAAAAAGGAGAAAATCGTGTTTCGAAAATATGAGGGAATTTATTTTGCTAGAGGATAAAATTATCGCTGAGAAACTGAGTCCCGGTTGCGGTTAATTTGTGATATAAAAACGTTTTTGCTGCAGCTGTTACCACACATAGAGACAAGTTCAATTACAAGCCAAAATTCAGCTATATCAAGTTCTGTAGCTTGTAGTCCATTAATTTGGCCAATAAGCATGACAAAATGTGGCTGCCTTTCTTGACAAAGTTCTGCATTAAGAATTCTTTGTAGTTTCTGCACAATTTCTGTTACGCAAGTAACCTTGAAAAACTTCAATATGGCTAACCGAATCATCAAACGACACACACTTGGTTGGTTTCTGAAGGTTTTTAAGCAAACATCCAGTCGATGGCTGTAGAATGCAAAAAGCAAACCAATTTCTTTCTCTTCAAAAAAGCGCGTGGCAGGCACTAAATTGCATTAAATATTCCTTTGAAGTCCAAAATTACACTGAAAGCATGTTTCAACACTTAATAAAGTGCTTTAGATATTATATGTAAGCCTCACGAGTTAATTATTAGCAACAATAATTACAACAATTTACAACAGTTGCTGTTGCTATAATTATATGGTCTAAGCTATTGTGTCTTTAGTAACATTTCAAAATGTTAAATATTAAAAAATAAACCGTTTTTCTATGTTCTTGTGAAAGGTGCATGAACAAACATACAGGATATCCAATATTTCTGGGTATCGCTAATATAATTTTGGTTTATTGTAAACCGGGCGGGATTCGAGTGGAAACGAAGGTGTTGTTGCAAAGCGCAGTACACCTAGCTGTGGCACCTTTGTGGATGTTGATAAGCAAGTCATGAATGCTGCAGACTTACATGCTTTCTTTGTTATCAAATATTGTTTATAAACCTTCACCTGCTTTTATAATGATTGATAAGATTTATTCTTTGGTCTCTTTTCGTAAATCCGCTTAGATTTATTATCAATAGAAATATATTACTGTTCTTTAGCACTTTGTATTGATTGTTCACGCGCACAGAGAATTGGGTCAAATTTACTCGCTCGGGCAAACAATATCGTCTTCTCGCATTGAAATAATTTGAAAAATTTTCGCTATTCATAACACTTCATAATAATTCATAATAATTACAGTCGCAGCGTGGGTAGCTGATAGCTTAATTTGTCCAGTGAATAATGAGAAAATGATTGCTAAAGAAAGTCGTATTACCCGATCTCACTGCGCATCACGTTTTAGTTGGTTCGCCGCTGTGCGCTTTTATTTATTCAGCAAATTTATCGTTAAAGAAGCCAAAGAATCCTGCTCACTGAAGCCAGTTTCAAGCTAAATTTTCACTGATAACAACAACAATTCACAGTCACCCAAAACTTTCAGTTTGAGTAACAGTAATTAGTAGTCACTTTGAATAACGAACATTTTAATATTCAAGTTTGTAGCATGTTATATTCACTCATTTAATGTTCAGTACTTTAACAACTTACAAGGTTTGAATTACACTAGTATTCAGTTGCAGAGAATTTACAATATATTCTATCCTCAACAGTAAGTATTAGTGAATTTTAAAATTCAAGCTGACTCTAGCTAGTTACTACTCCTTTTGGATGATTTTGATGCTCAAGCCGCTGGGCATTTTGAAACTCGTGTTAAATTTTTCTTGCTCCCATATTATAACCAGTGTAATGTGTTGGGCTAAATAAGACAAAGGACAAGTCAAAAAGAAAGGATATTTGAAATCGGATGCGAAATCACGTCTAATTTGTATAATTTGTTTATTTATTTAAAGGAAAAAAGTAGTAGCGGAGCTATTAATTTGCCGAATAAATTTTAAGTTATCACCTATCATATGGGGATTATCATTAGCTGTTCGTTGAGCCGCATGCATGCATGCTGCTCTGCTTCAAACAATATTAATTTTCAAAACCGAAGTTTTTCACTGAACAACATTTTATTGATGAGTGTCACACGGGAATTGAGCTGTTCATTTTACGAACATTAATGTTATTAAACACTGAATGTAGAGGCGAGATAGTAAAGTCGTAATAATATTGCATGGCTTTCAGGGCTTCGGTTCGCAGTGTTGCCATCTCGACTCTGATTACAAGCTTAATATGTTAATGGACACGTATCTACAGGGTGTAATAGGCCGATGTGCAATATGTGTGCATGTAGATAGCATTGTTATTCGGTCAACTAGATTGTTGGACCAAGCTAAAAATGTTGCACCTAGCTCCATGAATTTTGCCAAATCTATACAACTTTTGCCTTAGGTTTTATGCTTTAGTATTAAACTATAGTAATAATGAACGCAATTAGTTAATTAATGTTGATGGGTTCTCAAATTCTTAATGATGCTTGCACGTTACAAAGGAAACAATTTCAAGTAGTAACATCTGTGATTGGATAAGAATCGCTTCTCACAATGCTTTTTCGTGATTAAGAGCTAATGGTACAATTAGAAGGCCTGAGGTTCGAACCTTAGTTGTTAAACAACTTTTTATCATTTTCTTCCGAGGCAAATCAGAAGCACACTTAGAAGGAGATTCTTTCGCCATGATGGTAAATTTATTTGAAGCACAGGATGTTTACAGTTAAGCGTTTCATAAAATTTTAATAAATAAGTAGACCTATTTATAGTTTATAGTCTGATTCAAATTTAGGCCTAGACTTCTGTTCTACAAGCAAAACCATTTAATAAAATAAAACCACTCTCTATATGCACTTAAACAAACAGACAAATTGAGTTGTAAAGAGAACGTCAAATATATGAAATAATTAATCCTACTCAGACAGGCCAGTATAGGCACAATATGGTGTAATATAATGCATAGGCACACGGCGTACGTGGACCACTATGTGACAGCCTGTATGTCATAATAGGCACTGCTATTCGCAAAGTAAGCCAGCACACTTCTTCAACGAAGGCAATTTTCTCAAACTAATTATTTGCAGGATGTAAAGAGGTGATCATTGTCGGTTTCGAAAATGACAAAACCGTCGCTTCTCTTTTATCTTGCTTAAAAACAGTGGAGACAGCGCAAATCTTTCGACAAGAGTCTTTGAAGTAGGAGAAATTTGCAATTATGCATGAATTGGTCTTGTTAGCGAGCTGTAGGCGAGAATTTATTCGACCGGTATTCAGCCTAATTAAAGGTAGCTAGATAAAAGTTGGAACTGTAAGTTGCGAGTATTAGCAACGAACAGCATAAAAGTTAAATAACAGAACTGAAGATGTTGAGAATCAAGCTAAAGTCAATGGTCACAATTGTCAAACTTATTTTTATATATCAATACCACTAATTTGCAGATGGTAGTCGTCGTTTTTGGTTGTATCATCTCGCCTTCGTTGGTGTCAAAATCACTGTTGTCATCATCATCGACATCACGTTTATCGAGTATCCACATCACTAACGTCGTATTTATCATCATTTTCATCATCATCATCATCATCATTGTCATCATCATCATCGTCGTCGTCGTCATCGTCATCGTCATTGTCATCGTCATGATCATGATCATCATTGCACCATTACCATTAAACTATTATAAAGATCATTATTACTACAAAACTGATGACCGAACTTTCAAAACCTAACGAATATTACCACACGACTGGTGTACTATATTTGGCCTGGTATTAATTCTTAATTATTCTATTAGCGTTCCACTAGTATCTAATTTTAATTATAATATCTGTAGCTAACGTATAAAACCCAACTATTGGCGTACTATAATTCGAAGCTCAGTACCTGACTGTCACTAAAGTTGAAGTCATACACGCATATACAAGTTCGATGTAGTGTGGAAATGTGAGCTTCCATAAAGTGCTACGTATTGACCAGAGCTGTTAATGGAAACCTACAAAAGGTTTCTGTACCAGATGGTATGAGATCAAGTGCTTTTTGTATTGATGCCGATGATCCTTGAAACTTACAGGACACTACGCTGTCAATATGCTGCGTGTCAGTGTCAGTTATTCCGAACTGACAAGAAATTCCAACAGCTGCATCGACATCGCACCGACATCTCCAATTGCGAATGGTATAATACCATAAATAACGGATTTTTGCCAATTTCTTTTACAGAAAATCCGGAATTGTTGTGACAAATTTTCAGTTAGCAGTGAAAATTCAAACACTGTAACCAAGAAGAAGAAGAAGAAGAAGAAGAAATACTAAAAATGACTAGAAATTTTTCAGTAAAGCCTGGAAAGAGATGTATTAAGAGGGCCTTAATCTAAACCAGCCTTATCCAGATAATAGGATTTGTAACATAATAACGATTATTTTTATCTATCAGTTGGAGTACTAAACGAAAGTACTAAAACGAACAAGTAAATAAGTTCGCTATAAAACTTCATATAAATCTACTAGAGTGAATTCCCCATCTGATTCGTAGGATTTTTTGTCCGCCATTTTGAATTCAAGATGGCCGCTAAATATCATTTTCGAAAAAAGAGTAAAGCTACGCCAATTTGCAATGGATTGTCATGAAACTTTGTAAGTGTACTAGAACAAATTCCGCATCGACTAACTGAGTCGGATTTTCGATCCACCATTTTGAATTCAAAATGCCTACGATAACACAATTGGGGGGCTTTCTTCCACCCGAGTGAATTAATCCGGCCAAGATTAATCTAGCATTTGATCCAATGAGACAAAGCGATGGGCGATTTATACTACTCGCTTTGAGCTTAAAGGCCTCTCAGATTTTCCGCAAGAACTTTTGAGAAGGAAACAGTTTAACGTCCTTCCTCTAGTCCCTTTATGACAGAGATAGCGCTTTTTACGTCAACTGCTACATTTAAAGAAATAGTTAGGCTACACAAGGACTTTCTTTGCAAATTAACAGAAGGCAAATAATTACTGTATGTAGGTAGTTGGTTGTTTAACGAGCTCGTTTGTTTCGGCCACTGAATAAAAAAGTACACGTATAGGATTCGAGACCTAAAAAAACCAAAGCTGTTGAACAAAACTAAGAACTACCTATATTTACTTGTATTATGATAGCTGTCAGCTGGTAAAAGATTGACAAGCTAGCCGAATTACCGTCTAAAGTACTTAAGAAATAACTTTGATCCAATGATTCTATCTATAATGAAATCATTGAATTACATCGATTTGAATACCCGCGAGGGGAACATAATGGATACAAAATTGGATTGCCTATATGATTTGAATATATGCGCGGATTTAACACTAATCATATTGCCTTAATAAAAGACAGCTCAAGATATAATAACAAATCACATTCGAATATCGGTCGGAGAAAACGAGAAAATTGGGAGTAATGTGTACACCAGAAAGAGAGTAATAGAAGAACCACATTTGACATTTTTAACTTGGTATGATTGGCTGTTGATGTGAACTTCTGGATGAACTGGTCAAACTTTTTTAACCGGCCAGTTTCCCAGCTATAAAGTTATTACTTGAAGGTCATGTAGGTGGTTTGGATTGTGTTTCGGTAGGTGGTAAGTGGAACCGAGTAGTCCAGATTCCAGGTAAATTGAGTTCTAGGCCAGCGGTTCCAGGCATTTTATATCCACATGTTCGTTATTTGTGTGTTGTCTAAATCTATCTTGCTGTAAGTGTAAGTCGTTAAATAAGCCACTTGTATTTATGTTGTGCGTTAAATGAACAGCCCCCCCCACCTTTATAGGTTAAATTATGTTGTCTTTGTGTATCCGTAGTCAAGCGATCTATAGCTATTACAGGCTTATATAGTTATGTTTGTTATAACATATGCTTAGGATCTCCTTATGGAGTAATTATGAAGATATTTCGCCTGACATTATTACTTGCTTTATGATCAATATGTTGCAATGAACGTATCTATTTGGATCATAATAAAATGGAGGAAAAGAATGAATATATCAACATGCATAACATGTTATAAAAAATAAAACATTGAACACATTAATGTGAATCTCATGACACAATGAACGCATGAATGTGAATCACATGTAATAAAACGAAATAACGGAAATAAGACAATGAACATATCAACGTGATTTAATTATTATAATCTTCAAGTTATAATAGTTATAATCTTTGTTAAGATTATAGTTCATTATGGTACAAATCCACAATTAATTAAATTTTGAAACCAAACTTGAAAGGTAGGGAATGTGAAAAGTTGAAATACAGCCTGGATTCGAACCAGTACTTTCTGCTTACAAGGCAGACGCTTTACATCATTGGGCCACCGTATACCACAGTTATCAAGACAGTCCAAAGTGCATATCTTTAAGAACTTCTTCCCAACTTTTTACTGTTGGAAGCCAATTAAAGCGAACTAGACGAGGAATCAAAAACAGATGAGCAACAGTGCTCAGTCCCTCAAACAAAAACGTGTAAACTGGAATAAAGATGATAAGCGCTGCTTGAATGAATATATTCATAGAAACCTGGGCATATTTGGCACTTTCCATTTATAAATGTATGAAATGTACGAGAATCACTAGATTCACTGCAGCATAATGTGTCGTTGTCTGTACGTCTTAATGAGTTATATCCTTTTCAATTGTTAATTAGGTCTTTAGTAGAACGCGGATTAAAAACAAAAAATTCACATGACGGTATCTCTAAATGACATTATTGGTGCCACCAGATGTACAAGAAAATGCGTACAGTTAAAATTGATGCAAAATAAGTGTTGTTACTACTTTAGAGTCATAACTGAACATACTTTTTAAACTTTTTAAATAAATAAATAACGAAAAGAAATCTAAGAAAGGGGCTACCTTAAACTTTAGACATGAGCTCAAACGTTTTGTGGGAGTGAAGAAATGTCACATCGCAAAGGTACGATCACACATCAAAAATAATTGCGATAATGCAAGACGCTTGTGACGAGCTACAAGTCTGATCTGTCAGGTGAGGTAGAAATGGCAAACGCATACATTCAAATTATGTTCAATAATCTTACATGATGCACAATCCTTTAGGTGCAGTTCTTACTGGCAATCATCAAAATTAGTACAGACGTCCATCATGTGAAGTCTAAGCCACTAACGCAACATTGGTATCTTTGCAGGGATATAGATAGTAGTATTCTCAGGTAATGATGACAGTTAAGTGCTGGCTGCACATTTCTCAAATTACGGGTGTTGCAGAGAAGGGTATAATCTAGAAGTAATTTTGCAATGATCTATACTGAATGCAGTTCGTGTTACCTTCGCAGAGAGGAGAGGTAATTGCTGCCAGAGTCCATAAATTTCCTCATAAGCAGAATCATAAGTATGAGCATCATGCAGAGTTGAAGAGGTGGTTCATGTGTGACAATTATTACAGTCAGCACAGTGCATGCAACGATGTTTTGATGCTGTTATGCACTGTGAATTTGCAATAGTTCTTCAATGCAAACTGTTGTAATAAATTGCATGGGGAGAGAGAGAGCGAGAGAGAGAAAGAGAGGGAGAGAGAGAGAGAGAGAGAGAGAGAGAGAGAAAAAAAGAAAGCGAGAGAGATAAAGAGGTGGGTGGGGTTGATAGAGAGATCTGTAATCTACATAACATAAATAAATTATCGAATTATTGATGCTAACAATATCAATGGATGACAAATAATGTTGTCAATTTGGATTTATAAGCTTTGATGCAGCTGCATGTACGTACTGAAATAAAACCGTCTGATGAAATCAAAAGTTGTTCTATAGCATCTAAGAAAAAGTCTTTCAAGAACATGAATCGTTAGGTAAAACTTTCCCGCTTTTCTTCAATTACATGGAATTGAATAAATTTCGTTCCTCTTTTAAGAACAAGCATTATTGATGTCAAACCAATATTAAGTAAGTCAGATGACATGATGCAGCCATTAATCATTCATAAACCGTAAAAGCAAAACAGCTGAAAAAGTCGCCGCTTTTAATTTCAAAGTGGCTCAGCAGATGGCCAAAGATCGACGAAAAGTCTGAAATGGAAATTTATGTCATCTAGTGTCACGAATCATGAAGTGTTCACTGGTGCAGCGCAACGCCTACTTTTGACTTTAAGATATCTGCTTTCAGACATTGATATATAAGACTGAGTTTTGTAAGGTGTATTTTGGTGGATGACAGTTGTTGTCGATATATTTAAATATATTTTGTGTGTACCTGCTGCTTTGCCAATTTCTAAGAGCAAGTCTCTTCGAAAGCCGTTGCAACTTTCATGTTTGACTTTCACTTTCTATTTGAATACAACGCTCACAGATTATCTATTAACACAATATATCTACGAAAGTTACTCTTGGAAATTGACAGCCCACCAGAAAGATAAGAAGGCAAAATAATTATCAGTAAAGCAAATGAACTTGAATATACGATTTCTCTCCAACTTATTTGTAAGCCTTTACTTCGTATACGACTTGCACAATGGTTGATTGATTGGTATTTAAAAGCCGAAAGATCACGATGCAAAGAATTTGTTTCTGTAATATTTCTAAACATCTCGGATAAGTTTTCGTCAGTTGATCATTTTACTGTAAAAATGAACAGAATTTATATTTTCACAGAACGATCTTTCGTCTTGATTTTGCTCCTGGATTCGCCCCCTAGGTCACAACTAGTAAAATCGATCCATTATTATTATAACATTTGAAGGGAAAACCGGTATGTATGTCTACAAATCATAGCATGCAAAATAGCAATATCGGATGAGCATTTCCGGCATGATTGATTGCAGTTGATGATGTATGGTCTGTCCTGTTCCACGACATTTGTTATAACTGAATTCATAAAAAGCATGAATGCATGAATTAGTGCGTGATCATTACGTGAAACAAACGACTGGACAATAAATTTAGCGTTTTCCTAGACGAGCTGTGAAAGACAAGACACAATAAACGAGAGACCTTGGCGTTTCTTATGACGGCAATCAATATCAGTTGCAAAATTTTCTCAATAGCATGAAACTATGATAGCAGAAGAATACATGGCTGATTTGATGTCTTATTTGCGAGTAAATTTTATAGTCAGCGAAATTGTCGTTCCAAGAAATCGAGAGACGACCGAAAGTTGATGTATTTCCATAAATTTTTAATCTTACTAACATCATGATAACATCCAGACACTGTTACAAGATTGGCTTTAATATTTTTTATTTATGCAGCAAATGACTTTTCTTAATCTCATTTGAAAATGATTCATAAATGACGGTATTCCTTCCAGACGAACTGGTTAAACACTTTTTTGCTAGGCACTCATCAATCAGATTTAACATTTTACAGCATAATAAAGCTTAATGAAATTGAAAATAAGTGGAATAAACGAAACTTGAGAAAGATTAAAGAAGAAAAAGGAAAGGAAGAAGATACAGCATCGATTTTTGTACTTAGTACGGATTTACAAAATTAAGCATAGTGCTAACGATCAATTAGACTCCTTATCAACTAAAATATCATAAAGCCACACAAACTGTGTTTGTTTTTCCACTAGTATTTGAAGCTGTAGTTCATTGCAAAGACATATTTTGTGTGTTTGATTCAACTAGTAGATAACGAGTCTAATTTCGAATAAAAAATACTGTGTTCAGTCCGTCCCAATTCTTTGGCAGCACTTGAGGGTTTCATGTTGTTTTTTGGTCTTCACTTCTGCTGGAGTCAGTTGAGTCAATTGTAAGTGCAAGTATAATTTAAAGAACTAAAAATTCGCAGCATAATAAATAATTTTACACGCACACAAGGAGAAAAAAATGTAGATCACAAGGTAGATGAAAAAGCACTTGCAGACAGACAGGAAAGATCAGATGTGATTATTTCAGCAGTATGTTTTTGCATAGCATCTGAAGTAATGGCTGGATAGAAATACGAAAACATGGAATCGAAGCTTCTGCGTTTACTGAAAGCCATTTAATCTTGTTGCTAGACAATTCGTAAATCATTTGTTTTCTTTTGTGCTTTTCGTGTGGTTCAAAGACACTGTCAATGTCAGGTTTAACGTTTTAGAAACACACGTCACTTTATCAGGGTACATGTAATAAATAAAAGTGAAACAGGCAGGTGAACGCTCTTAATGTTTGACAATGAAATTAGTGGCTGCAGGAGTGTTGCAATGATGATAGAGATAGCGATGGTGACGATGATGACGATGATGAGGATGATGACGATTATGATGATGATGATAATGATGATGAAATCGAAATAGACATTACTGCTATAAAGAAACATTTCTAAACATTAAAATTTTAACACGTCAAAATTAAAAATTTACTAATTCTCGAAAATCATTTCTTGAACAAGTAATACAGCTGTGTCCATTTCTGTTTTCTTTGCCAATATAATCTCGGAATCCGCACAGAAGTTTATATGAGTACATATCACGATTCTTAATTCAATTATGCCTGCAATTATACAACCTCATCTCCCTCTCTGTGTTCCCAAATCGTTTCCTGTCACAGTCTGTGAGCTACAATGAATGCAAAAAACTTTTTTTTATTAACAAAGACAAATTGTGACGATCTGCACGTATTTCAGCGTGAACATGTTGTATGAGTCACAATTGTTATGATCAGCAGGAATTTAAGAGCATGCACCGTGCACGTGTCACAATTTTTTCCTGCTTGTCAGACAATAAATCAAGTATAATTAATGACGCTTAATGTTAGCTGCGCCTTTGCAGGTTTCTAGACCAATACCTAAGCCGCAATCTAATGCATTATTCAGAAGTATCTGGTAACACGATCACATACGTGACAAGAATCGAGAGAGGTCGACTGTTTCGAAAACAAATTATGTCCTGTTCACGGCTTCATAATCTGTGTGATCCCGCCAATAATTTTTTCGTTTTTGAAGGAACAGGTCTGTTTAACTTGAATATTATTCTGGTTTTATGTAAGATTGCAGTATTGCAGATTGCAGTAACACGGAGTAGTTATTACATAAACAATCCCAAAAGGTGTTTGCAGAAGATTTTTGTCTGTCAATCGTTATCTGAATCTGTTCCTTATTTTGAACAGTACTGAGAAAAATGTGTTATGACAATTTTATCAAGCTCGGAGAGACTGATTTTATTTTTCTCTTTACTTAGTATAAATACAGAGTCGGTATTCTGACGAGGAAATACCAACACATTATGGCACTGTGAGTTACTGTGATTTTTTTATCGAAAGTTCCTTATAGACAGGGGCACGTGTTGCATAATATATAAACTAACGGTTAGAAATGATTATTTTTATTAACAAGTGATTTTTTGTTAACGACTTTATTAAAAAGGTCGGTTTAAATAACGAATTCATTCATTGTACATACAAGGAGAGCGCTGGTATTTTATTAGTGTTTCTGATGTTTACAATGTAAACGGTGCCAGATGTCAGGATTAAAAAGTTGCCAGTATGGCAGCAGCACTCTTCACGGGTTCCTTTGATGCTAATACAAAGCTCAATTGCAGTAGTCGTTTCTGTTCTGTAAAACTGAATTAGTGACATATGCGAAATTTACACAATTACGTGCCACAGGTGCCAGTAGGTTCTGTTTTAGGGAAGATCCTAACTTTGTGTTAAATATCTATAATTCTAATTTCAAGGTTACTGGTAAAGGATGGAATGATGAAATGTACAGACATTTGCACTGTAGCTTTCTTTCACTCATGTTTGGCTTAAAAGACTGCGGCTGGTGACGTCATAGTCATTATGACGTTATTTGTACATGTACAATGAACTAAAAAGCCACGTCCTATTGTATAGTTTAGGGCCATATTTTTATTAATAATAATAATAATAATGCATGTACATGAATGAACCGTTATAAGCGACGAACGTTTAACTGTTTTTTAAATTCTGGCCACCATGTTGTCTACATTCTTGAACTTCTCAAATTCCTCCAAAGTTGACTGCTGTTAGATTTTCGGTTTAAACATAATTTATTAGAAGGAGTAACATCTAGGTTTGCAACAGATTGGTTTGAAACTAGATCTTTAATCTCGCCAGGAATCAGCATCAGTAAAAATACATTGTAAGGACTCACCCCACAAATTTCACTCTCCCTTTGCCATTTTTCGCCCGGACTATAGTGGTTTTACTCGAACATTGTGCGACTGAAAACACGTTGTCAGGCTTTCAGGCTTTTATCGCCTACTGTAAACAACAAATCACATCTACCTAACAGAAATTATTATTACCCCACTCACCACGCGCCAGTCAGGGCAACAGAAGGTACCATTTTAGAGATTGATGTGACCGGCGACCTCCTAGATTGAAAGCAAGCTATGTAGGGCACTGCAGGCCTAGCCTAATACGATCATGAGTGTGCTAACGGACGCTATACAATTGTAAATAAAGTTTACCCCGTATACAACCTTCATGATTTTACATTTTTGAAATTGCGGTCAATGTGTCTCGCTAAAACAGCAAATCTAATTTGTCATCTTGGACTCTAAGTAAACCGAACCATATCCGCCCCGGATTTTCGGCTTTGGTTGGATTTGTGTACAAACGTTAGGAATTATATTAGAAAACTGCCGTGTCGTAAAGCAATTTGTGTGCCAAACTGATCAACATCAGGATCCCTCGCACGATTTTTAATCACTATCAGCGGCATGTTTGGCCTGTAATTGCCAGTACAAGCTCAGGCGCATGGCCGCGGAAGCCAATAACGCTCAATTACAAACGAGAAAAAAGAACGTCAAAGGCGTTGCACGGAACTGCAACAACAATTGTCTAAGCACTGAATAGCAATCAAACGTTTGCGCATGTAGGCTTGCAGACCCAAAATAGTTAAGCGAGGCGGGAAGAAGAATACGAGATTTTTTTGGGTCTTGTAAATACATTCTATAATGTACAGTTTTCCCCCTCCCATATTTTGAGATATAGACTGCTTTTAAGAGAAGTTGAGTGCCTATTTTGAAACACAAGATGGCAGCTGAAGATGTGCATGCTAAAATTGGTATTTTTTCCTTTTTTTGATTCAACGTCCCAAAATGGACAAAATCGGGAACACGAGTCAAATCTAGCCAGCTCCAAATTTTCGACGTGACGTATTGTACTAAATCGTATCTTGCTTGATCACATCCTTCAAGCTTCTACGTGCATATTTTAGGCTGAGCAAAAGCAGTTACTCTCTGTCCATGGCGGAAGAACCTTCGGGGAGGGGGATCAATCCGACAAATTAAATGCCAACTCCAATACGGTTATTCATATTTGTGTACGCAAACATGGGTTTTGAGAATTTCATGAAACATTCCCGCCAGAACTTAGTCATTTTCCAGAAACATTAGTGCTTCTTGAGCTTAACCCCCCTGTCGCAAAGAAAACAAACAAAAAAGGAAAAATACACAGAAAATTACGCAGCTGTTTTTAACTGAATTTGCTTTTGTAAATGTACAACAAACTCCAATTTAATTTTATAATATAATTTATAATAGCCTATGATTCTAACTTTAATAGTCATCGGAACTTACATTCATTACAAATGAGAACAACTGATAATTACTTTTTGTTTCTTTTGACAATTTTCATTTGCGTCCATGTTTCGATTTTAATATCTCCATCGGCGCACTAACATTTTCCAAGTCTCACGCAGGCATCAAACCTGCAATGCTTAAGCAGGTCGCTATCAATAAATTAATCAGTAATTAACTTGCGCAGGTATGATGTAGGCTTGCTACAAATTTGCTGGTTATTAAATCACAGAGCTATACCACCAACCAGGCTGGACCGACCAGGCAGCTGCTGCAGGGTAATATGTTTCCTCGAGTGCCCCTTTGATAGCATAGATCAAAGTCTAAATGATGATGAGGGATACAATCATACAAAAAACTTTCTTTCTAGTTCAGCACCCTGTAAGCTGGAGTTCAGCAACCAGTGATACGTGTTGCCTACTATACAACCAGGACTTTTTTAATTTTAAAGAATGATCCTGTAAAATGAGACACTGAAATGGGAGAGGGTTTAGCTAGATCCAGCAAACGCGGAAAACAGCAAATTTTAGTATTTGACTGTTGAACTATGGAACGTGGTGGTCACCCATTCGCCTATTGACCAGCCTCGGCGTTGCTTCGTCATGTCCATTCTGCTACTTTTCTTGCCTGTACCTGTCTAAAATCGTATTACCGTATGAGAAAACTGTTAACAACCTAACTTAATGATAGAAACTGTAATTAGTGATCGTATTACGATAAACGTAATTCTACTTTTAGTTTCAATTTTATTTTATTGTTTATTTTTATACAAATGAGATATACTTTTTTTACTACAAAAATGTCGATAAGACTACGTAGTATTGGCAGTTTTGAAATCTGCGCTACTTCTATTTCTCTCTTTCTAAGGTATTAAGTGAAAAATCTCATTTCGTTTTGCCACATTCATCTGTATATATTTCAAGCCTGTTTCTGAGAAAGTGCCTCTTCGAAAGCGTGCACAATTGCTCACGTCATTTCTCATCCATTCGGAGACGACGCTTACCAAATTGTTATGAGTGCCATGCGCAAAATGTGCACACTTGACTTTTTTTCGTGCTTGACAATTCCGCTGAGATTGAAGAATTCCCCCTAAGTGAGAACATTGCATTGATAACTAAAAATTTATGTGAATGCGTGAAAGCTGTCATAAAAGACATGGTTTCTATTGAGTATTGGATACCATTGTTACGATGCAACCCAATGTGTTAAAGATTTGTTCATGACTCTTTGGTAGCAATGTATTCATAACAAACAATGACAACGACAACAGCAACGGCAACGGCAGCACCAGCAGTAACAACAACGACGACGACGACGACGACGAGAACAACAACGGGCGTTGAAATTGCTCGAAATGAGGGCATTACGGATGCATGTTCCATTGAACAAATTCTTAGATATAATAGGAAAGAAGCTGATAAATTTATCAAAGTACCGTGTTTGAGAACAGTGTAAAATAATGAACTTCTTGCAGGAAACCCATCTGAAACAAGTGTAGTTATAACCACCCACTAAAATGCCTTTAAGCAGATACAGCATTTTTATAGCAATAAAGAATTTTATTATTATTATTATTATTATTATTATTATTATTATTATTATTATTATTATTATTATTATTATTATTATTATTATTATTATTATTATTATTATTATTATTATTATCTCGTGACCTCGTGCTTAACAGAGGTAGCAAATCGTTTAGATATAGAATAGAGCTATTTCGGTATAATAATAACAACACAACAACAACAACAATAACAACAACAGCAACAGTGATGATAATATATCAATACAACAATTTCATACCGTTTCGGTTCGTCTAGTGCATAAGTGACCGCGTGTTAAAAAGAGCGGCAAATAAGCAATATTATTAGTTTAGTCTTAGTAATAGCAATGTGCTCTACTTTGAAGACACATTCTTTCGCGCTTGATTGATCATTATCCGATGCTTGGAGAGACTATAATAAAAAACGCTGCGTCCTGTTCTTCATAGTGTGCTTGACATTTACACGTGTAATGATGTGTAGTAAATCATAGTACAAGGCCCTGGCTTGATGTCAAGGGCTTGCTTTTCCACACATTTTTATCATGTACAATAAACGCTATCTACGCTAGACAGTATATAGGCAAACAGCTGAATATTAGGATAAACAACATATAGAAAAGACAAATTAGCTATAATTGTTTCAATTGTAAAATTATTTTAAAGGTATAGCGAAGCTAGAAGCCATACGGTATTTCTAGGATGTCACTACTGTCGTGTTATCTAAAGTTGCTGATGGATTAACAAAGGAGGAAATGAAAGAAAAAAGGAAGAAAGCAACGAAGAGCGGTAGAAAAACAAAGAAAAAAGCAAAGCAGAAAAAGAAGAAAAGAAATAAGAAAGGCAGAGGTAAAGAAATAAAAAGAAGAAGACAGAGAAAAAGAGGGATGTAGTAAAAAGGTAGTAGTAAAAAGAAAGAACAAGTGAGAAAGGAGCAAACGAAAGAAGAAGGAATGACACGAATAACAAGGATATAGAAAAACAAAAGGAAAAGGGAAAAGCGAAAAAACAAAGGGAAAAGAAACAATGGTTACCGATAAACTCTTGCTACATAGTTGAAATGTGACTATTGCTTTTGCTTTTGATTTCTTATTTTGTTTTTGTCAGGCAGTATTATACTGCTCAGATGTAGGTCTTGTAACGTTACGCAATCACTCCTCCTGCTGTATCCTTCTAATTTTACAGCTGTACTGAATTTTATTCACTGTTGGATTTGTTTGTGGGCTATCGTTATTGCGGGTTAACATGTGAATTTCAATTTTAACCGTTTTCAATAAACAAACAGCACTGTACATATACACTGTGCGCTAAAAGCTGCTTCTTGAGCTTATATAATAAAAAGGCGCTGAAGTAGAGTTTTTGCTTTTCTCATTTGATCTCCTAGATAGATACTGGATCAAAGCTACTGGATTTTAATTCCAAACTTGCTGTGGAAATCAAAAAGCTCAATGCATCAACACTAAAAGCACATCCGGCGATTAACACGCATTAAATGATGTTGACTTTTTTCTAAAGTAAACAAAGCTTTCAAGTGCTAAAAAGCATTTTCAGTGATTGGATGTGAGAGGTCTTTCAAGGAAGATACTAGAATAGGCCGTCCTACAGCTTAGAACGGCACAGTTAAAAAAAGATGGCGAAATCGTGCAAAATGTGGTTTTTGTAATCTATGAGCTTCATGCACCCTTTGATCTTTGAGTTAACACACGGAGTTCAAGTCACAGAATAACGATTCTGTGGTGCGAGTCTTCTTTATTCCATTTATCATACTGCATACTATCATACTATCAAGATGTTCAAGACATACTCTATAGTTTAAAGCAAATTTGACTTTGCCTTTGAAAATGAAACCAGACAGCAAAATTCGCCAACTACTTCGCCACAGGTGATCAAAGGATTCATATAAACTCACGAAAGCAATGCCGATTTAGATAGTCTGAAAAATTCTAGGCTCGAACCAAATACCCTTTGCTGCCCGGGCAGCTATATTAACATTACACCACAGAAGTACCTGATTATTCTGACTCAGAAATTTACCCTAGGTTTGACAGGTCTACTAGAACTTATTTGAACATAATAGACATCATTGGGCCAACACTTGAACTACAGCTGAAAAGGCTGACAACTTTTCCAGAAATCTTTGGTGTTTTGCTTTTCTGCGCTTCTTCGAAATTTATTGGTCATTTAGCTAATTCAACTGTCGAATTTGTTTAAAGGACACATACCTTATCTGCATATGTTTGCCATATCTATATTCGTATTACCAAAAGAACTGAAACCCTATTCTTTGTTTATGTGTAGCTAACAGCATGTTCTGGTTATCTTCAATAAACAGGGTTGTTAGCTTGTCATACAAACTAGTCAACTCACAATATTACGAAGAAAAGTTACGGCATGAAAATTGATTTATTATACGAAAATAGCAGTTGGAAAATAAGTTGACAGCGTTCTGAGAGGGCAACCACCGAGTAGTTAGTAGGGGTGCTAACATTTCTGACAATTAGATTTTGTGGTCACAGACAGCTGTTGCAAAATTGTTTCGAAATTTGTGGAAGGTGATATTTAATCAAAATTATTTCAACCGTCTTGACACATTTGCATTTGCAACTCAAACAATAAACTATTTATGATGCTGTATATTGCATGTAATCTGCCAAGATAAAGTAATAAAGTAATCGGTCTGTTGTGTTACGCAAATTTGTAGTAAATATCGCAAGAAATAAAAACTGCCGTGCTCTGCGCATGTTGTGTGTGGTTTCTATATGTGATACATCGTGTTCATAACCAATTCAAATAACGTATATCAATGTGTATGGGATATTAAATTTAATTTTTGCTCTGTGAGGATTTTTGTTAGTTATAATTAACTGTAGTTGTTTCAAAATCATAACAAATTTTGTTGAGGGCTTGGTGTCTAAACTAGCCGTTTTCTTTCTTCAAGTTTGTCTTTGGATTTGAGGATTATCTGTATTTTTGATGAATAAGCTTTTCAAGATTGACTTAGTAACAAACGCGATAGTTGTAATCCTCACACTCAACGACAAATATGAAGAAAATATTTCTTAGATACTATGACAACATGAGAGCAATCAGACTGTGAAAATTTCACAAACAAGAACATAACTTACTAAAAATGTAAAGATTATAAAATCCTCATATCGAACGAACGTAGTTTTTAAATTCGGTGTCATGCTTGAAGAATATAAATCTTTAGACTCCAAATAGAGACCACGATATTTTCTAACATTACGTGGCAAATATCAAGAACACAATTTTCTGACTACTGGTAAATACAAAGAACATAATCATCAGACTAAGAGGCACATATAGAACAAAGACGCTAAAGCTCGACAACATTCAACAACAACAAAAGTCTAAGATCTACACAGGCTAAATTACGTAATTAGTCGGATAAACTCGCTAATTACAAATCGCCAACAAAGCTTATTCCAACAGCATTTTGATAAAAGCTCAAAAGACGCTACATTTCGCACCAACGACAAAATTACAATTCCTTTGATACTTTCTTTGCAGTGGTGTGTTTGATGCAAATACTGTACAAAGCTCTGAAAGTCAACATCCGTGCAATAATTATCAGCAGGTGGCTGGACTGCGCCGAGTACTAATGGGAATCTTCGTTTTTTCATCACCCTCAGAGATAGGCGCCGACAACAGGCTGTTATGCTTGCCGCCGCTGCTGACCGGATTCATTTTTCTGGAAGCCAGAGTAGCAGCTAATCAGCGTGGCACATTGTAAGCAGTCGCTAGTTAGATGCAGATGTGGCTGGAATTCCTCGGTAAAAGCCAGAAGTAAAGACGTGATAATCTGACGACGTCTTGACATGCATCTAGTTGACAAGCCGGATGAGCCAGTTTAACAAGATACAAGAGCTAATTTTGTTTGAGGTTTCGTTATTAATAGCTGGCTGATAAAATCTGATATGGCGTCGGGAACGTACGACGCAATGACATTTTTTGATTTTGAAACCATGAACTTTTTTTCAAAAGAACTTGCACCTGTAAAATGGGCTGTAAACTTCACAACAACACAGGTATTCTAAAATGGGACTGTGGCCAATAAGGAAAGCATTTTAATTACGATTAAAACACAACGCTATTTTTCACCCATAACAAGCCTCAAAACGAGTTGCAGAAGATGACAACAGTATTGAAAAGAAGACTTGAGGCTAAAACTACGCTAGCTTTAGTAGAACCTTACTACAAACATGCTAATTCGCTCAATGAGTTTTCTTTTATGGTGCAAAACACCCAAAGTGAAATACAAAAAAGTAGGATAAAATAAGAATAGAATAGAATAGAATAGAATAGAATAGAATAGAATAGAATAGAATAGAATAGAATAGAATAGAATAGAATAGAATAGAACAGAACAGAACAGAACAGAACAGAATAGAATAGAATAGAATAGAATAGAATAGAATAGAATACAGGATTTGAAAAGGTGTAATGGAATATAATGGAACAGAATGGAACAGAACAGGGCAGAGCAGGACTAGAACAGCATAGCACAGCACAATATAGCACAGCACAGAGCAGAGCACATCTCAGCAATACAATGCGGAACAGAACAACAGAAGAGAACAGAATAAAATAAAACAAAATAAATCGCCACAAAGACGCTTTCCAGGTCCGTTCATTTAAAATCTAATTAATTGGGTTAATGGGATAATGGGGAATAAAAGAGAACCGTCCATTTAGCTTTTGCGCATTACACTCAGAGGATTCAAAATGAACTAAGCTGCTATACAAACTGCACCACGACGTTCTGAGCAAACAATATAACCGCTAAGCAAAAGGTCTTTAGAGATGTGTGGCTTCATTCAAGGGCGTGTGACCTGCCAGATGTGACTCCTTGAGAACCTCTTCCATACGTACTGTACAACTTCCACTCATTACATAACACCTAGTAGTGTTGCGACGAAACTGGAGTAGTGGCGAGGCAAAATATTTGTTTTCAGACAGTGACAGAGTTTGGAAACATCACATATTTTCATTCCATTATTAAATGCGTGTTGGATTGCTTTTGATTGTTTTTATTCATTTCGTAGGTGCGGTATCAATAAGTCATCATCCATGAGAATTAAGAATGCCTGTGCGCGCTCGTAAATTCGATAACTAGTTTGAACAATTTATTGCTTCTGAGAACACAGCTGTTTTATTATATTACAATGCAACCCGTTAGCTTACATTCTAAGGCAGTTAAAAAAGTTAAATAAACAACAGGTAAATTGTTGTTTTATTTGGTCGAAATTTGTCTTATAACATGCTTATAAATTTTTCCCAAAATTGCACAATATTTCCCGGCCATCTGTAGACAAAAATGTTTTCTGGAGAGTGGATATCATCTTTAGTTTCCACTTTGGAAAATCTCAACTGATATACAATGAAAGATTTTAGAACAATGTCTTGGTAGCAGTAGCGTAACTACGTCTTTATGCAGTTATTATAATTTTGGACAGCCCTGTGACAAAGCTATCACTTCCTTTCTACCTGGTATATTCGTTTTTTTCTTGTACAATGATCTTTTTGGTTTTGAGACACCAGATGATAGCAAAATCTGTTAGACGCTTAGGCTTAATGATATGTTTGCATGCTATCTTAGCGTTGATATTTCACTAAAGTTAGTGAGGTCAGTCACAGGCAATGCGAGAGTCAACAATACTCGTCTTATCTTACCAAGCAAGGAATTTCAAAGAGGAGGACGCTGTGTATCTAAGTTATTGGCTTCCTAATTGCGCCCACAATGGCACAATTGACCCAGTGAAAGCGCGCGTACAGTTGTGCGGCGGTGCTGGCATTGAAGTTTAGGATAGTTAATAAAGGGATGACAATCATTCGTTGATAGACCTAATTCACTCGAACGGAGAATACGCAGCGGGCGAAATCACATTTATTGGATCTTAAAGTGGATCCAAAATGAAATGTTGTGGGGTAAGTGACCACAAGCGACTGCGTGGCTTTTGAAGACGAGCACAATGGCTCTAGAATGATCATGATTCAGTTTTAAGTAGTTTTGTTTAAACACTGAAATTACTTGTTCATTACTTGTCCATAACTTCTGGCAGCGCTGCGAGGTTCTCTTCTTGATCCGCTACGCCTCGCTTTTCAAGTCCGCGTTGTCAACTTGAAGTGAGAAGTAAATCTCTGCAGAGGAAAAAACTTTATCAGGGCAACAAAGCAGTAAAGTATTATTTATTTTCCAATCTGGCATCTGTCAGTTGTTGGTCAGGACCGATAGCTAATCGCAAGATGATCCTTAGTTTTCAAGCTTGGAAACAACAATTTTTTCAGATGTTGGCTTCTGATAAAAATATCAAGGTTTGAACTCGGGTGATTCAGAGATTAATAACTTTCCTCAGTGTTACAATATTAGAATGCAACAGCAAATCGTAATATCTGTAATATACCATTTTTAAAATTAACAAAATAGTATACAAACTGTTTTTCCTCTCCTTTACTAAATAAAGGAGAATCTTTCCTTAATAAAAGAAAGGAAAAAGCAGTGTCTTTTAGTAAAACCCGATGCTCATTGTCCGGCATTAGCTCATGTACGATATTAACCCATTTTACACTGGTTGCTATTCTTTTATTCGAACTAAGGAAAAGCGAAAAACTTGTTACTAATTTGTTACGAAGTAGTCACAGTCTTACGACATTTCGAATGTCTCAGCATTTAGTTAAGCAACACAAAGGCTGGTCAGTAAACGGGTGGGTGATTGCCAGGCTTAATACACCTCAGGGAAGTTTTATTCACCATACTGATTGTTGCTGTTTCGAAATTCTTACGAAGCCATACCACTAGTATAGCGAGAGATCATCAAAAAAAGAATGCATCAACAGCCATAGAAATTATAAAACCACACCCCCTGAACCCCCCAAAAATTAAAAAAAAATAGTATTGTGAATATTTGCTTGTATGCCTTTTATAATGTGTTTTTTGACAATTTTTAGGGGGAAGTTTGGTTCTATAGCTCTTTATTGTATCGATGGCTATCAATGTTGTGTTTTTTCAACATTTTCTGTAAGTGCATTCGTTTTTGATGATATACCACTGTCCAAGTGGAATGACTTCTATAGAATTTTACTTGTATGTATGTGTGTGTGTGTGTGTGTGCGTGCGTGCGTGCGTGCGTGCGTGCGTGTGTGTGTGCGTGTGTGGATGTGTGTGTGTGGTGTGTGTGTGTGGTGTGTGTGTGTGCTTGTGTGCGTGAGTGCGTTTGTATGGCCTTTGTTTATAGTTTATGCTTGTTTGTAGTACATGATTTGTTGCTGCTGTTATCGCTCATGCTGGGTTTTCATTCTGTTATTATTTGCTATTAGTATCTAAACTACTGCACGTTTCGCTGTGTTATAATTTCATTTTCTAAATTAACTCCATTCTGTGTTTGTTGGTAAGTTTTATTCTGCTGAGGACAGACGAAATTTCTAGAATAAATTTTATGCTTATATTTAGTGTTTTGTTGGCGTTATTATTTCTTATTTAGCTAAAAACTCTAAAAAATTGGTTTTGGTTTCTGTTCAAAACAGAAATTAATTGAACGACTTCGTTTGTAAATAGAATAAATTAATGATCCTTTTCACGTAAACGATGACTAATAAATTGCGGTATGGCTTGATAAAGTGTTTTGCAAGAGTAATTAAGTTTTAACCACAGAAGAATCAATTTTATCGCTGTGTGTTCAATTGCAGTGATAACTAATTGATGTGTCTATGGTTTCCATGATGCAAGATCTATATATATGACAGTGCCGTGAAGTGTCGCATTTCCACTAAATACCTAACGGAAGTGACCGTTCCATGGCGATAACTCCTTGTCTACTGTGATTATACCGTACACAAGATCTCATTCTATCCAGGGAGCTCCTCTTACGAACTGCAGTAATTAGTTCTCCTGAGAAAGTGTGAGGCGTGTTGCTCACGTATTGTGTTACAAGTGATTTAGACACTGAAAGAAAAAGAAGGCAAGACCGTATACGTGGTTATGGAGTTACAAGTCTAAGTGACGTATATAGCAAGAAAGTGAGGTAGATGATCCAACATTAAACTAATAAGTTGGTTGGGCCGCTAGCGTAAGACTTCAGACGCAAGCTAGACATTGCCTCGCTTTCTAACTGGAACAGCAATGTTTTAAATTCTAGAATCACAGCATAGTGTAATAGATGCATATTTTGGCGCAAACTAATTTCTCATAATTGTATCCGGTGCGCTCATCTGATGGCCCACCCCTCGGATTAGATAGTTGATCTCGATAGTGCACTTGGAATCCAGTTTAGACTCCGTTCAACTTCTTCTTCATTTATAGTTAAGTGTTATATTTTTAGCACATTATAGCTCAACTTGATGTTTACGTATATTCATTTTGCACGCTTAAATGGCGTTTGTGAAATTACGCATGCGGATGCGGACGCGTTTCCATCTATGGTAATGCGGAATAGCTTGCGGAAAAAATTAATAAAATTGGCTGCACAAAAACGCATCCGCAGCTGCATAAACGGGTGCATTGAAACAAATATAATATTAACCGATTTTATCTATTCTACACACCCAAAACGCATCCGCATCCGCAAGTTGCATAAACGTCACTTTCCTCCTTGCTCAATCTACCGACTGCTGTAGGCCTACCATAAGTTTTGACAAAGTATCACATTTCTTATGCTTTTTACGTTTTCCGTGTCCTTTCAGGGTTCAACTACTTCTGCTGCATCTTAGGTTACGCCCAGCCTTAGTGTGATCAAACCATTAAATCTGGTCGGCCGTAAGTAAACATACTTTTGCCGACGAATCGTGATTCCTTGACTCATAGTTCCCTGCATTGTCTTCCACCTGATGGTCGCTCCTTGAAAGTCATCTTTGCATATAGGCTGTCGATGCTTTTGCTAAGGGTCGGTTCACGTAACAGTATACATGGTACTGTTGGCTCACCGACCTGGTGGCATCATAGTCAAAACTCAACATTTTGCACGGTTCAGTGTGTCAACCAAAGTGCTTTCACTATGTAAATGATGTAAATTGATATCAAAATTAGTACCAAGAAAATAAAACTTGAAACACGAGAATTGCTGCGCAGAAAAATGGTGGCAGCTTACTAATCAGCCACATACCTCCAATCCTCAGGCTCAGAGAGGCAGGAGGTACTAATACATGATTTGGGGTTTGGAACTCCACATTTTTGATATTTGGAGTAGTTGTCCTTTAATGTACGACTTAACTTAATTGGGCTGGCTTTCTATACTTCTTAGCAAAGTAAAAGTAAAGGTGGTGGGAAGACACCTGCAGTGCAGTATATTACGCGGAAACATGTTGCGCTATTCTTTATAGGGTTTGACAAGACTGTCAGACTGCGTGTTACATACATACATATATCTATTGAATACTCCTTCAAATAAAACTGCATCTTGCCAGTCTTCTCATTTCTATTCATCTTCTATAATTAGTACGCTACTCAGGGAGTCCTATCATTGCTACTAACTAAGCTTATTTAAGTTAATGCAACATCGCTAATGTACTCTTATAATAAAGCATCTTCGACTTAAACTGGAAACTGTCTCTATACAAGCCTATATAGAGGTCTCATTGACCTAATGGCATATTTCCTGTTTTGGATTTTGGCGAGCATAATGTTTTAATTAAAGCGTAACATTAATTCGTTAAATTCGTTAATTCAGTAAAGTTTAGGAATGTTGCTAGTTTTAATGAAATTGATTTTTTTGTACTGTGAACTCTTCTGGACACGTTTAATGGTGAATGGGTAATACAGGGCTTTTGTGATAATGAAGTAAAAGAGATGTTGCTAAGACTGCTAATCAACTAAATGTTACATTACTTGACTTTCTGTATACAGACACTAGTTATAAATGTTACTAATTACTAATCAATATAATTCATTAAATTTTGTACAGTTGAACTAGTTTAATATTGCAATTGTGTAAAATGTGATATTTACTCTTTTGCGAAATAAATAAAGATATGAAAGATATAAAGATATAAATAATATAATGTAATATATATATATAATGTACATGTATATAATAAGTGTGAGATTATGACATAGTTATTTCGCACTTATGCTAGTAATTTGCATGAGAAACTACATTGTTAAATTCTATTAGTTAACGTTTAAACAAAGAATGAAAGTGTTGCGAAGCTATTGAATAGGCACTGATTTGCATATTACTATGTAATGGTCGCAGAGCAAATTCCGACCGCCTTTGTTTGGCATTATTTCCTTCTTTTTCTTCTTCCTCTATCCGCTTTTCTCTCTCGTTTTCTCTCTTTCTTACACTCACCTCTCTCTCTCTCTCTCTCTCTCTCTCTCTCTCTCTCTCTCTCTCTCTCTCTCTCTCTCTCTCTCTCTCTCTCTCTTTCTGACCAAATGACAAAAAAAACACGATAAGCTGTGACCAACAGTAGATCAGAAAAATGATGCTTCGTTTCGGTTAACATGATTTACCTCATGGATAAAAGACCGCGCCACTGTTTTGTTGATCATTGCTTGCGAGGCTTCCAAAACCTTTTCAACCTTCCAGAAATCAGAAGAAACCCTTGTAGTAGTTCCGTTGACATTACTATTGAGCTGAGAAAAGTACGCTGCTTATATAGTATTTATAGTAAGCTTGCATTTGTCAACGTCTCGGAACTAATTTAACATCCAATGTCCAGGAAATTAAGAAGCATCATCTAAATGAAAGCAGTTATCGAGGCAGGTAGCACAGCTGCTGCAAAAAGATGATCGTTTACACTAATTAGCAGAAACTGGTGCAATAATTAGTGGAAATTGGTAGTACAGCATTACATCCGCCTTCCGCAATACATACCATATAATTAACATATAAGTATATACGGTCATAATTATACTGATTTTTGAAAAGGTTCACAGGATTTCCGTTTGCTGCAAAATACTTTCAGTTAAGAAAATTATCCCACACAATGACTCTAGACTCTAGACGCCTAACAAACGTTAGAATTTAGGTGTTTCTCAATCTTGAACAATGCATTTCTGTTGTAGAAGATAGTGATAATTTAAGTGGAAATATTGCGTTTAAAATCAAGCAGCGTTTAACATAAAACAACAACGAAACATACTGAAATTCTAATTCTTCAATTCACCTAGATAAGTATGGTTGATCTAACAAACGTCATTGTAAAATGCTGAGAAGTAATAACGTATTACGTTATAACGTTGCTAAAAGACAAAAGAAACCACCGAAAATATTTACAGGTACTTTGATTGGTAGCGAGAAAAAAGGTTGTAGTATGAGATTTATTTACAGCCGCGCTTGAGCCTTCCCTTTTTAAACGGCAGTTCTTCCATCAATGGCGTCGTTCATCGACTGAAGAAAGCCAGGGCATTGTCAATTTCTGGCAAAAGTATAATAAGTTTTTACAAAAAATTAGAGCGGCAATTTCGTAATATTTTTGCATTGGTATTAGGTAAGTTGCAGAAGTCTGAATTAGTTTAAGTAGCGCCACAATGCGCTTAGGAACATATCACAAAGTTCGCCCGTTATGTCATGATTTTCTGAAAATTTCTATACAGTGTCAATGTCAATATAAGATAATTGCAATAATTTTCTGATTTTGAACGAAAAGTAAAGTTAACCGAACAGGCTAAGTGACGTGTCCTTTCCTTTAAATAAAACTAAATTCACCGAAGTATTTAAAATGTATACAGATATCAAGTAAGTAAGAAGTTGCGGTGCATATACAACAACTACAAGTTCCACCACAGATTTAGTCTTAAATAGAAAGCAAATTCATACTCATACTCATAATAGTAAGCTTGTTCAAAAAAACAAGTTTTTAGACAGTTTTTAAACATGGCGAAAATAATGTTGTTTTAATTACTTGCACAAACATTTATTGCGTAAACCAAGTTCCCAGTTTTAAGATATAGAATTTATAAACAACAATAAAAATATAAAAGTTTCCGCTTCGAGACGTTGCTACCACCATGACAGCACTTTGGTGATACCAAGTGCTGTCACCAAACAAATTCTTCATACTTGACTAAATCTACAGCCAGAACAATAATTCAAGCTTTTACTTTAGTCATCTAGACTATTGGTATAGTTTCTTGTACTAACTAAGTAGCTAACTAACAATTGAAAAAATTACAAGTACTTCAGAATTCTGCTGGTAGAATCATAACATGTATATCTCAATTTATTGAAAAAACGACCGACAAACATTGCCAGTGTGGCTAACTATCTAAGCATGTAACAAATAAACAAAAACCTACTAAGTGTCCAGTATAGGCTTTAATCTAATAACCGACCTACTAACTGACCGACTGACCAATCAACAGAAAAATCGACTTAGCAATTAATCAACCAGCCCAGTACCAGCCTCTTCAACCAGCTGTTTTCAACGCAAACAAAAACCTTTGACGTTCTACAGCAGCCAAGTCTGCATAGAAACCCCACTCCAGAAATGATTACGGCAGAATGAAACCCCCTCCCGTTGTAATTCAAAGAGAAGCCATGCTTGCCGGCTCGTTACTTGATTAGTTACGTAATTCTGGACGTGCTCTTGACTATTATCCCATTCTAAACCTCACCAATCAATTTTCTCATCCTGTATATACATAAAGCGATTACAAGCCTTCCCTCATTACTACGTCTAAAGTTTCCTACTTAAGGGTGTCCCTTTCACTAACAGGACATCATTATTACAACCTTGCCTTCTGCATTGTACTAGTACAGTATGTTTTCTCAATTACGCCAGTTTCCTTATATTAGGCAAATTAAAACCGTTTTCACAAGGTTTACAAAATCAAAAAGATGACTTTCGAAAAATACGGGAGATTTAGGTATTTTAATCGAAAATAT
The DNA here is from genome assembly GCA_030141605.1 of Tubiluchus corallicola. NCBI lineage: Eukaryota > Metazoa > Priapulida > Priapulimorpha > Priapulimorphida > Tubiluchidae > Tubiluchus > Tubiluchus corallicola. The sequence continues at coordinate 175,470 of JAQGDQ010000129.1, read as the reverse complement.
TTAATTACTTAGAGCGATATACCTGGCTTGCATCTCATGTTTTCTATCTTTACGACTCGCTTTTAATTTGCTAATGGCATGTTTCAATTATCATCTTGTCCAGGTAAAATTTCACAGTCACAATGCCACGTAAAACGAAAGTAATTATATGAAGAAGCCACGTCTGTTGTTCACGATTGTCATGAAAAGAGAAGAAACCCCTAGGGTGTAAGAAATACTAGTAACGTAGTACTAAAAAATTTCCTGTTGCTATTTGCAATTAATGAACTTGCCCACTGTGAGTAGATGCATTGGTATTCAACTTTCTGAACCTGATTATGAAACTGTAGACGAGTAAAAGGTTAAACAGGATGATTTTTCATATACTACCCCATTTTCGAGTCCGATAAGAAGTATATATTTTAACACCATTAATACTGCAAAAGCGTTTGTGATAATTAAATAATAGATTAAAAACTTAATCAACGGCCTGCGAGCCCATCGCAAACTAACGTAATTTTCAATAGCAGAAATATTTCGCGAGCGTGTTGCACTTGCTTGCGAAAGCGAAAATTGAGGTACAGTGTTACTGTAAGATATTTATTGTGTTGTACTAAAACTATGCATGTTTTAAGAAAAAATTCAAATTTCAAATTTACTGCTGTACTCACGCTTGAGCTGTCCAGCGTGTGTAGTTCGTCAGAAACTAACACATCTGAACTGAGAAGTACAGCACCTGTTTTTGTGCAATGCGTTTCCGAAATGCAGACGCTAGTGCCCGTCTAACTAGTGAATTACGAAATGCATGTAACAGCGAAGAACTAGTGGCGCGAACTCGAAATCGTGTTTGTGTGGTAACAATTAGTTCACGTAAGTCATTTATGCAAAAATAGTACGTTTCTTTCAATATTTTGAAGAGTAGATTGTTTTGACTTAAAGTTTAAAATTGGGGGTCCGGTTTTGCTTTAAGATGATTTAATATCGGTCTAATAAGCATAATTTGTGCTAAAAGGTGAATTGAACCTTTAATTTGTTTGCAGAAATTTATCTCATCAGCCACTTGGCTTTAACAGCTTCTTAGCTGTAACAATGCAGTGTTTTTTACATCCAAGAATGGTTAGTACTTACATGTGTTGTTTTTGTTATTCTTGTGGACAATTTGTTTTTAAGTCACGGTTCACGGTTCGTTTGGATCACATTACATGCTGCATTCTAGAATATTATAGCTGTAGTTTACTTTAAGCGTGTTTGAGATTACGCTGAATGAAAATGAACTGGACAACTTGAACTTCGCAAAAGTTGCCAAGAGGAAGCTCAGTAAATGACCTTTCACTTTTAGTTGCTAAAATTGAACAAACAGCTGGTCAACTTTTTTAACTGCAATTAAGATTGCAGCTACTTACCGGATTTTGATAAAACTAAAAACATAACATTCATTTTTTCAAGCTTTCTTTAACGGTGTTCCCAAAATCCGCAAATCCGCTACAAAGTTATTGGCATTTAACTATTTCCACGTACCGGTTACCAAGCTGGTCGACCGACCGGCAGCCGAGTTGTTTTCTGAAAATCTCCGCAAATGTTTTTGTCTGTTTTGCATTCTAACCTACTGCTAAGATTTTATGTGAAAAATGTCTGCGTTTTGAATGATTTTGAACTTCAGTCCTTCCCCGCTGGTAAAATAGCGTTAGTTGCATACAACAGCGATGGTTATAATAATCTCACGTAATCCGTAGAAAATTTTGCCATTGGAGTGTCATTCATGCAATTGCCTTTGAAATCATTTTTACATTACAATGTGACAATGATAGTGCACATTAAATCATTGTGACAATTCCGTAACTTAATATAACATTGACTGATCTTCTCTGTAATTTTTTTGCAGTAAATGTTAATATTTTACAAGTATAATAAAGTTGTTGAACATTATCATACTTTTAGTTAGGTATCCTTATCCCCAAAGCTACATTCACTTCAGACAGTTTATTATGACTGTCATTGACAGACAGCGTTCTATTCAGCTACCAGGTCTGCGTTAATAAGCACTGCTGCCTTACTGAAGCAGCTTATCATAGCCGCATAATAGCTGTGAATCTCGAAGGGGTTAAGAACTTAAAGATTTGTAAGATTTGCGGGCTTTCAAATTCGTTCTTAGGAGGTAATTTCGCAATATGATCTTCTCTAACAAAATTGAACTACAGACTTACAAGAAGGATTGGATGCATGATATTTAGACGTTACCTCGTACACAATTAATACAATAACATCATATTTGCACAGCCATCTTATATTTGCAATATGACATTATTAATATCCTACGGTAATAAGTGCGTCTGAGTTAAACCTCACAGACCAGTTCTTCTTTCAAAACAAGAAAAAACACAGAAACAAAGAATTAGGTTTATTAAAAGAGCGCGAATAAATCAAGGTTACAATTGAAAACATTGGAGATAAGAACAGATTTATTGCAAATAGAAAAATGAGGTAGACTTTAATGAAACAGTCACACGTAGTGGTGCAAACCATCTTTAGAATATTTTAAATTTTACTAATACTGCAGCTAAATCAGGTTTTCAGTGGAACTGCCACACCATCCGATGTAGTTTTAATAAACCCCAGAACGGTATTAACACATTATGTGCGACGCAAGAATTCATTCCTTTGCGTCAGCTGCGTATCAACCTAGTAAATATTAGATGCATGAGATGTATGTGGGTCACGACTGTATTCGCTTATTGTCAACCACTTCAGAAAATGATAGAAAATATAATTTTGCCAGTTGTTATAAGATTATTCTTTGTTATGGATGTCTGGTACCAGGTCGTACCAGTGGCAAGTGGCAAGGAATTGACCGTAAGGAGACAGTTTCATCTTCACCTTTTCTGGGTGGCAGCTCTACTTAATGTACTTAATGACTATGTTCTGAAGGTAGAGCACTCCAGGTAAGTAGTTACCGTGCTTCACGAACTTCACGAAAATGTATATATTAACCACAATGACGACGATGACGGCACAACAACAGCAACAACAATAAAAATAACATCATCATCATCATCAACGACGACGACGACATTTATAGTAATTTGTAAATTATATTGTTTAAATCCAAATTACACTACTTACAATTATATGTATACGTTATTGTTATATGTTTGTATCCTTTGACTCCAATAGTTGAAGCATATAGGTCTCTTCTAGTGGCATCCGCTGTACTGTGTGTGTGTAACCTGCAAAGTAAATTGTTACAAATTATCGATTAATGAATAAGGCCTATATGATTTTGTGAAATGAAAACTACAACTGCTACGAAATAAAGTCCAGGTAGTGTTTTTATTTACCTTCGGCAATAGGTATACCTTATTTTAGTTGCACAATTTATATTTTCATTGTCTAGTATACATTTGTTTAACTAAGACGATTATGGGAGTATAAATAGTTACAATAAGCATTAAAAACTATATACAAAACTATGTGCACTAAAAAAACTAAAAACAGATACAGCAGACACACCCAGCTTAATGAAAATACAAGAGTACTACTCAAGGAGAAACCAATTTGCGCAGGTCGGTTTTCGACGAGAGATTCAGATGCCGATAGGCCTAAAGATAACCAATTCATAGTCTTTTGAATTAATCAGAATTTGACAGTATGAGACTACAATCAACACTGTATGAGGCGACAGACAACACCAGAACACTAAGATCTGGACGAAAACGTCTATCTTAAACAAACATAGCCTAAACTAATCCCATAGTTTCAGCCTAAATTAAGCGACGAGGACGATTAAATCAGCTTAATGAAGCTAACGAAATGGCAGACATTATCCATCCCAAGGATAGCCTAGAAACCACAGCCTGAGATCGTACAGAGCTCTAAAAGCCTTACCTGCTGAAGGCTTCCGTTGGGGTATTTTGAAGTTGAAAAGTACAAGTAACTGGTAACACAGACCTATCTAGATTTAGAAAAATGTTTTTTTCGTTGCATTTTGAATAAACAGTCAATGACACTAAAAACGTTTTAAAAGATGTAAACTTTAATCATTTATCTTTTAACAGGCACCTGTAATTAGTCTTGGCACTTTAAAATAAGATCCAAGTAAATTTCAAATATAAACTAAATAAAATAATTGTTCCCAAACAATAAATAAAATTAATACTATAGCAATGAGATCAAAGAAGCCACAATACGCGCATTGTCATTATCATTGTACGTTCTTGAAGTCTCCCCATCTAGATTTTTTAGGTCCTGTAAAATATTGTCTTGTGCAACCTCTTAAACATGAATGATGGTTAGGCGCTCTTGTTAGCCAACAGAGCGAAAAACTAGCAAAGCAATACAAAGATATATAAATCAGTCAAATATTGCTTGCACGTATTCAAAGCCTTTCAAATTATTTGCGCAAAAATCTCTTAGGTTTACAATGGCGGCGATTTGTGAATTGATTTCTGGGCGCAAGTTCCTACGTCTGCAAACCGATTAAGCCAACAAACTCGTACGTAAAAAATAATGTACTTGGAGAAACTTCTAATCAACTTTGGACAAAGAGCTCGCTGATTATTTTACTGGATTGCTAGGTAATCGTGTGAGGATAACAGTTACAATCCCCGGAATACCTTTCAAATCTTTAGTCGCAATGAAGTTATTGTTGTCGCCTGTAGGTGGTATAAAAAATGGAAACTGGCTTGATAGATCTTTGAGTCTATTGGGGAAAAAGAAATCCCATGATGATTGGACTATTACGCAAACAAGTTGAATAGACAGCTCAACAAATCATACGTTTGCTTGTTTGTTTTAACCGTTCTGATACTATTTTTTTATTCATTCATTTATTCACTCATTCATTTTGTTTACTGAAACTTATCATTAGTTCAGGTTGTTTATAGCTATGACAAAAACGTGCAACGCTAGATGTAGAGCTAGTTTAACTGGCACCAGAGTAAGCATCTTTGTACAAGTTGTAGAGATGACACTTAGCAAACGTAAAATAGCGTAAACTAGACATAGTGCAGCTCATTTTTAACTCACATACAAAAGGTACAGGTGGAATTTGTTACGTAGGTCTATGTAACACTCCTTTGCGGTTTCTTAGAGGACTATAAGACTACAAAATTCATTTATAATGGGCGGACAATTTAGGGCGTATATATGACCGACATTTTATGAGTCTTCTGTACTGCTTAAAAGAACTTCTGCAAATGGAATTGATAACAGGTCAACTCTTCAAAAACAAATATTGGGTAAAGCTAGTTGTTACCAAATCGATCTGTTTCTGGTCAAGAAAAAATAAAAAGATGCTTAATTTCCAGTTTCCATTAATTATTTGCGGTGCCAGTCTGTTGCCAATTAGACAAGTTACCCACATGTATTGGGCGAAACGTGACTTCTAACAAAAATAAACACAGTTCAAAATTAGGCCTGTATGTAAACTGCATACACAGCATCTTCTGTTCCAGATTTGACAGCTAATTACTTGTATATGCTACCACAGAATGTTGGCTTAAGTCTGAGTTAAAATAAATATTAGTCAAAACACGGCAACTGAAAATTCGTGTGCGAATTCACCCAGCATAACATAATGACATTAATACAGACAGAATAAAAAGAAACATACTTGGTTAGCCGCATTGAGATTGTAATTGTCCTAAAAATACAGGACCTATTGTAATGTATATTTGAAAAACATTGATTTTTTTGTACTAATTGTATCAGTTTGGTCACAACTAATTGTAATCCAAAAATGAGTCTTTTATTTTGTCTCTATTTTGTCTTTATTTCCCTCTGGTTATCGAAAAGGTTCAAAATGCAGCTCATGCAGATAAATTGTCTTTGTACAGAAGCGAATATGTGTGTGCTCTTTAGTAAAACAAAAGTTGATTACCATATTAACATCCAGTGACAGTTTTTTTATATTTTGTTATGTTGTGTTATATCCAATGTTTTGCAACAACTGAATAAATATGTAGCGTACAATTTATATGAATGAATATGTGGCGTACAATTTTTATCAAATCAAAACGTAGCGAGGAATGTAATTAATGTTCCTTGTAACGAATTTTGAGCAGGTTAAAGCAGCGCCTATTTCAGCTGAATAACCAAGAACAACGCCATAAAAGGTGATATATCCCTGCGGATTGTAACCAGGATTAGATTTATCAGGAACTAACAAAGGTTACTAATCTCGCAAATTCCTTACAAAATTGCATCAGAGAGACCGACGAAATATTGTTATTGATATCAGCAAAGCTGGGACGTGCTTCTAATATTGAAGTACCTCTCGCGGCACAGCCTAGGAGTACTTTCAACTCCCTTTGTTAGGCATTGATCTTGAGCAGTATATCACTAATACTTTCAAAACATTGCATTCTTTGTCTGAAAAGGTGGTTAATTGTAAAGTTTTTCATAAAACAAATTTATGGCTTTCAGAAGAGGTTTAGACCAGTTAAGTTCTGTGAAGTTCTAGTAAATGCACATGCAGCTTCATAAACTTCAATTTTCTTAAATAAATCCATGAACTTAACCAAGTTGCTTTTTTATGCACTAGACCTAATATTGGTGGTTTTTAATTATGCAAATATGAGCATATGATAAGTGATTATAATTATGTAAAGCAACGTAGTCACTAAAATGGCAAGTTCAAAAAAGCTCGAAAAAGTAGTTTATTTCCATATGCACAAATAGACACATTATGCAATATAATATATATTTTACATTATATTAAAAATTATTAAATTATTAAAATTGGAAAAAGGACTTCGTCCAACACTACATCTGTCTATTAATTATCATAATTTAAAGGCAATAAATGCTACTAAAATTGACCTGCTGATTAAAAGAGCAAGTGTACAAAAGCTGGAGATTAAAAAATACAGTGTAGTATTTGAGACAAGGCGGACTGTACAACGCTTATGTGTTATAACACGTGGCTGATCCTTCATGTATTTTAGTCAAATAATATTTTACGACAAGATTCGTTTGTTATTGCAGCTTATCGGGTAAACACAGCTGAGAAAAAAGTGTTACTTCGATTTCAGGTTTACTTTGTAGTAGTAGCACTCACGACAGTATTGACCAAATTGTAAAACAACAATTACTGCGGCTGTATAGCAAAATATTACATCGTATTAAATCGTTTTAGGTGGATTGCTTATATCATGAATATCTAAATATGAAGAAATAATCCTTGAGATAGATAGTATCACGCTTTACGGGGACTTGCTTAAACTTGCTTTAAAATGATATTTCCTTTGGTGCAGTTCTGCAGTTCGCAGGGCACTTACAGAAGACTAGAACACTTGTTTATAATATAGAACACCTTGTTGATCAGAATTTTATACTTATTACTTTACTATTTCGTCTGTTAAGGAATTTCATATGCTCACTATACGATTTCTAATGAAAAGCTTACATACATCTAATCTTGCAAAATTACTGAATTGCCGCCGCGGGGCTAAATTGGGAAGCAAATCAAAACGTATGCGTTGTCATCAAAGCGCTGGTTTGAGAGTTAAATGTAATACAGCTTACTATCATTATCCTAGTGCTACCATACAACTAACGCTGGTACCCACAAAATTGCTGAATTTACCAATAAATGAGTTAATAAATGAGTTAATTAGCACAATTACAGAAGACTGTACACAACTAAAATGGAATTCAACTCAGCTGTTTTGATTTCTTTTAATTATTAATGGCTTTGTATAGACTTGTAAGCTAAGATACTAGCAATTTTTACTGTGAGCCGACAAAATGTTCAACTGGCGAAATCTACGCTGGCGCGAATTGCGCACTGTCGGAATGTATCACTGGCGAATTAAGTTCACCTGGTGGAGAGTGCATTGTAGCAATAGGTATTGGCGAAGTGAGTGTCAAGCAGAGAAAATCCTACCAGCTAGGGAATTTTGGTTAAATAATTTTTCATGATTAGCTCGTTCGTACACGTTACAGTCTTACAGAGGTGAAAACAGCGCAGTATTTCGACATGGCACGTACTCATCAATTACCTAGATCTCTACATACGCAGTATGTACTGATTGAACATATTGACCACCTTAGCCTTACAAAATAACTAGGGGAATGACTTACATACGTAAGTAATTAAATAATTTAATCTAAAATGAACTAACTCGTCAAGAGTCGCACTTAGTCAAAGTAAAAATCTCTGCTTAATCAACTTGTGCTCAGTTTATATAGTTGAAATTGTTAAGGCCTATTTACACTATGTGTCCTAAACGTACGTCCGTAAGTCATAAAATCGTACGGTATGCACAGTTTACACCGTGAGTTTTGGACGTAAGCAAAAATTGCATCGTGTAAATACCGACTATTGAAAAATAAAACATTGAATGTGTCATTGTTGTTAGTAACATAATGACAGCTTAGTCATATCACACAATAAACCAGCTGTGCAATTGTAAATTTAATAATTATAAATTTATTATGAAACCCTTATAAATAAAAGATTAAAATAACAAAAGTTACTTCTATAATACAATTTTGTTTGTTGATATTAAATCATAATTATTCGGATAATCATAGGCGAACCAGCTAATAATTGTGTAGCCAAGCCTTCTGAAAATATTAGATTCAAAACAGATATCTAATTTCAAAATTGAAAGCTAACAACTAGAGTATATGCCTTACATTTCACTGTAATTTTTTCCACCGTTTGACACTCTGCAAGTCGGACATTCAACAAGAATGCCAGGTCGTACGCAACACATTGTGAATGGTCGTGCAAGGATCATTACTATGGATAATCTTCTGAGATGAGACACCGAACAGAGATGTCTTGAATGCGTAAACAACCTCCCTCTACGAAATGTCAAATTAAGGTCTCCTCTTAATGCCCAGTTAATTCTTTGGTCCATTTGGTAGTGTGACGGATAGAGCGAATTATCGGACACGAAATTTCGGAAAAATTCCTCCAACAAATGCCTTGAGCAAAAGTCTGCTTTTCTGAATTTATTTATGGCCGAGTACTGCGATGAAATCCAGCGCACCTGCTGTTAGATGAAGTACACCTGAGACTAACTTGCACCTATGCAGGCTTGATGGAAAACATCTGCAGTAGAGAAGCCATATCTTTCATTATATGAGCAGCAGCCATCACACTAGGCAAAGTAACATATGAAAGCTCACAACTCCAATGTTGACTGATCTATCATTCAAAGTCGTGGTAATGTTTGACATCCTTAGCGGGATTTTACAGTCTGGCTTGCTTCGATCAACATCAAAACAATCTTGTCTGAGATCTCACTTATTCACTTTCTTTCGACTCATTTGCCAGGCTTTCTGGCAACACAAAAAGCACCATAGTAATACGGCGTTACATATTTTTGCTGGTTTTTGCGTGGGACATTTTAAGTATTTTTTACAAACTATTTTACTAGTATTTTTGTGCAGTATTTGAGTACTACTGCTACTGCTGCTCTTGCTGCTTCTGTTACTGCTACTACTACTACTACTACTACTACTACTACTACTACTACTACTACTACTACTACTACTACTACTACTACTACTACTACTACTACTACTACTACTACTACTACTACTACTACTACTAGCGCCACTGCCAGCACAACCGCCATCACCACAACCGCCACCGCCGCCGCCGCTGATGCCACCACCGCCACCACCACTACTAGTAGTGCTGCCAGCACTATTAATATTACTACTGGACAACTATTCTGTCAGAACCGAATAACTGCCTATATTTGAAATGACTCTTTCAGGCTTGCCCACACCTGACATGTACTATGTGGAGGTTTTGGTTTCCAATTACTGTTGTACAGTACGGTATTTTGAACATAATACATCGCATATTTTTCAAGTTGAGCGGAGAAAAAAATTAAAAAGAAATTGTTGCCTCACTTTCAATAAGTCCCTGTTTGAGCAATTTTGAAAGTTTATACGACCATCTGATGCCTGCGGAAATCGTATCTAAGCTCTTTCGATTGCTGTAGTAGATGCAAGCAAGGATAAGCGAGCTCTGAGTCAGGGTTCTAACGACAGCAAGAGCAGAACACTGATACTCAGGGCATCACCCATCAAAGCTTAAAGTTCCACGGTTGCTCTCTTGGTTGCACGGTTCCACGGTTGAAAGTCGAAACTCTCTTGACAGGGCGCCAGTGTCAAACGGTTTTCACATCCAAAAGTATTCACTTTCAACACTTCCTAGTCCTTTTGACTTCCACCAAGTGTCCACACAAACATTATGAATTATGTTATGGTTACAACTCAAACATTATGAGTCTTGTGGTTATAACTTTTAGTTTTCAGAACTGATTTTACGAAATTTTGTAATCCCAAAAAGTTCATCGTTCATATAGACATAAATCCAAAATCACCTTAGCAGTAATCGCAGCAGGTATCAGACTCAGCAATCATACACATACTCTGATTTAGTTAATGCATCAATTGCATAAAGCTGCTGTACGAGAGGAAGTATCTCTCGAGTTTTGCTATTAGACTTCCGAAAAGTTTTTGATCACATTGATCATAACGTTTTATTAACAAAACTTAAATGTATGCAAGTTCCGAATATTTTACTAAATTGGCTATCTTACTTCCTTTCCCAACGTCGTCAAAGAACTAAAATTGGCTCAATTATTTCTGAATGGGAATTACTAAACCAGGTTCCCTAAGTGCGTCTGTTCATTACTATGATCAATGGTTTACACATAAAATGTGATGGTGTAAAGTATATTGATGACCTCTACTAACTAACTTAAAATTCAAACCGTTGCTAATCAGGCATTACAATGGGCAAACGTCAATCACCTAAACTTCAATATGTCTAAATTCAATGAAATGTCTGTGTCTTTCATGGCTAAGCCTTCTGATTCCTCCTATTACCGTCCCAAATTTGAAGATAAAAAGAGTTGATACAGTTAAACATTTAGGTGTACAAATAGCTAAAAATTTAACATGGAGCACCCATGTCCATTCAATTTACGCTAAAGCTTTTAAGAGAATTTATCTTTTGCGACTAATGAAAAGAGCTGTAACATCGCCTAATGATATAATAAAAAAAGTATTGCACCGTGATTAAGCCAGTTATGAATACGCTTCTCAGGCATGGCACTCATCTCTCTCCCAAAATCTCACTGAGATGTTAGAAACTGTTCAAAAATGGTCTTTGAAATTAATTTTTCCAAATGAAAACTATGTAAGTGCTCTAAATTTGGCTAATCTTCAACCTTTACTTACGGTCGCGAAAATTCTTGAGAAAAGTTTTTCTTGTCATTCCAAAATTCTAATAATAAAATCCACACTCTGTTGCCAGATGCCGATACTCGTAGATATAACACTCGCCAACATCTGAAATACCTCTTACCTAGCTGCTAAACAGAGAAATTTAAGAATAGTTTTTCTCATATGGTTTATTTAATTTAAGTTATTTCGTTCATGTGTCTTGTAACAGTGTCAGTGCTTGTCGCTGTATGTTCTACCTTCCTTATTCTTTTAAAAACATTATATTTTGTAATTTTATGATGTACTGTAATTGAACCTTTTGGTTGTAAAGATGATAAATAAATTTATAAGCCCACCCTTGTATGTATCCACCCGCAGAACAGGACGTTCCTTCAAATATTCACTTTAGCATTTTACAGACTTGTTCTAAATACGCTTCTAAATAGTGAGAATTTTGCTGTACTCACATTAATTTAATGTGCAAAGTTAGTAGTGTTCAATATGCAGTTACAGCACACGATCACATTATTAACTTGTTATAACTCTAAGAATCAATCACAACCAGGAAATTATTTCCAAACCGAACAGCTTCGTAAACACGCCACCATCATCACTTCCCCAAAAGTCATCAATTTCTGATGAAAGTACAAGACAGAGATGGTACATGATGAAATTTGTTCTTAAGAGTTTTTATAAACTGCCGAATTAAATTTGAATTGACACGAATCAGGCCTATTTTTACTACATGAATGACCTCATTTATGACTTGTGAATTTATCCAGTCTATAAATTTTTAGTATGAAGTAAGCTGAAATCTCTGAGTTTATTAAAACATTGAAAATTTAATAGATTTCTCAAAGATTTTTCACCTTTCTTCAGGGATCTCTCTCAACTGAGATATTTTATACATACCTTGTATAGATTTTATTGATCTTCTTTATCATATTTTAATGTACTTTGTAAATTTAATAGTCTTTGATGTTTCAAAGGCTACATGTGATGTACAGTCTAGTGTAAGAGCTATAAGACTACCAGTTTACACTTTTATAAAATACATTATTTAAATAAATCAATTAATTAATAAATAGCCAAAGAACAATAAAAAGCAAATAAATAATAAGAGAACAAAAACCCCGAAAACAGAGACTTAGAAAACAAAGATTTATGTTGGCAACTCTGCCTGCAATAGTTAGATGAGTACGACACATACGCGACTTTGTCTTACAGATGTGGATTTTCTTGAATGAAATAGGCTGACACCATCTCTCACCATTCTTAGCAAAGACAAGCCAACTTTCTTGGTGGAAGTGGTACGGTATGAGAGGTGGAGACTGTACTGAAAGCACATTACGTTGCCGAGAAGCAGTGAACTATTCTTGTCATGAAGAATGACTTATTGTTTTTTCTCTGAATCGTGTAGGAAAGCCATAAAGTCACAAAAAATGTGAAGCTAATAGCATGGCAATGGCCGCAACTAACTGCCTGGTGGGAGCAATGAGCTAAGAAGAAAAGAGTTACTGTCTAACGAAGGCGTCGTTCTACTGATTTGTTTTGCCCGTAAAGTGCATTTTACTGTTTGAAAAAGAAATTAACTGACACCTTGTGCTTTCGCGCGGAATTTTCAATTAAAAGTTTATTGATTTTTCACATCTGAGCAAATAAACGGATCAATTTTGAAGGAGTGATCCAACAAACGTATCAGTGCGCGACCTTGAATTAACATTAACCGTGACCTGTGTGATCATGTTTAAGAGATTCGTACATTTGATTTTCTTTCCTTCACTTTTATTCACGCCTTAATTCGTGTTGTATGAGTAAGTAAAGTCGGTGATTAATACCTTTAGTAATATAGTATAACATAAGCTCATAATATCCGTCCATTAACGTTATGTATTTCGTGGATAGAAACACGCAAACTCATATAATACTGTTTTTGTTCGAAATCATTCTTGTAGGGTTAAGCTTGAATTAGGTCCCACGTAGAAAAAGCCTTATAATTCCATTTTTAGGGCTTAGTTTAGGGTGCTGATCTAAAGAGTTTTGGTCTTGTGAAACCATGTCTAGGAGCTTGTAAGCTCTATACATGTGAGTTTAGTCTTCTTTCCCCGTATATGTTAATGTGAAGTGGATAGTAACTTCAGCGTTTTATTCAAAGCCAAGACGCGTTCTTAAAGGAAAATAGTACTCAACTTTAGATCAAAGCCAAAAATAATCTAAGGTAACATAATTAAAGGGAAATATCATTTTTAAAAATTATCTTTGTTAAAAAATTATTTCTTTAGATTGTCTTAGAATGGTGGTAAGGCCAGCTTCTTGTAAAGCGTTGGGTATGAACAGCCGAACGCATCCCATTTATGATGTCCGAGCAGCCTCCTTAGATCACGTGGAAATTTTGTACTAAAAATGGCAGAGCTTTCTTGGTTTTAATGTCAACATCATTAGCCCTAACATCACACGGCAGTGACATGTTTCAATTTTTGCTTTCGCAAACACACGGAAAATGCTCGTGGAAAATTTTCGCGCATGTAACATCATCACTGGCTGCGCCCACTGGCCGGTCATATTATCTAATTGTAAGCAGCACTTGGGTAATCATGTAGGTAAGAAAATGCGTAGTTACACCTGCACATGTTAAAATGAGATATAGTCACAAAAATCGTCCTGACTTTGTTTAATGTAATGCTGTACTCTTACTGTCGTACTGCTTTTTGTAAGCGAAGTAAATAAAAGATTTTTTGCAATACAGTCACTTTTTGCAAGGTTAATTTCTACGTTTTTGTGACCAGATAACATTAACACGAGATTAAAAGGGAGCTTAGTTGATGGTGGAATCAGTATACAAGATGTTTTGAATTGTTCAGGTTAAGAACATTTGTAGCATTTTACTTCACTTGAGATTAAGTAACCCAAAGAGCCCGCTGGGGAAACATTCTAGGATTTCAGTAAACAATTTTATGTTGTTGATGAAATTAATGTGACAAATTGCGTTTTCTATTTCAATTTATGGCATGGGCCCTGGTGTAACACAAAAACGATAATGGGCGTAAAAATTACACGAACATCGAGTGGAGCGCCACCATCGCGTGCTCGTGTGACATTTTCTCGTGTCGCATCGCACAGATTTGTGATGAGTTCTACGTTCCGTCAGGCGGAAGCATAACCAGATTACAAGACGTAGTAATTTCCCTTAAATTGAGATACACGTGTGAAATTTTATTTATACATGAATAAACATGACGGATTTAATATCAGCTTGCGAGTTAGGCTCGCGCGCAGGTAAAGGATACCAAAGAAGACCTTGACAAGTTGCAATAAGCGATTGTGGAGCCCGGTGCACGACTCACGGCTTCGACAATATTCGCTATTACTAAAAATCATTTGTGCTTTTATTAAAAAAATTTCGAAGTCATAAGGCAATAATAACCATATACGACTAAGACCTAAGTAATTATACATACCAAAGATTACAGAAACGTGCACTAATAAAAAGGGTATTTAGAACATTTACATTTAAAAAATACATCAAATAACTCTGAACACTTTAGAAATTACATGTATCTAAAAACATCTAGATGGTTGGCTAAGTGGCAAGCTGCTTGACTAGTTAGATGGCTGACTGGCTGGATCGCTCGTTCGCTCCTTATTCAACCACCCTCCGATCAGAGACGTTACCTTGTGGACGAGCACACTATTCTCAGTAAAACGCTCTTTCTAATAAAACAAGTAAGGACAGCTTCCTGATCACACTGAAACGGTATGGAACAAATAAAAAAGAAATAAACAAAATTCATGCAATAAATTCTTGAATGAGTTGAATAAATTCGTTCATGCAGTGTAAACAGTGTGGTATGATAACCAAGAATATTTGTCTAGATAACAAAAAATGCCAAGCAATATTCCTTCTGTAGCATTATATATTTTATAAGGTTTAAACGCTTTTCATACTAGTCTTTTATGTTGTATCATAGTACAAATAAGATCTTTTTAAATAAGACACTTACACGTGCATTAATAATCGCCACTAAGAGAAACAAAGATCTATTAACCAGGTGTGGGACTTCCATATGTAATGCCCATGGCAGATTTTCTGTTAACTTAAAAAAATGCTGTAATGATCTGGGTGATAAAAATAAGAAAACTCAGTGACCTAATAAAATTAGCAGGCGCAAAACTGGGACATAGTGATTATTTTAATATGGTACAATGTAGCACGCCTGGCAGAGTGAAGCTGCTAATCGAACCATGTCATTAATTACGTACCAACACGCCAGGCTATCTGTTCATATTTATTTTGCCAGTTTAACACTGATTAGCGTATTGACAACGGCTTCTGTCAACTATGCATGAGTTTGATCATTTGGCTTGAAATGTATTGTTTGCAGTAGCGCAAATCTTTCCAGGGCAGTTGGTCGTCTTTAATTGATTAACTGAACATCATTTTGGTCACGTGACCTGTATACCACGTGACTCGTAGACCATGTGACTTGCGCAGAATAGTCATTTTACAGAAATATTAATAATTATCAATAATAGTCATCATTGTAATTACTTTCATACTTTATAAATAGTAAATTTTATCTAATGTTTAGCACTAAACACTAAACATCCTTATTTATGCAGCAAGTTTTCAATAAATTTTGGTCCAACAAAAGTCATTACATTCCGTAGCAAACGTGTAACATTTTACATAATAGTGTACTTGTTATATTAAACTAAAAGCGATGTTACTGGTGGTACTTTCTTTATTACAAAAATTATAGTATTGTCGCCACGTGTTTATACATGTATTTGTTTGTTCATATATAGAAGAAAGCGAAAATAGTGACTGATTAGCTTTTCAACTTTCACTGTCTCTAAGCTACGCTCGTCTTTTGTTCAAATAGTTTTTCCAGTACAATGAAATGGCATTCAATACAAAGATGTGCGGCATAGTCAACTGCAAACAAGCTTGCTCGTTCTAGTGCAACGTAACTTTTTCACTTCACTCACATAAAATCGAACATTCCTAGTCAGTTAGTTCGTGTTGTGTGTGTCTCAGGCGGAGTATTTTATGTCTTTTTAATTTGAGAAATAGTTATCAAATTTTTAACTACCCTATATAATTATTACAAAATGACCCCCAAGCTAACTTGTGCAATCTAATTCAGTACTATCAATCTTCCTTGAGTGTATTTTTAATTTTATTGTATAGCAAATGGACGTTGATGTAATATCAACAGGACCTCACTGCCCTGGCTAATAGATTAACATTAAATTATCCCCAATTAAATTATGTACAAGTTCCATAGGGAAATTTATAATATTAGGAAAGGGAAAGAGACGGGCGGCGAGCAATTACTATATAAAAACAATTAATCATTTGTGGCCCCATTTGCGTCTTATTACTCTGACGATTCTATTGATGAAGATCATGCGTTTCTGCCTGTACTTTATTTCAAGTCTGTAAAATGCCTGGAGCAATATCAGTTGTATTTGGCGGCAATGCAACGCTTTCCACAAATTGCTGTCATGCTTTACTCGGTTTCGTGACTCAACTGGTTCCTCCGCAGGAGTGGCAACAGCCAAGAATTTAGTTTGCCCAGGTTTTGTCCAATTTAATTGTCCAGGTTTTGTGCTCTGCCAGGTTTACCAGACCAATTAGAATAGTTGTTGATAAAGTTGAAACATATGTCATAATTACGGACAGAAGCCATTGCAGCCATGAGTTGTTACACTCGAAAATTTCGTGTTATTGATAATGTAGTTGGTGCACTATGTACTGGGATAATATAAAGTATTGACTCAGCTTTTTCATTCCTGGAAATGTTCAGAGAATGAACTGAATTTATTGTTACCTCAAATGGGACGACCATTTTCCTGCAACACAAACTATTATGTCTGCCCTATTCAGACAAATTGTGTTCCAGAACTACCCGCTGGTTGGAAAACTTCCCAGGAGACAGTTAGAGTGTGAAAGTTGCAAAAAGTGTCATGAGTCTTTATTGTAGCTAAACCTGAGGTTTGTCGCTTTTGATTTGTTGGTGTTATTCGATTTCGGGAATCGATGTATGTAAAATTGTGTTATTAGTAGAAGTACTAGATAACGAGTCTGGAATTTGAAACATTGGGTACGCACTTATTTATTTTTTTTCTAGCCAATTGCCAGGAACAGTTTAGAACATTTACCATTGTCAGAAAAGTGCTACCGTTCCTTTCATTCTCTCACTCTTTCTCTCTCCTCTCCCTCTCTCTCCCCTCTCTCTCTCTCTCTCTCTCTCTCTCTCTCTCTCTCTCTCTCTCTCTCTCTCTCTCTCTCTCACTTCTCTCATTCTGCAAATAATGGCATAGGCATGTACATATGTAATTATTATATATATATATATATAAGTAAAGAGTTTTAATAATAATAATAATAATAATAATAATAATAATAATAATAATAATAATAATAATAATACTAATAATAATAATAATAATAATAATAATACTAATATAATAATAATAATAATAATAATAATAATAATAATAATAATAATAATAATAATAATAATAACATAATAATAATAATAATAATAACAACAAGAACAATAATAATAATAATAATAATAATAATCTCTTTCTCTGTCTTTCTTTTCTTTTTCGCTTTTTCCGTTTATGTCTCCTTCCTCTGTTTCTTTTTTATGTCTCACTCTCTCCAATCACTCTATTTGTCTCATTCCCTCCTTTCCCTCTTTCTCTTTATGTTAAAAGCGTCTGCTAGTAGCGCGCAATATCGAGCCATGGTCGACGTTATCTATTCGGAGAATTTTTCTTGTTGAAACCATACTTAACCGTCGAATACATCAGACCGAAATAAATTTTTCGTCTGCCTAGTAGTCACGTTCCAGGGCATGACGATTATGACGATAATAAAAAATTCTGCTGAAATGATAGTAATAAGCTAACTATTAAGAGATTATAAATACGCGTTTACAGTTGCTATGCAATCCAAATTTTGAGAAATATTTAGTACATGTTGTTTGCCTGATAATGACTAGACGACAGTTTTGTATTGCATGAACGAGCATGAAAACGAGAACAACAACTTGGCGAAATGAACCACTTTATGGAGTTATTCGCAAACGAGCAACCCAATAATAACTAAATACTAACAACTAGCAATATAATGAAAAAATAAGAAATTTTAAAATAAAATAAGAAAAATAAGAAATAAAAAAAGGCGCACACGCATACATGCCATACAAAATTAGTAAAAAACGTAAACATTTAATGCCTTTTTTTATTAAACTAAGTGGTGTGTAGATAACTGTTTATTGTACAACGTGTGCCAGTAGTTATTGTACATTTTACATTTTCATATTTTTAACAAAGCAAAATGTTTGAAAATTGGTATAAATGAACAAAAACTTCGGGCGATTCTTTTAGTCAAATTAGATCGAAACGAGCTACTGCACTAATAGACTTTCCTTTTTTTGCTACCTTCTTTACCGATCTCAAGAGTTTTAAAGACCAATCTAATGGCAAGTCGGGCATTTTGCATTGAGAAAGTCTCTGTGATTCAAGTGGTACTCTGATTTTCCGCTGTAATTCAGCTGATATCGAAGAACCTCGTGCCGGGTTGATTTTGCACCCCATTTTTAACGTTACTGTCATCGCCATAGCAACGGGGTTCCAGTCAATGGAGACAAAAAATGTGTTTCAGGATAAGAAAGATGCGGTGACACTGCTATGTGCTATTACATTTGAGATTTTCTACTGTGTAATCCAAGTGGTTAGTTGTCTTAATAAGTCTCAGCAACTATACTGCGTGGCGTTTGGACTGTGTGGCGTTTTCAGGGTTGATACGCGTTCACGGTCAAGCCGAGCATATATCTCATATCTCATGATAAATGCATAATACCAGGTAACTAAAACAATTAAATGACCATTTTTGCGAATTTAAGCAGTGAAACAGACTAGAAAAATATTTTTCAATTCTAAAAAGTAAATGTTTATCTAGCTGCTTAAGGTTATTAGTAATTGCAGTCATATTTTACTGAAAATGCTTAAATGCTAATTCAGAGGAGACGATACCAAAGTCGCAATCATATCTTCAAGTTTTGACAGTGTTTGTTGTTCAAATGATAACAAAACATGCAACCTTAAACGCTGCTTTTACATTCGCTGTAGACAAGGCAGGCTTTATTCGAGAATAATTGCCGCAATTTTCTTTTTGCCATGATTTCGTCGTCGTTTGATCGTTGCTTTTACGAAACAAAACTCGGAAAAGGGATTGTAACGGATTAAAATGTTGCTTGCCAAAAGCAGATGCGCGACGTCAAATTACAACAAAATATGTATTTGCTGGACTGGCCGGCAGTCACCTGCGGACCTTTTGTAGGAAAGGAACAGCGAACGTACGAAAGTTCGGTACCAGGAAATTTGGTACTGTGATTTTTAAATGCAAGAAATTTTTGGTCCTAGGAAAATGTTTGGTACGAGGGAATGTTTGGTACCAGGAAAATATGGTACGAAGAAAATTTTGTATTAAGAAAGTTTGGTAGTGGAAAATTTCGTACTAAATGAAAAAGGTAGCATTTCTGTATCGCAGTATAAATAAATGTTTCAACAGGAAATCGAGGAAATTTGCTTGTACCAAACATACTGTGTAGTACCGAAGTTACTGCGCACCATTGCAGCACCAACGCACCACAGTTTAATTACAGGGGAAGAAAAGGGAATGTTAAAGTATATGGTAAAGAACTTCTCATACGAAGTTATGTTACTTAGTATTACGTTTATCTGTTTGAAAAACTGTAATGTAATTGAAAAAGAAAAATTCTTAATAATTTAAAATGTTCGACCGCACCCCACTAGACTCCATGTGGTAAAAGGACACTGAATCACCATCACAGCGTGCACCACTGATTCACCCGACAAACACATAATTGATCTTGACAGTGTAAAGTAATTTAGTCTTTTGCTTAGTTAGTGAAGAATGTGCTACGAATGCTCTGATTATTTTTGCAAACATTACACTATGCTACCTAAACTTGTTTCATTTGGCTTACTGTTAACTTCAAATGACTGCACCTAACGATCATCGCGAGAGTTTGTTTACTAATTTTACACAGCGTTACTGTTAACGCAAACTCTATATGTGATGAGACAGCAGGCAAGCGATAAAAAATTTCCAGACGAATTTTTTGAGCGTGATTTAGGAAGAACGTTGTCTTGCCCTTTAAGCGAAGTATTAACGTAAACAATTTTTTCATAATCACAACTAGCTGTCTAAAATTTGGTCCGTCTTGTGTGAGCTAATGCAGTGGTTACAGTAGATTTTATGCCAAGAACAATGACGACAATGCGAGTAAGTACTTGGAACCGGACTGGATATACGGTGACGTTGATAGAAATATCAAAGTACTGTACAAGTGTACATTATATATCTAAAAGTTGCGTATTTTCAGCCTGGTTTTTATTTATTTATTTATTTTGAAATGGACGACAAATTTTATTTTTACATGACAACATAAAAAAGTAAACGAAAAATCATGACGTCAATTATAAACATGGAATAAAACAGAAAAATTACAGGATTTATGTACCTAAACTGTGATCACAAATCCGTAAAAAAAATCGGCGAATACTTGCTAACGCAGGCCTCTATATAATGAAGAAACTTCTATATAAACTGCTCTACTGAGAGTGCAAAATGGCAACTAGCACACTTTTGGTAATCGACGAAAATAGGAATAATAATTTCTAATTAAAAGTGACAGGACAAACATCTATTAACAGGTTCCATTAGATTACAAATTCGCGGAGGATAGAATAAAACGGTCTTTGTATCTGGAAGAACCCTGATGAAATTGTTCTGACTTGTGCTATATTTATTCTGACCAGTTGCAAGGCCCTGTTATGAGCAAACAGTTATACTGGCTGTTTTTTGGCTTGCACACTATACGCACACCCTAATGCCTGTACAGTAGACAGCTTTGATTTAAAAAGAATGATTGTACGATTCCGATCTAATTAGCATGTAGGTCCCTGCTAAAACGATGCGGAGAGCTATTTAGGCTGTTTCAATGACTAGCAGCAATGAATAAGACCTTGATAGAAGTAGCGGCTGATAGGCCATTTCTGCTGCTGGAAGTTGTAAAGCCGAACAGAAACTAGGACTGCTAGCTGTACAATTTTTTTGAGTAGACTGCATGAGCCTTGAAGCTTCGTACTACTAACACTTAGGTTATAGACTAAATTTTATTCACTAGGAAAATTTTGTAGAGACTAGGTCACTTAAGTTTTTAGAATACTATTCATCAAGAATATTACACTGACTATAACTTGAAACTACCTTACAAATTCATTTATAAAGTGATAAGGCTTGTCAGGAGTAATGTATATGACATTATCTGTCTTTACAGAATCTGCTTGGGTATTCACGCAAAGTTTACAACGCTGCTAATGGGAGGTTAATGGAAACCAGGAAATTCACATCCGCCATTGAAGCCATGTAAACACAATAGGCCATCTAACCTTACAGGTAATATGCAGTTCATTTTAAAGTTTAGAGCTAAATTCTTTTCGTAATAAATCCATGACTAGCGCTTACAAAAAGTGTCATTGTATTCATAGTGCCACTACCACTGCCATTACGCACGCACGCACGCACACACACACACACACACACACACACACACACACACACACACACACACACACACACACACGCTATATATATATATATATATATATATATATATATATATATATATATATAGAGAGAGAGAGAGAGAGACAGAGAGAGAGAGATTGACTGTTATTTGATTACTGTGTGTGAAAATTTATACTACAGGTAATAAGCGCGGAATTGCGATGTTATAATCTCTGTAAATTTTAGAAACTTAACTGATTTGAAAGCATGATTAGGAGGTAATGTTGTCAGAATAAAATAAAGCGATGCAAAGCATGCGGCCGATTTATTAATGGTATAGTTATAATGACTCCGAGAGAAAATTTTCGTCACCTGGTCTTTTTAGGTTAGCTTGAAATGATGGCTTATGTCCTAGATATGCGATTTAAAGTGATTGTTTGATTATTATTGACAGGAATTTTAAATTGAAACATATGAAATATTTTAACTCGAAGGTAAGCAACCACCTTCTATTTGACAAGCCAGTAAACATGAGCACACTGCGACTACGCCAGAAGTTTTTTAAAGGAATTTCAAAAATTCGGGTGAACTAAGCAAACGTAAACAAAGTACTTGAGTGATTAGTTTATGTAAAGCATGTCTTGGGATACACACAGTAGCAAACAAGGTAGCGGTTGTTCAGTCTAGGTTGCTCAGTTTGTATCTCTTAATGACTGTCCTGATTCCTGGGGTCTTTTAAGAAAGATGGATTCATATTAGCTCCTACTGCTTATACCAGAAAACTGGAGTTGTTGTTAGCAAAACATTACCCGTCTGGCTAATATACGAAACAAGAGCTTCTGTAGTCACTGAATGTCTAATAACAAATAAGCACTTTAGCTAGCCAATCAGCCAGCCAGGTAGCAAGTCTGTCAATCAGTCAGTCAGTCAGTCAGTCAGTCAGTCAGTCAGTCAGTCAGTCAGTCAGTCAGTCAGTCAGTCAGTCAGTCAGTCAGTCAGTCAGTCAATCAGTCAGTCAGTCAGTCAATCATTTAATCAGTCAGGCAGTTAGTTGGTTTTGCAACCCAATTAGGAATATTTTAATGCATCAATCACAACGGGCACATAAATTTGTATATAACACTGTGTATCATTTCACGCAACCATCAATTCCCAGTGATATTATGCTAATGGCGTTGCTGGTATTGTTGCTAATGTTACACGCTGCTTGTACCGCGTTACACAATTTGCTTGTAATAATAATAATACTAAAAATACAAAAGTTGTGATGCTGAGTTATAGTTACTATACTACGGTCAGCCTGTAGTTCTTTGTATCCCCTGGTCAATAACCGCATATGACTGAATGACTCTCGAGTGTTTCATACACGCGCTACCTATTCTGAGTGCACTCTCCACTATAATTACTGGGCTAATAACATATAACGTATAGCACAGGATTTATCATTATCTTAATGAACATAATTCACGCAAGTTTAGCCGCCACCGTGTTTGCGCGGAAATAATAAGGATTTTAGTATTTTTAAGCTTTAATCAGAGTCATCGGTAGTGAATGTGAGTGAAAATTTAGAACCTTATAACAGATCTAGTTACATAAAAGCATCAACAAAAATCCAACAGGTATTTAGAACGTACTATCACCTCTGCTGGAAAAATTTTTAACGCTTTCTTTGCTTAAAAATATAAAATAATTAAATTTTTCCAAGCTTTCTTGAAAAAAACATTTTGTCCCATTTCTACCATGTTCTCTATCTTCACTCGGGCTCCTTCATCGATCTCTTGGCCAATCAGTGCTTTTAAAGATCTTGTGCGGTTCTTTAACAAATCTATTGTACCGTTTGTAGTTTCATTAATTTCTTAGCCTGATGATGATGATGACGATAATAATGATGTTGATGATGGTGATGATGACATGGATGTATTGGAGCAGTAGTGGAAACGCTAGCAGCAATCATGCGCATATTTCAACACTCTATAAACAAAGTATTAACGAGCTTTCTCCGTTGACATTGAGGTTACTGCCTGGGAATTTATACTATGCTTGCAAATATAAGAAACAATTTCCTTTGAGTTTTATAATACTTTAGCAATCTGCACGTCATAAATTAACTATTTATGACAGCTTTACTTTTATAAACTGTTACATTCCTATTAATAGTCTTTCAAGCTTACAACGCAAATTGGGTCGTAAACTATTTCGTACATTTGTTAATTAGCAATAAATATTTCTCTAATATGCAACCTTCGCGTACAAATCATTCAGCAAATCATCAGCTTGTCCAAATGTCTGACGCGGGGCTTCCTTTTTTCTCTGCTGTTTCGCAAACTTCAGAATTCCGTGCAAAAACTTCAACAAGATCTTCTTTCAAATATTTTCTCAATAAGTGCTATTTCCTGCGACACTTTCAGTAAACGTTTTACAAAAATGGTTATATTAAGCGTCAGGCTTACGCTTCCTGATGACTTAACGCATCGTAATTAGGCTGTTAACGCTTCGAAATAAAATTATGGTAGTTCTTCTGGAATCAGCCTTTCATATTAAGAATTGATTATAGAATATATAAAATCTATATGCAATTTAATACTACTGCTCTGTATAATGCAATAATGTGTCAAATATTCCTTTATGACGTGAATTAGTGATATATACACTCGAGCCACTATATTCCTGTGAGAAGATTTTGTCTCTGGCAAATGTCTCTGATGATATAATCGATCTTGTTTTTAAGTTATCTTTTTTGCTGTTGACACATTCTTTATATAATGGTGTTCGATAAAATATGCTATCAAATAGCAAATCACACGATATTATAATCAACCTTTGGCTAGTTTTTTTAAACACAACCTTACTTAGACATGTAACTATGCGCTTTAAGGTGATAATGGTATAAAAAACATTAGCACTGTCATCAATTTTGTAACCTTGGAATGTGCGCTGTGGAAATCACGTAGCGTTTAAACAATTTGACTCGTTTGAAGGACGGATAAATTACACCCTATTTATTAAGATTTTATCGCTTGATTAATTCTAATGTTTTCTAAATGACAAGTCCATATATACGATGGTTTAAAATAATTTTTAGCTTAAAAGACGTGACCCACAATTTATGATGACTCGAAATTTATCTACACGCTCTTAGTCAATAAAAAAGGTAAAAATATTTCATCGAGCGATAAATTTATAATACTTTTCTCCTAAGAGCCATATGGTTAAGGTATTTTTGTGTTTGTTGCTGTAAGTCAAATCGTTTTTTAGATTATATATAATCGTCCATAGTTTCTGAAAGACTAGCGTAATAAGCAAGAAAACTACAGGCCTAGTAAGTAATTACAATAATTAATTTTATAAATCCATTTAAAAAGAAGACTGGAGGAACTCAGGCTATTTTTTAAGTGATGCTGGCATAGTTGATGGCAATAAGAATTAGTTTTTAGGCTGATTAACTAATTGACTGATTGATCGATCTACCGACGAACCGAATAACCGAGCGAGCGAGTGACCGACCGATCAACCGACCGACTGATTGATGTGATTTTGTCGTAAATCAATTAGAACTCTTTGTAATCGGTTTGTGTAATTTTCACTTCATGAACGTATACCGGACTTTAGGTGCATTCGTGGAAGCAGAAAAGTAGAGGCACGAATACAGAAATACAGAATAATTGCAACTAAAGTACTAGTGATGGAAAATATTTGTTAACATTCTTCTTAAAGCGAGTGAGATTGTAGTTAAGAGAAAAACTCTTGTAAAGATTTCCACATATATTTGCCGTTCTTAATTTAGGCTCGAGGAAAAAACTGAATTTATAAACAGTCATTCTGCATCTATAAAAAATACCATTATTATTAGTACCGTTGACAAAATAACAATTACACAATGCGAAAACAACAACAATGTGGTGCTAAGGTATCTTGTGTTGCTTGTACATAAAAATAAAATTGTCACAGGTGTAATGAGAGGATGAAATGAAGCGTGCCAATTACTTATAATGCGCATTCACAAATCATATTATCAGTAAGAATTTAACATAATTAGGTTTAATGAAATGCATCGCACCTGAGCTTACTCATAGAAATGGCTACGCTCATGGTGATGACTGTTGTTTTTATCACAATTTGTCAGATATACTACTTGCACCATCAGCACATTGCAGTTTTGCTCACTGACTAATTTTGAGCTTTTGGAATTTGATAGAGTTAGGATTAAATTTTATGTTAGGTTAAGGATGAGGTTGATAGATTGATGATTTGCGAATTGTGACAAATATGACAAATCAATAGGTCTTCCAATATTTTTGAATTTAATGCAATGGATTATTGTTGCAATCAACAGTGTGCGTAAAAATGTTTTGCCAGCGTACTTACTAGTTTTTTCTTCGTAGCTATATATTAAAATCAAAGTAGTAAATGAGCTTATAATGATGAGAATGGAAGC
This sequence comes from Tubiluchus corallicola, assembly GCA_030141605.1. Taxonomy (NCBI): domain Eukaryota; kingdom Metazoa; phylum Priapulida; class Priapulimorpha; order Priapulimorphida; family Tubiluchidae; genus Tubiluchus; species Tubiluchus corallicola. The sequence continues at coordinate 149,248 of JAQGDQ010000129.1, read as the reverse complement.
AAATTATGTGGCGTCTTGACAATTATGTGTGGAAAGGAAAGCATACAAGTCCTCCAAAATACTTGTTTTGTATTTTTTCTAGTTTTTCATGTAAAAACATAGCGAATAAGCTGACATTGAGATATTAATTAATTAATTAATATAATTAACTATTTCATTATTCTGATAACATGACTGTGAATGAGCGTCCCAGACTGGACTAAGTAGATACTAAGTAGATAACCGCAGATTATGCTAGGAGATGCTCAAAGAGTCCTATCCAAATGAGTATGATGCTTACTGAAGGGACAATATTGCTGAGTAACTAAATTACTTTTTCATACTGTCTGTTTGAGTAGTATATGCGATAAAGGATTTAGCTGAAATTTAAATTCAAATTGCGTTAAAAAGTAAGTGTATTATAATTATGCTTAAAATCTATTATTTATTTTATTTCAGACTCATGCCCACATAAGACAATATAATACAAGAAACACACCAGAGTATATTATGTATACAATTTGTTTAATTAATCTAGATGCTCTACTCCTTGAACCTCATTTAGAAAACTGTTGCTTCATCAAAGTTACATCATTTTATTTTAAAACCTAAAATTAAAGCTTTAATGTGAGTAACGCCCATTCGTGAATTTAGACTACAAAAAGGATTGCTATTTTTTGTCATTATAGTATCAGGTACAACCTAGCCAATAGTAACAAACTAGCTAATCAATCAAATAACTGCAGGTATTTATTGCAGTACTAAGAAAACGAAAAACTTACCTACTTCGTCCTTACGGTTCTTTTGTTTAAGATATGAACCTCTTTCGGTCCCTCAGGTATGTTTACCTGTAGATCTAGCAAAATCGTTCATCAGCTGCTGAAGTTGGGATCTACCTCCGCATCAACAGAATGTTTTGCCTCAAGTCTGTGGAGTGCAGCTGCGTGAAGCCAAAGCATTTCTTTTAGCGCAGGCGGGAAGCCAGAGAGAAGCCATTGGGGAGACTCGCTTGTCTCTCGCCTAGCCTCACAAGACGTAATATCGCTGAAAAGCTTTCTCTTATACTGATTATTATTTTCATCAGTGTGCTGTGTTTTAATACTTTCACTGTTAGTTATTTATTTATTTACTTATTTATTTATACCACTTTTTTCTTGTATGACTTCATCCGCCACACTGCCACTAGGTGCCACTCTCGTTGAGGGAGGAAAATGCTCATGCCACTTCAGTGTTTCATTTTGGAGGATTGCCATTAATAATTTATTTATTTATTTATTTGGCACACTGAATGTCGCGTTCTGACATCCAACTATACGGCCTATTTGTGATGTTATTGGTTGTGACAAGACTGGAATCTTACTCATTACTAGTGGTAATCCTCTAAGATGATACACTGAAGTGGCATGAGTGTTTTCCTCTCTCAATGGGAGTAACATCTAGTGGCAGTGTAGTAGACGAAGCCACATAAAGAAAATTTTCCAGGCGGTCATTTGCTAACCAGGCACAGTGTTGTTAACAGCAGTCGCTGAACACACATTGTGACCACTTAGCTATATCCAACGCCCATGATTTCTCTTAGAACTGATTTTTAAAGTTGTAAGCAAATCTATATTACACTTCCAATAAAGTGGACTGGTTTGGATCGTGATAAATAGGATCATATGAAACTTAAAATATTATTTGCCTTTCCATAAATTGTTAATGGACATGGAAGAACCGAATCCCTGCAGAGGTGCCTTAGCCACTCGCGGGTGCATATGTTCCCTCGACGTGACGAATACCCTGTGCCATATAATGCATATGGTCGATAAATTCGACCCGAATTAGTCTCTATGATGGTCATTCAGCCATTTCGTAACCAGGCCTGGTGAATTAAGTATCCGACGTGGACTGGTATTACACTGGCTTGGAGTGGATCAAATCAAATGGATCATATTTTAGCGGTAGTTTATTTGAAGCTGGATTAGAATAGATTGGAATGGACTGAGCTAGATTAAGTACATGCAAAATATGTCAGGATAGGCCTGATTACATTAGATTAAATTTGTTTTGATTTAACTTGATTTGGTTTGAATAGAACATAAATATGATTGATGGATTCATGGATGATATCTCAACTTTTCTTTATTAAATTATTTCAAAGCCCATTTGTACTCCTCCTTCATTGTTTTGGATGAGTAGCCTGACAAGAATTGTTTTGATGTGTTTGTATTAAGTTTGGTTATTGTTGTTTTAAAAGTCTGTTTAAACATAAAAATGAGTCAAAAACGAGCTTCGGAAAGCATGTTTTGCTTGCTGAAATTTAGAATTTAATAAAGAAAAATTTAGCTCTCATTCATTTGTCAATCATGAATTCGTCAATCATATGTATGTTTATGTTCGTAGTTATGGATGCCAAATCTAGCAAAGTTTTGATTTCATTTGATCGGATCAGATTGGACTAAGTTAGTAAATTATATTAAATTGACTGAAACAAATCAGGACACGTTAGATTTGAAATGGATTTGGCAAACATAGCTTAAATTAGGGCTGAACAAGGATTTGTCTCGATTAATCATCGATTGGTTACTTGATTTGGTTTATTGATGTTTTATGTATAAAATAAAACTTCAAGTACAAGTGCATGATGGTAAGCGTGACATCAGTGTAGGCAGTTGTATAGTGAACACTAATCAGTTGACAGAAGTCATTTAACATGTTGCGAGCTGTTGTGCAGTATACGTTACTACAAATAGTTGCATGCTAGATTAATGGCTATAATGTTCGATATTCCAATTTGCAAACTAAAAATAAGTTCGCTGGTAATACTATACTGTGTGATTAGAGACAGAACTCAATATGTTGAGAGTACTTAGTCTATTCGTTAATTAACTGCCCAATTCCTAATTGCATTGCACTTGTTACAAGTTACAATCTTTTCGTGCACTAATTAGTACATCTCTCTTAGTCTACTCAGCTTCAGGTAATGTTGCGGCGTAGCATACATATTAATTAGCTTTCTTAATGATTCAATACATTCAATGAAAGAAAATGACATTGTTTTAGGTACTTGTAAAATAAAAAAACTACAAAAGGGCAAAAATTCTCACCTGGTAGGTGAAAGGCAGTAAAAGGAGCATAAAAAGAAAAGTGCTATGACATTGTAAGACCTACTACTCCCGCAAGAAACAACAAAATACACATGAGTCCTTAATTAGATTTTCAATTTTTTTGCAGCTGTTTAACCTAGGATACTTATCTTGTTGTAAACTCTCGATAGTTGAAAACTTTTTGCGTCTACATTTTAAGTTTTGTGTCACTTTCTTCTGCCACCATAGAGACGCCAAAGAACAGGTGTAAAATCGCTGCTTAGCTAATTGCTATATGCAGAAAAGAGCCTCGTATGAAGGCGTGAATTAACATCCCTGTAATAGACTTCTGAAGCCAGGTCCAGTTCAACTAAAATTCTCTTGGATCAGTGAATCAGCCATCAAATTGTCATTTGGTTTCCAATTTCCCATTGTAATTGCATTGTAAAATTTAATAAATTTTAAAGATAATAGGGCACTTTTGAAACCGTATGGAGAAATAGTCTCATCCAAAATTGTATTAGGCAGCTATGCTAGTCTAGAATTGCAAGTAACGCATGAAACTGGGCGTTCTATAGAATGTTTTTGCATTTTTTGAGTGCATTAACACGTCACGCAAAGCGTCTAAAATAATTTTTTTTCACTTTTCCTAGGCATTATATACGTTGACATTTCATCAAATTACTAGCTATGCATTTCGAGAAATGTACGAAATAAATGTTTTTTGCTGTGACGCTATCACACTTTCATACACATACTCTTTCACGTATGGAAAACCACGAGGATATCCTCTTTGTCGCTACAACTATCAATTGGAATTGATTCTGAAATGAATAGGAATCGTAGTTAAAACATTCGAAACCAAGTCAGCAGCATTCCAACTGGCATAAGATCATACCCAACTGAACGCAGTATTACGAAACCAAAGGAAAGAAGAAGAAAAGTGACAAAAGGCAAGATCAAAATTCGACAAACTTTGCTGTGCCCCACCAACTCTCGAATGTTTCGTGCAAGAATTGATTTCATGAGCCATCAACGAAAACCCGCACAGAAGACGAACGGCTGTGCGGATATTTTGACACAGACATTTGGACACATGGCGTTTTGGTACGTAACTATGCCGAACTCGAATTCTCGGATACAAGAATAGGGCCAACGAAGGAATGAACGAATGTAATTGCAATTCAAATTTCCAAGTACCTTCAAAGATGGCTTTTTTCACACGTTCCTCAAAAGATTGTAACGACGGCGAAATGCCATTTGTTTTCATCTTACACCTGCACTGTAATGGTTCTGTCCATTACGAAGCCATTTCATACTGACGTCTATAAATGCGCTGGGATGTAATGGTTCCGGTGGTCTGGTAGGTGCTTTTTACTATCTCAGTACGTGTTCCACTGGTACGGAGGATGCAAGAAGAGTAACCTGGCAGTTTATAATCAAATTTTTGCTCTTTCTGCACGTTTATCTGACGAATTTTCTGTAAATTCCCATGAACCATACTTATCAGCTCCACCCGGTTTCGCATGGAAATGTATATCAAGGAATGTCTAGGAAACGTATGTCAAAACAATTGACCATTTGTTGTATTTCTACACTACCTAAAACTTCCATAAATGTCCTGAAAAAGTGTATTCAAAGTCCAAGAATGGTTTTGCGTAAATTGACTTTTGTATTATTTGACATTATGTGTGTTACAGAGGTAAGTGTGAAATCGGGTATTCTATAAAATGCCTAAGCGCCCAAACAAACTAGGCAAAATGTCTAAAATAGTTTTTCTACACTTTTGTTAGGCATTGTACCATAACTAAGCAAAGCACCATAATTCTTAGGTAATTGATATTCTTTTCCTAGGCAATTTGTAGAACGTTAAATAACTTGTTCCTACATGGTATTTTATGTCTTTATAAAATATTACTCAAAATATGACAGTATTTCTTTGGGGAACGGCTGAATGTTCAACGTGCTTGCAAATTTGTGTGGCAAATATATTTGCTGGCCTTTTCTCGTATCTAAGAATTTAACTTTCAGTGTCATTCCTCTTCTTTCGTGGTGACGTTGAATATTCAGGAAACCCATTCTAGCATGAAACATGCTTTGACTCTTACGAGTATTCGAGACTTTTTCGTAGGCAGTTGAGTTTGTCGAATCTTGATCTTGGCGCGTTGCCACTTTTCTTCTCCCCCTTTTTCGGCTTCGAAATACCGGGCTCCGTTGCAGCTTTGTAGTTGTAGATTAACCGATGTTTGTGGGAAAGCTCCTAGGCTTGGTTTTCGATTTTATTTTATTTCTTGTTTATCTGAGTGTGATCTTTTGACAGTTGTGAATTCAGTGAAGAGATTTTCACGAGGAAGCCTGGCCTTCTGGTCACGATAAATCGAGATTTACAACCGCATAGAGCAAGACTAAGAAGATGACATCTTGGTAAATCATGAGCTAGGTTTAGATCTTTGCTCTCAAAGACTCGTTTCGTAAGTTTCCAAAACGCCAAATTAGCTGTTCATATTCTATGCTCCAACCTTTTTTGGGAAGTGTATTTGTTGGAAAGCATGCTTCCTAGGTATCGAAGATAGTTCACCTGATAGAACAGCATGTCAGAAATGTGACGTTGCGTTCATTGCCTATAAAACAATTAACTCGCTGGTTTACTTGGACTGCTTGCTTAATTTGGTACACAGACTAAGTCGTTTTGTGTATTTCATACAATTTCATACCATGCCTAGGTAATGTATAAAATATCTAGGAATTGTGTGATTCAATACAAATTATGTTTATTTTACACTTTGCCACATATATACTAATAAACTTTCATGCTAAAAATCTTTTAAAATCAAATAGATTTGTAAACAAGTAACTTTCAGACAGGAAGCTTTCCAACACTGGGTTTACAATCATGCCTATGTGGACGGCTGCAAACACTTGGCCTAAAACAGAATTCTAATCGAAAACCACTGAACAATCTGGTTTACTGGGCTTGGTCATTTATAATCTCAAGGTTGTGTGCGCTCTGTGCTTCATGGTTGATTCTTTACTACCTGGGTCCAGAAACGCCCCCCTCTACTCAGCAGATTACGATTTTGTTTTGATGTGTAGGAAGAGATGACGGCATCTCGAAGTCTAGTCAAGTCTCATCTAGATCCTGCTTTAGAAAAGCTGCGCGACAGCTTTGGAACTTGAAAAATTAGTCGTGCAGTAGTGCACTTGTCAATCTGTCCTGTATTTATTAATTAAACTAGTGAAGTGACTGCAGTGTTGTCTTTTCTAAGACAATATTGCAGAATTATTAATACACAGCTTATAAAATATGTAATTGTTTTAATGCAGATTAAAAAGCATGAAAAGTTCTCCCCCACTTCTCTCTCTCTCTCTCTCTCTCTCTCTCTCTCTCTTTCTCTCTATTCATTCCTCATCTCTTTCTTCCTTCCTCTTTCTCTCTCCATTCCCTCTTTTTTGTTTCTTTTCACTGTTTTAATGTCTTCCGTTTTAACCCTGGACAGCGTTTTCATAACAGATGCATGAATTGTCGTCATTGTTTCACCTTTTCTAACTCCTTTCGCTTATTTATATTCTTGCAGACATGACCTATAATCGTTTTATCAGCAATATAGACTTGCCAAGGAGATTACTGAAAGCAAACTGAGGACGTCGCCCCTGAATTACGTGGCCTGCCCTAGCTAAAGAAGAAAATCTGCCCGAGCGGATGCGCAAAACTGGACATCAAACACGCGAGGAGAAAAACTTGCTCTCCTAGGCGGTTCATCAACAAGGGGAATTAAACCTAGCATAGAAAACGTGTAAATACAAGAATTCATGGCGGATGATGTTAGTTCTCAACGGAAAGAGTTGTATAAACCCGAAGCACTCAAGAAATGTGCTTAGTGTTAAGCTAAAACTAATTATAATAGTAATAGCGCTGTATGAAAATAAACGTTAAACTGGAGCGGCTGACATTGATAAATACTGAATCTTACAGTGATGCTGGAAACCATTACAGTGGTTATAATCTGAAACTGGTATAACTGGTGAAATAATAGAAAATGCAGATCGCAAAACTTTATAGATTTCTTATATACCGTCTGTTTCTCACTCTAATATGCAATGCATTAATATATCATTGAAGCTGAAACAATGAGGCAAAAGAAAGATAACATGAATGCAAGAATGTAATTAGGTTGCAGGGGCGTTGGACACAGGTGTTTTAGACACAAGCTATGCTGTGAATGAGGATTAATGATTTATGTTGCATATTACTGACTGTTACTATTTGAATGTAGTTACCATCTGTAATAAGTATTTACTTCCAGTAGTAATCAGCACACAATAGGACCTCAACAAAAGGATGTTAGCGAGAAGTAAGAAGTTTTTTGCGCATGCCTCAGGTGTTATACAATAGCAACTTTCACAGATGTGCGCCTTTCGTAACTAACACTTCCACGTGACAGCATCTCTCTCTCTCTCTCTCTCTCTCTCTCTCTCTCTCTCTCTCTCTCTCTCTGTCTCTGTCTCTGTCTCTCTCTCTCTCTCTCTCTCTCTCTCTCTCTCTCTCTCTCTCTCTCTCTCTCTCTGTCTCTCTCTCTCTCTCTCTCTCTCTCTCTCTCTCTCTCTCTCTCTCTCTCTCTCTCTCTCTCTCTCTCTCTCTCTCTCTCTCTCTCTCTCTCTCTCTCTCTCTCTCTCTCTCTCTCTCTCTCTCTCTCTCTCTCTCTCTCTCTCTCTCTCTCTCTCTCTCTCTCTCTCTTTCTCTCTCTCTCTCTCTCTCTCTCTCTCTCTCTCTCTCTCTCTCTCTCTCTCTCTCTCTCTCTCTCTCTCTCTCTCTCTCTCTCTCTCTCTCTCTCTCTCTCTCTCTCTCTCTCTCTCTCTCTCTCTTCTGTACACCTTGGTACAGAACACACAGCGGAATGTAGGACTTTGCCTAAATATAGATCAATTAGTCTGCATAGCGTATCAATTAAAGATAAACCTGTTTCTCTTCACCTTAGCTTTGTACTTTGAATCCCTAGCATGGAGTTGTTTATTATTTAGCTATAATTCCGTGTTCCTGTTTAAATTTTCTTGTTATTTCTTATGTTACGTGATAGTTTGCGGTGCTAGCGCATAATAGGCTATTTCGACACAAACATTTTTGACGCATAAGTTATTTGAACACAGATACTTTTGGATTAGTAGGTTGTTTGGACAAAGTTAGCATGGCCACACAGTTATTTAGACACAAGGCAGTTTGGACTCAAAGGTCATTTCGACGCCAGTTAGTTTGGACACGCTGTTTAGACAAAGTTCCATTTGGCATGGATTGGGACATGTCACCATTTAGCAACATAAGTTATTTAGTTGTACATTGTTAGGGACAGGCGCATGTTAATATAACGATCTTTTTGCACCGACCGTGAGTATGGTGACAAGTATTTAGTCATCGCGTTGTTGTTACTGTTGTTGTTGTTGTTGTTGTTGTTGTTGTTGTTGTTGTTGTTGTTGTTGTTGTGTTGTTGTTGTTGTTGTCATCATTATCGTTATCGTTGTCGCTATCGTTGTTGTTGTACACACTTTATAAAAAGTTCTAAGGCTTCGTAATTAGCGATCAGATCACAATCAGATTTGGTAATCGTGTTCAATGGGATCTATCGGCACAGTAAGGGGTTGTTTTTCTCGACTTTTTCTCTTTAGAGGGTACTTTTGAAGGTTTTAAAGCCAAACTTCTCTACCATTCTTCGAAAAATTGGATGCGTCGTGCATTGCTAAGATCTACGCGTGTATATCAAGGGCGTAACGAGTCCGACTTTTGATTTTCCACCATAAAGATTTTGGAGGGCGGGAACGTCGGTGCTCGTGCGCAGAAAAGTATTTGTTTTTGGGCGAAATCCAAATGATCAAATGTTTCAAAAAACCGTAGGCTAAACAATGGTTTGAATAAACTGATGATAAGAGAATCTGACTTTAATTATATTATAAAGGAAGTCGCAAGTGCGCATATTAGCAATGAAATAATAACTAATTTAATTTGATTTCTATTACAAAGCTCTCATCATTGTCCAAAATGTAATACCTGCAAACTAAAACAAAATTTTTAACAATTAAATGTATTAAATTGATTTATGAAAGGTTTGAACATTGGTTTGGATAACATTTTTTTCTCGTTAACTTGAACTCATCTATCTGAACAGTAACTATTAGGGCATTTTCATGGTACGCGGATATCCGCACGTGATGACAGTAACTACGGCAGTTACAGTAATGCCGTACCTTTTTCACACTGAGAAACGGCCAATTGTGATAATAATGTATTATAGATTAAGGTGTTTATAGTATTTAGATATTAGTTAACATAAAGCGACGAACATCGGAAAGAAAAGTTTTTCATTGAAGACTAAAATTCTCTCAAATTAGAATTGGAAGAAAAAATAAACACGTGAATAGGTAAAAGTAACATCATCTTTATCATAACCTTTTCCTTGTTGTTAATAAGATCACTAACTTCATTATCTCCTCTTCCTTATTATTATAACTGTAATTGTCATCCGCTTCCTCTTCCTTCTACTCTCAGTCCTGATCTTGTTCATCATCATAATCATAATCATCATCATCCCGTAAAATCCAAATGGGTTATGTGTCCGGCTCATGTGACAAAAATACATTGTGTCCAACTGATCTAGGTGTCCAAATTCCTATGTCAAATTATCTCGAGTTCAAATTACCGAAGTGCCTAAATTACCTATATGTCCAAAGTACCTTGTGTCCAAATAATGTTGATGTCCAAAATACCATGCTTCAAAATGACCTATGTGATCAAGTGTTTTGTGTCCAAACTGCTTGTGCGTTCGATTACTTATGCGTCCAATACGTCCAGTTAGTACCCAATGTGGCCAAAACGTGTCCAAATGTCAGTGCCGAAGTGTCTGCACACCATATAATTATTGCGCAATTAAACCTATATGATTCTTAAATTTTTGGAACCAAATTTGCCTTGCGAAAGGAAAATTCGAAATACTCACGTTTTTGTCTGGATTTGAGACAAAGGGATTCAGATGATTGATCATTATGCAATCACGCAGGCTCTTTCGATCAAAAACTGAAGAAAGATTTTAATTTAATCTGAATAGCTTGTGAACCCTAGTTTCGATTTTTTCGACATTTTTTTCGTTTTGGTTAAGGATTTAATGTTATTAGATTTATTAATTGATAACTGGTAATCATGACCGTAAAACTGTAAAATTTTAACATTAGATCTGTACGTTAGTGTTTTTTATTAATACGTACATCAATGAAGCGGACAACATGTCGTTGTCCATCAAAGAGCAGAGAAAAACTGGTAAAAATTTGGTGATGGCAATGATGACGATGACGCTGATGTCGACGATGATGAAGACAATAATGACGATGATGACGATGACGACGATCACGCTGATGACGATGGTGATGACGCCGCGTTTGTCGCTGAGTCCAAGATTTTGAGCCTGTTGCCTCACTTTCCTGTTGCAGCTTAACTACGTTTCGCCATCTCACGGCCAATAAAAGCATGAAACGTGCACAACTAATTTATACTTGTGAATCAGAGGATATGGTAACATTAAAAAAGTAAAAATTTAATTGACAATCCGTGTAAGAATAAAGTTAAAATCCTTTGGTTTACGAAAATATTTTTCATCACTTTAATTGGCCTTAGATGATGTATTAGATCATAAAAATCTTGATTTTGTTGCAAGCTTATTTTTTTAATTTATTCTGTTAAACAGAAGATAAACTTAGGACAAACGAAAAACAAATAAACATCACGCGAACTTGTAAAGCATAAACTGTCAAACATGGTGAGAAACTAAATTTCAATAGGCATAAGAACGCAATATCACAGTAATTTCATTTAAAAAATATAGGCATCATTAAAATACAAAAAAGCCATTAATACTAATCCAAACCATTTCAGGCAAAATTTTTCACTCATGAGTCTAGAAAAAGATTTAGATTTAGCACAATACTGTACAAAAATAAAAGTTATAAAATTATAAATTAACAATGCATTACAGTGCAATGAGCGCAGCAGAAGAAATTAACTTCTACGTTCAAGTTTGATAGGCTAAATTAATGACATAAACAACAACAAAAAATACGTTAAATGGAACGAAGTAAACAGATGCGAGAAAACGATAATGACGATGTCAATGATGATGATGATAATGATAACAACGATGGTGATATTAATGCTGATGACAATGATAATGAATTGATGCTAATGGTGATAATGCGCCAGGTTCGATGATATAAACCACATTAGCCATTTTTGCAGTGTTACGAAAAAAATTGTGTTAAAATATTGAACAATAAAAAATATTGAACTATAATAATGATGTGTTATTTTCAATTACAGAAATTGACTAATTAGGCCCATACGACTTAAGAATTGATTTCCCAAATTTACGTTTGGTTATAGGTTCTGATTTAGCACTTTTTATTTCTGTGCAAAGTTTATTCCATAGTAGGGGCCCTGTGAATGTTAAATGATGTCTGGCTGTGTTTGTTCTGCAGTACTGCACATTCATTTGTCCTAGTGCTATGAGAATTAACATTTAATTGAACTGGATTATTAAAAAAGATTGGATGTAGTTTTTAACTGTTTTATACATACACCCATATATATATATATATATATATATATATATATATATATATACGTAGGTTATAATTAACTAAATCATCAACTAATAATATTTTACATTCTTTAAAATTGGTGTTACCCATATGTGCCCTTCTATTTTGTTTATAAAGAATATGCAAAAATTTTCTTTGGGCTACCTTTAGATTAGATAATTTTGAAACATATGTTTTTCCCCAAAGAATGGAACAGTAATTAAGATAAGAAAGAATTAAGCTATTATATAAATTAATTTTGTGTGATTTTGAAAGATACTCTCGGATATAAGTAATGATTCCTAGACGTTTTGATATTTTTTACCAATATATTTAATATGAGAAGTCCAGTCTAGATGTTCTTGTAAAATTATCCCCAAGAATTTTATTTTTTTACTATTTCGATGTTGACATTACCAATCATGAAATTTAGATTTTGTGGAATATTTGTCGGTCTAAAAATTATGCGCTTAGTTTTACTGATAATTAAAGATAGTTTGTTATTGCGAAATCAATTAGAGATAGTGAGTAATGCATTTTTAATTTCTTGTACGCTATTTAGATTGTTTATTTTCAGAAATAAACTCGTGTCATCTGCAAAACAAAATAAATTTTGCCTTGGTGATATTATTAATGTCATTTATGTATAACAGAAATAACAGCGACCCTAAAACGGATCCCTGTGGAACGGCATACAGCATATCTCGACTATCAGAATTTATATTATTGTATTGTTACAACAGCTTGAGACCTGTTTGTGAGATAACTATGAAACCATTGAAGAGCAAGTCCTTGTATTCCACAAAACTGTGATCTACCTTTATCAAAAGCTTTTGATAAATCACAGAAGATACCAGCTAGCATGTTTTTTTTTTCAATTATCTTAACAATTTCTTCTGTGACTTTAATTAAAGCTAACTGGGTAGAACTTTTAGAAGGAAAACCAAACTTTTCTTTAATTAGTATATTATGTTTTGTGATATAACTTGTTAATTGATTATGGACACAACGTTCTAAAATTTTAGAAAATATTGGTAAAAGTGAAATTGGTCGATAATTGCTCGGATTAGTTGGGTTGCTACGCCGGGACTAGTTGGGATTTTTATTGCTACGCCGAGTGAAATTGTCAATGTATTTACTAGTGAATAGCACGCTATATGTTAGTTTGAAAGGCGAGCCATTCAGAAAAGTTAATTCGGAAGCTGATAAATGTAAATGCTGTATTTACACGAAACATTCAAATAAAAACAACTATACATTCAATTTATTGAAATGTCGCAATATTTAAATTGTAAAATTAGCATTATATATAAACATCAAAGCAATTACAGTCTAATACAACTGCATAGCAATTATTATTTCATTTTAATTATCTTGCAGTTGTAATGTCCAAGGAAGAGATCTGAGAATCCCAAAAACGTCATGGTCAATGAAATATAATACAAAATCATGGAGGATTATTTTTCGGCATTCTTGTCACTTCGTTTTGCTAATAAAACTCATGCTGATATAAAGGAACTCCTGTGCATATATGTGCCTCATCATTTCTGGCTAGAAAAATGCAAGTGCATTTTTACATACAAAGTTTGCTCCTGCTAGTCACACAATAGTTTGCCACTACATTCATATCTGTTTTAAAATAATATACTATATTTTTTCTATACGATTCACATTTCTTTTATCCATTCTCCATCCCGTTTTGGTATGTCATGACTATCCTCTTTATTCTCTTTAACACAGGTCCTGTCTCTTTTACCTTACCAGTTGCCAGTTCATTTTCATATCAAATCGAAATGTGATATGAGAAAGTTTCTCAAATTGCACACCAGTGGATAGCTCCTGCTGCCAGACACTAATCGTAACATAATAAGTTTCCTTCTTACGACATTCACTTTATCATTTTACCATTTTGAAAATGTACCACAAGATTACAGAGAGGATTAAACGAGGGACATAAATGCACAACGACTATCAGCTTTTTTACTTTGCACTACCGTAATCAGTCCAATTAATGTGAACCGACAAAACTAATACTGAAATACGTGAAAACCTTTCATCATAATGTTGTTAAAAGAACTTGTTACAACGAAATGCTTCTAATAAACCTCTATTGGTCACGATTATGATTTCGATATATACTACAAACGGGAAATTTGTTCTAAGAGTATACATGAAAACAAAAGATAGGCCTGTTGCCAGAAATATTTTATAAGCAAGAGCAAGAACCATAAATTTATTTAATGTAATAAATTAATTTTAATGTAATCTATTGCTTTTTTAATGTAATGTAATTTGATTTTGTGATTGCAAATTTTAATAGACTGGTATTATTATATTGTTATGAAAAATGTCCGATTTAGTGTTTAGTAACTGTCATCGCGCATGGTATGACGTGCATTACGTCACTTTTTGTTTAACACTATAACTACGTGTTTGATTCCGCGCACTATGACGTATTGTCATGACTACATTCCTTGGTTACAGTTTTAACCTCAGGAGAGTTAGGAGGCAAAAATAATTTCGCTTGCAAACGTTCATTAATACAGCTATTTTACCCGAGATGACTATAAAGAACTATTATCATAACGTTACTGAAGTGTCTAAAACGGGCAGGGTGATCCGAAGATCAGATCAGAACAACCAACTTAACGACAGCCTGCCGAGACTAGAATCATTACCTAGGGGCGAAAAATTGTTTTCGTCATTACCGGTCAGTAAAACTTACTCTCATTATCATCATTAGCATTAAGTGCCATTTCCGTTGGAAGTGGACTGTCTGGATTCTCCAGTCATATTCTCCTCTCTGCCAGCCTCACACATTCAGGATATGATATTTCCATCTAGTCTGTCATATCAGTTCCATTTTCTTCGCTGCGATTGCCATTTATACTTTAGTTTGCAAGTTAATTTGCTATCAGTTTTGTTATTGGCTAATAGCTTATTATTTGCATATTGTAAAACTTCATTTCTCACAGCAGCATTATTAAGTACTGCCAAATCTTGTTTCTATGTTTGTGTGGTAAGTTATTAAGTGTTTTAGTTTGTGCTACTACCTATTAAAAGTTAATACACGACTATTGTTGCTCTCTCTATCTTTTGTATTGAAGTATAACACGTCTTTAGGCTATTATGTCGGTATAGTTAGAGGAATGAGCAAAAAGACCTGGACTGTTACGTACAGAGTTAACTATACAAAAGACAAAGGTGTGTAAGATCTGTGTAACTTTTTGTTTAACCTCGTTGTTTGGATAAACTTCATTAATATGATTGATTATAATTAAAATAAACACTAATTGTGTAAAACACAGTATTGGACAATTTTATGAGTTCAATTAACAGTGTAATTAACATGCTAAAGTCTGTTACGTCACTGCTTTCCCTCAACATTCAAGCTTCAAGACATCCTTTCTTGTACTTTCCGCCGAAGATGCCTTCCATCAACTTTGTATCCCACTGGCGCGAATTAGGCCAAAGTATTCATCGAAGTTAGCACTGCAACTCTATCAAAACTGCATTTCCTAAGTTTACTGTAAGTTTCTTTAAAGATGTTCTACCTGACAAGTTCAAGTTCATCCTTAAATTGAATTCATACACAATGTTTTACTTGCTTATTATCAGTGGCATGTTTTCTCTTGTTAAAATTGCTGTACATTATCATAGCATAGTTTGATTGAGCAACCTAATTCCTATATGTACTTGTATTATATCTGTAACTATAAATTTCGCCAGTAGGTCTTGCGAAGTATATCTGTGCGTCAAGCACAGATACTGCTGAGCGGTGTGAGATCTGATCGCAAGCTCCTATTCCTTAAATTCATAATCAGTGTCGCAGAATTTTGATAAATGACCGTTACTAACCCAATGATGGTGCTGCTACTGCTGATAATGATGGTGTTGCACAATGATAACAATAATAATTGTAACAAAAAGAACAAAAAGAAGAAGAATAAGAAAGCTATTGTCGACTTTAGGTGCGTCAGCATGTTTTTTCGCCAGAGTCGTGTGCGGAGTACCGCATTCCAGGACATAAGTAAATATAATTATTTTGCCAGTATCAATAACGATTTGTTTCATTTTATTAATTACAGAACAATATGTCTGCGATAAACGTTGTGACAGCCATGCTTAAGCAGAATGACGTGAACAAAGCAGATATTTCGGAACCAACTGAAACTGCCAAGAAAAAACCAGCTGGTTTTAAGGAAACAACCATGTATGTTTGTCGTTGTAATTATGCTTTATTTTAAGAACAGGTGTAAGCCATTTTCATAAGTAGACTAAAAACGTAGGCGTACTGCAATGTTTTCACCATGTCTTCTCTAGCAACACAAATAATATACAGGCAGACTTATGTGCTTCACAACAACCATTATTTGAAACTCGGTAGAGGATGTACGTGTAGTACTGCCATGAACTATACCATTGTACTGCCTGTACGCCTATACCAGTATTAGATGGCGTCTTCAGCAGCTTACAGCGCAGGTTACTGTTATACTTCTGAAATAAACGTTCAAATAAAAATTAAATAATGCGTATGAAACTGTCCAAAATCGATTTTCTGGCAGTCATGCATCCGTTTACCATCCACGTCCAGTACTGTCTAACTAAGGTCACACTCTCGCCATTCACTAACTATTATAGATATATGTACAGAGAAATATTCCAAAGATTTTTTAAATTATATCCACACCTTCAAAATCAGATTAACAGCAGAAAAAATCGCAAATGTTATAGAATCGTATAAATTATAGACTTGTAAGTTGTCAATTTTGCAAGAACAACAACACAAGATAAACAAAATAAAATAAAATAAAATAATGCAACTCATTGTCACAATAAGACATCTGTCGTAATTTGTAAGAATCTCAAAATTAACGATGTTCATCATTTTAAGAATGTTCTGCATACAAAAAATGGTCGACTGCACCAGTTTTAACGAACATTACACTATTCACTACTAAGTACTGAAAACTGGCTAGTGCATTAAATAAATGTGCACAAATATTATTCAATTTACAGCACCATTTTGTGATTTCTAATGTTTATGTGTTTTTAATATCTGTCACGATATTTGCAACCGACACTAAAGTTGTTGCTGTTTAATTACATAAAAATAGTTTATGTAACTGTTATTTTTATTTTTGCAGGAATACTTGGCAAGGAACCCTGGAAGTTAGAAAAGCTATAAGCCAAGCAGCTCCAGGACGTGTTGTTCCCCGTACTAGAAAGCAAGAACAGGTCTTGCCGAGTATCCGTAATTCTGACAGTAATATTGTTTCAAACCAAACGGCAAATTACATCAAAGCAGACGCGAAATCCATAACAAATCCAGAAGCTTCAAAAATGCGACGAGAGCTTCTCAAATATGGCATTCATTCTCAAACTAGAGTCAAAAGTCCCGAGCCATTCAAGAAGAATCCAAAAAAAACTGTATCGATGAAGACAACTCCACTGGTTCCACATTTGAGTTCGTCTACGCGTCAGACCCCAAAAAATACGGAAAGACGTGAAAATTCAGCAATCGGAACGCGGAAGTCCGATAAAGAAATAACGAAAGAGATTCAAAATTATTCTACTAATTCCAAGATGCCACCAGAACTAAGTTGCACGGCTATTACTTTAAAAGTTAAAAATGAACGTTCAAAGAACAGTCTTAGGCAGCCAGAGAGGAGCACTAAAAATGCCAAATCACAGGAACCACATTCTAAAGAAAAAGTAGGATCTTCTAAAGGTGGTGCAAAGCATCGCAAATCTATAACCTCTTCTCAGAAGGAAGTAAAGAACTGTACGCAGAAACAGAGAATAAGCTCAAAAAATCGTGCACCAAAATCACACGCAAGTAATAGAGGCACCACGTCAAGAACTGCAGCAAACCAGTGTTTCAAAATAACATCACATTCATCTAGTACCGGGATTATACGCCATGAGCAGACAATTACGACACATCCACCATTTCCAATTGGAATAGACAGTAGCTTGTCTACTGTGGTGCCAGGTCGTAATAGTGATTTACAGTCAGATAGCTCAAAAAATCGTGCACCAAAATCACACGCAAGTAATAGAGGCACCACGTCAAGAACTGCAGCAAAACAGTGTTCCAAAATAACATCTCATTCATCTAGTACCGGGATTATACGCCATGAGCAGACAATTACACCACATCCACCATTTCCAATTGGAATAGACAGTAGCTTGTCTACTGTGGTGCCAGGTCGTAATAGTGATTTACAGTCAGATAGCTCAAAAAATCGTGCACCAAAATCACACGCAAGTAATAGAGGCACCACGTCAAGAACTGCAGCAAAACAGTATTCCAAAATAACATCTCATTCGTCTAGTACCGGGATTATACGCCATGAGCAGACAATTACACCACATCCACCATTTCCAATTGGAATAGACAGTAGCTTGTCTACTGTGGTGCCAGGTCGTAATAGTGATTTACAGTCATATAGCTCAAAAAATCGTGCACCAAAATCACACGCAAGTAATAGAGGCACCACGTCAAGAACTGCAGCAAAACAGTGTTCCAAAATAACATCTCATTCATCTAGTACCGGGATTATACGCCATGAGCGGACAATTACACCACATCCACCATTTCCAATTGGAATAGACAGTAGCTTGTCTACTGTGGTGCCAGGTCGTAATAGCGATTTACAGTCAGATAGCTCAAAAAATCGTGCACCAAAATCACACGCAAGTAATAGAGGCACCACGTCAAGAACTGCAGCAAAACAGTGTTCCAAAATAACATCTCATTCATCTAGTACCGGGATTATACGCCATGAGCAGACAATTACACAACATCCACCATTTCCAATTGGAATAGACAGTCGCTTGTCTACTGTGGTGCCAGGTCGTAATAGTGATTTACAGTCAGATGGAGTCTCGCTTTCTTCAATCAATCAGTCTAGGTCATTCGGGTTTTTACAAGAACTGATGGAAAATGATGAAGCATTTAGAAACCTCACTGGTGGATATTAGCAACCTGTTTAGAGACACCAAACTTTTGTCCTTTTTCATGTTTAAGTTTTCATTAATTATTTTCGACCTTCGCCGACTTTTTTAGTAATAACTTTGGTATGATTGTGATTTGCGCAACGCTAGCACTGCATTGACGAATCCAAAATTGAGCTATGAGTAAAATTATAGAATCTCTGGACTTTCAGTACCAGACATCAAAAATCCGTGGAATTTCTCCGTGGCTCACCTCAAGAATTACTAAAACTTTTCTTCGATTTACCTTGGAAATTTCCAGAACTTCTTACTGTTGTTCGCAAGAATTTCGTTTACTAATAATGCCTCGACCTAATATTTGATAACATTAGTAGAGAAAATTTATTGGTGGATAGCGTCAGACTGGAGTGGCCCAATTAATGCTAGATGAATGCTGGATTGGCACCGCTATTCTTATGCCAGGCTGTATCAGAACGGAGTAGTTGTGACGATGTCCAACTACTGACATGCCAGATGTGTCAAAATGTACTCGAATTCTAGACTATGTCAGAACAGAGTAGTTGAACTACTAATGTATCAAGTTGCGATGATTTTTCATTCATTTCCTTCAAGTTTATATGTCCGCCGATCCGGCTTCCCACCTTATAGACACTTGATGTGTTTGTTTCAACTTTCAAGCTACTGCTTTTCTTTACTGATATTATTTTTATAACTTATTTAACGCATTTGTTCTATTTTTGCATTATAACGCCACACATTATATTATCTACTTGCAGGACTCCATTCTGCAAACTGTCTTATTTGTCCAGCAAGTTTTTTGTTTTTCATATAAATAGACTTTAAAATAAAAATAATAATTTTACGTGTAAAACTTTTGATTTCTCCTGTTTTGCATAAATGTTCATTCAAATATATTTATTTTAACTTTCTAAAGTCACAAATATGGATTATACTCTGCTGTAATATCTGTATTCGGTTCTGAATGTTACCTTTGCAAAATTCAACTTTTTTAACAAGCATTGTGGGGACATGATGATGATGATGATGATGATGATGATGATGGTTATGATGATGATGATGATAAATGACGACGACGACGATGATGATGATAATGCTGCTAATGATTATAATGATGGTGTGCTAATGCAGATGGAACCCACAAGACAAGACCAATCAAATAATCAGGCAACGTCGTATAAAATAATCAATTAAACATATCTTTTAAAAAACAGATTGCAAGTTCTTGCGAAAAACGACAGTTCGAATAATGATGAAGATTCAGTTTTTTCCGAGTACTTTTTAATATAGAGCCTTTAGGTTAAATTTGTGTTTTGGGAGATATATCTAGATTTTTTGTAGATATCGTCATCATCATCATCAAAGTCTATTTTTGACTTTCAGAGTAAAACTGCACTGAAGGTCGTGACAAAATTGAAACCTAACTAATTACAAAGTACAGTTAGATACGCTTAGTGCGTATATGTGTGTATCCTCCCTCGGTCAGTCGGAAGCAGTGTCGCAGAAAAAACCACGAACAAGCAATTTTCCACTTGTTGAACCTCAGTGTTGCTTCACTTTGCTGGTTAAGCGTACACTGCGCTTGTTTAATTAAGGATACCTTCGCCCCACCCGCTAAAAACACAATGGACATCACCTCTGTAACTGATTCGATTATTCGTCATATATCAAGGTAGATTAATTAATTAATAGCACTATAATAGCGTTATCAAAAATTGTAAAGAACAGTTCGTCGAATAGGTGGTCGAATGTATCATAAGGCACTAACCCCGTAGATCTGCTGTTCCAAGGTGGCAGTTCCACACCTCTCTCCTTCGGCTGAATATTATCCGTCAACCCTCGATAGAAAATAACGATTTGTTAAAAGAATAATATTATGATTGCCATCATTATATAAATTTCGTCAGATTGCAAGCTGGAATTTGGGTTACTATGATTTAACAAAATTTAAAATGAGTGCTGAACTGGTAGAGTTGGCTTAGATACATTCTCCCTCCATCAGGTAAACAGCCAAAATCAGTAACCTAGATATCGCCCACTGATTTACTAACCAATCTAAGTGTTGCTTAACTTTGGTTGCAAAACACGTACTGTGACACTCGGCTATTACCTCGCCTCTTTAAGACCAGTTGCCAAAGATTTTCGTTGAGTGTAGTTCTGTGTCATTGAACAAAGTGTGACAAAGTGAAAATAACTTAAATTCACATCTACGAATTGGCATCCCCCACACACACAAAAACATGTATGTACTGTGATTTTGGAATTTCAATGATTTCTATGGAATTTTAGTTATAGTTGAGACTACAACATGCCTTCAAAGATGAGATGAGAGTATAAAATCTTAAAATCAAAGAAAACTGCATATTCTGCAAAATCGACAGTCGTATTTTTACTAATAATTTACAGACAACCACTTCTGACAATAAAAGCAATGGTGAGTTTAGTTTAAGTAACTTATAGACCTACTTAGCTAGACTTAATTAACAATGCGAATTTTTACTTGTTCATTTATATTAAGCCGTTTGAGAATATTAAATAGCACAAGAATTACTAGTATTGCATACGTGGGCGCACACGCGCCAGTTAGATATCCAGGCTTTAGACAAGAAGTGTTTCTTCAGTATAAATGCACTGCAGAATGATTTGAATACATTCATATACTTATTAAAATCAATTAATTATTTAATGTTTAGAATAAATCACAACAGTCCACGTTGAGTTGCTAGTGTGTATTTGTATTTTAAATGTTGGACGCTCTCACTGAAATTTTTGGACCAAATAAAAATGTTTAGTCTTAAAAATAAAGCTGTAAAAAGGAATTGCGAACATCGGGAAATAGATTTTAAACTAACCAGTCTATTACTGAGATGTGCGATTATTGAAATACACAATTATAACCCATCGCTGATGTCTAATGTTAGCATCATATTGGTATTGGCATGCACGTTACCAAATTACTATATATATTGCCATTTTTTGTATGCATTGGATTTATGACTAATTTCAATCTGGGGATCTAGTTGAAGATTCATATTTGTCCAAAAGGCACTTTCCTACCAAGATACAAACAACCGCAACTACAAACTCTAATGCAGCCAGTGTTATAAGACCAACGCACAATCCAGCGGCTGTATTTGCCATGTCTTTGCAGCTCCGCATTTTTTCTCCTGTAGCCAAGTAATCATGAAAAACATACAACGTACCATTTCTGTCGATCCAATCACTTTGCGTTGAGTTAAAAGTGTCAAGGTCAACGTGATAATCACAATGAAGTCTGTTCTGTGTGGCTTGTAACCCCAGAGACTGCAGCACTAGCATTACAGCTGCAAACACAGTAGCCACGACACAAACTATTTCAAAACTAACCAAATAAATTCGTTTCTTCTTGCACAAAAATAACGATCCTGAACAACCAGCAACAATGAAGACCACACCGGACCAAATTCCTGATGCTATAAACAACTTTGTGTGGACGTCCTTCGCAATGATGCTTATGAAAATTGCTTCAATAATGATTGATACTACGCCCGTCAAAATTTGGACGTCAGACAATGCCCGGATGTAGTTTCCGTAAGAAAACAGATTCGTCCCACCACGCCTGATGTCAAATTTTTCCATTTCTAACATGGTTTATCACGGAAACTGCACAAATGTCAACACACAAGTAAATTCAGCATTGGGGATATTGATTTAACTTGTATATTGGCAAGGCTGCATGACAATCATTCGATCTGTTTGCCTGTGATAAATGTGGAAATACGTAAGCCTTGCCGTTTAGAAACTTGATCCAGGCTTAAGTGAGCCGCAGTGAAAAAATCAGTGATCATGGGTAATGTGGATTTTTGTCACTTAATTCCGTTTTTTCTCTTCGATCGAATAGTGTTGGTCCTACCTAAAACGGAACTTTTACTCATGAGATATAGAACAAGTCTGCTAGTTTTTTGTCTTGATCGATCAGTAATCTTGAATTGACTATTTAAAAAGAAAAAGAGTATCCATTTCTTCCTCCAGTCCAGGAGCCAACCACTGTCAATCTGTAACTGACGGAGTACTCCAAAAAAGGTCCTGTGCCGATACCTCGTTTTCTTCTGAAATAAGATGACATGCTTAGTAATTGAAAGCACTAAGAAGATTGCTGTCTGTCCTAAACCCGTATTAACCACAGTTACTTTGCTGACTTGGCATACGAACAATAAGCAACCTAGCTGTATAGCGGTTGTACCTAAAAGAAATGCTGTTAATACTAAACCCTATTACTTTACGGATTTGACATGCGAACAATACGGCAACTAGTTATAAGTTATAGGTTATATAACAAAATCGTTTTAATTGAATATCCTCTAGGCAGCACTTACCTGAACAGTTCTGAATCAATCAAGGTGTGGAAGCACAGGCTTATTTTACATCGTATAGTTACCGAAACGTATTAATTGAAAAAGTATTGACTGGTTATAACCATTATTTTTTACAGAACTGAAACTGAAACTCTTTTTGCGTGAGCTGGTGGTGCACTAATGTAAAAGCAGCAGCAGAAGCAGCTGTATAAGAACATCAATCAAATGATTAATGTTGACTTTAAAGCTTGCGGAAGTGAAGCCAAGAAACTGCAAAATATTTGTACTGCAGCTCTTAAAGGTCTAAATAGCTAGATTCACGTGTCAGCTTTTCGTGGCCTATTTGCTTTAAAGTTAAGCTTGTCTAAAAACCTGCGAAAGCTTATTCCTGAATTTTCTTCAAACTTGCAGACATATTACCGATTACGCAATAAGCCTAAAGGTCTACAATTAATCGTCACATAGTGGTGGACAGGCCACACTACGTATCGGAGCCAACAGGAAGAACTTATTACTCCTGTAGGAGCCAGGATTCCCATTTCGGCCGCTTCTTTTCAATGCTCAAACCCGTCCAGGCGCGGCCGACTTGCAGCTTCGCCTAGAATAATAACAAAACGAAAGCTGAGCATCTCTCCCAAAACAACCTACACAAATTAATTCACCACTTACAGAAGAATAGCAAATTAAGAAAAAATAAAAATAAAAAAAGGAAAAGAGACCCCAAATTTCTTCGATAGTTACCCTTTGTTGGTATAGATGATCTGGGTCTCCTTGCTGTGCTGTACGTGTCTGGTGTTATAAGTTCAACACTTTTGAATTGATTGAAACCTTTATGCTACATTCAGGTGTAATATTTCTAAAAATTTAATATCGAAGTGAAAAGCTCTGTGCAAGTTAAATGCACGATTGTGGAGTTACTTTAGTTGTTTGCTTTAATTAATAATTTTAATAATAAGAAGCTTTTCATTTTTCACATTTATCGACCCATGAAGTTTAAACAACTAAAATGAAAAAATGTTAGAGTGACTAAGGATATGATTGTGCTACTACTGCGTAGATACCATTTCCTTTAGTGTTAACATAGCTCTACGTTTTGACTTTTCAGCAAGCATCATAATGGCGTTTAAAGATACATCACAAAAATTGGCTTGCGCATTCTTGTATAATTGCCTATAACTTGACCACATGTCAAGTTCTTGCTCAAATTTTCAAATTCGAATATTCCACTCGTCGTGTTACTGATAAAGGTTCTGAGCTTTGCTTTGCTATAGTCTTGGTGAATGTCTCGCTGAGGTGGATGTTCTGACCATTCGGCCATCTCGATTAGCCCACCCATGCATAGTATTCTACAGGATTTCTTGGCAAACTTTTCTTCTTAACGTTTTGATAAAACTCGTTGCGTTTATTTGGCTGGAATTACATCTTCTCTCTCGATGCTTCTAAAACTGCGAACCGCAATTACTCAAAATGATCTCGATCAATTCGTACGATAGCTTAGCTTTACGCTTAAAAATTCTGCTTAAATTTTTCGTGTGCATTGCTCATAGGAACTATTTCTGGAGTTTGTGTATAACAGTTTGCGCAAGAAAATTACGTCGCTTGTTTCACGATGGCAGAAATAAATTCGAAAGTACTCTAGAGACTGCGAAGCTAAAATGTGCAAAATCCATCAGCCATTGCTCAATTTCTAGTCAAAGCTTGTGCTCGAGAGCATCTGCGGCGTTTCTACCATGCATAGTCCTTAATCCCGGCAACAGAGGGGAGTCACTTTTAGCTTCTACACAGTTATCTCCTAACAGACTTTATTTTGAAATATTGTTATTGTTGGCCCTCAAACGTAAATTCTTGTTGCCCTATACACGGGACACGCAGTATCAAGGCGTGAAATCTCTAACAAACAATGGCAGCATCAACTTAACAGACACTTTTAAGATTTGTCTGTCTTGAATTTTTTAACTTTTCCTCTTTAGCCCCATCCCCTTTTTGCCACGGTTCACATTTATGCTATCTTTTCTTTGTTCATCGTACCATAAGTTATTACTTTCTCATTTGATAAAGTTGAACCGCTTGCTCAACGTTTTAGTGAAAATTCTTATCTCAAATTTAAATTTTAAAAAATCAACAGTAGCAGGAAGTTAGGAATTGAACATTATTTTAATCTCCCGACCACTACATAAAATACATAAAACTCCACATATGTGTTATTAACTGTATACTTTTAAGAAAGACTTAGCCTGACATTTTCATATTAATTAATTATATTCAGCTCAAAATAGCAAACAGTTGCATTAACCCGTCAGTAACCCGTCAGAAACGGTAATATTATTCAATAGCCTTGTTCTACCTTATTTGATGTAAAACACCTTGTGGGTTGAAACACATCAGTCAGTCTGAAAGCATTACTGCGAAAATTCTTAAATTCGATTATGATTTATCAAAACAAACTGAAATGCCAATTAGTGTTACTGTGGGTGTAATATTAGTGGTAGATGATTTAAGTAAACTAAACATGCGGTATTGTGCATTTACCAAATGAATAATGGACTTCAACGGGAATTACTAAATTCAGATAAAGCAGCCCATAAAGGTCTGAACTGTTG
This sequence comes from Tubiluchus corallicola, assembly GCA_030141605.1. Classification (NCBI taxonomy): domain Eukaryota; kingdom Metazoa; phylum Priapulida; class Priapulimorpha; order Priapulimorphida; family Tubiluchidae; genus Tubiluchus; species Tubiluchus corallicola. The sequence continues at coordinate 123,676 of JAQGDQ010000129.1, read as the reverse complement.
TTGCAGGCTTTTATAATCTTTCCAGAACCAAAACTTTGGGCTATAATGAATGAAATTTTACATATTTATGAAATTTATCATTACTTAAATTAAAAAAATTAGGCGGTGGATAAATTGCTTCAATTTCAACACACTCTCATCATTATTCTTCATTTTAAATCCATTCCGATACGCAGATGGCGCAGCAAGTCAACAAATAATCCAGCTTCGAAATCCAAAGGAATCTGCAGACTAATAAGGGTGGTTATTTTCAAATATTCTTTCCATAATCAACAGCATGCCTGACAGGATTCGACAGTAACGAGCGACGACGACGAAAATGGCAATGACAGCCTCAAATAATGTTTACGAAGCATGTAAATAAACTTACTATAATAAGTAGTTACTTAATAATATACAAGAAGTATTTCTTCTTTCATATTTATGTATCTGGGTTGAATAATTAAGCTGTCGAAATATAGTGTTTAAAATAAGGCAGTTTTTAACGACAAAACAAACTGCACCCTTCAAGTTGGAGAGCAATACATAAGTTCCAAGTGTTTCTTCTATTTGCAGAGTAACTACTAGGTGATCATCAGGGTAGTTATAGAAGAAGCAATTCCTTTGAGCACTATAAGACAATTGATGGCTATTCTCAAATTTCCTACAATTCAAGAAAATTTACTCACAGATGTTTACGGGACAAGCACATACAAAGTCGGGTAACTATATACATTTTTGTGCTTTAGTTGGTTTAGAGCAAATCTCGGTTAATAAATGAGGTTTATGAACGTGTAATTGGTCTCTTCATTATCGCTAATACAATATTTATTTGCTGCTAAAAATAAGAAAAAAGAAAAAAATAAGCAAATTGGTCAACGCGAGTTGCATTAAGTCTTCACAGTTTATATTGGATACAAATACTACATCGAATGTATGTGAAGCAGACACCAAATCAGTTGTAAGTACACAACTAAAGACTGCTAAACCCAGTAGTAACATATAAGCTGCAAAGAAGAAAAAATCTTCTCAACAGAGAATTAAATCTTTTTGATAGCATAAATTACTCTACAAAAAACTCTGTAGGAAACCAAATTTTCCGATCCTGTTTTTATGCAATTACTGAATGGCATTTTACCAAGGTGAACTGTTTAATGTATGTGATAAATATACAAACGAGATTCAAAAACACGTTTTTAATTTAACCGCCTTTTAACATTTGATTAACTTTTTAACTTTTTAATAATACTGCGTGGTTGGGTATAAAAGTTGTTTTTCGATTGTTTTAAGCCTTGACGATGTGATTCCTGCGCTTTCTTATGGGATTCCATGCCATACTCGAAAAACCCATTGACACCCAGCCTGTTCATTTTTAGCGTTAATTAAAATGTTTCACTCAGATGTAGTACGGACACATTTACTGACACGTTTTCGTTTTTACAAGTGATTTAACAACAAAAGTTATGGCACGATCTCTAGATTCCAGAGCCTTCTTTACAAGACCGCACCAAATTTACTAGCAACACGGGAAATTACCAGCCTTTGAGCTTCTTTTCGGAGCCCTTTCTTAATTGACATTTCTTAAGCACCGAAAAGTTGTTCAGCATGTTTTCGCAGATCACTTTCCAAAGGGAATACGTGTTTCATTCTAGCCTTAATGTAAGTTTGTTGTAAGAGTGTTTATGATCTTCAGCTGCTGTTTCCCTTCGACTCTTGAGGCTGTTAACTTGTCGCATAAGCATGATTACGTGTGATAAACCCACTTTTTTTCGTGTTTTAGTAATAGAAGTGATTTTATTCCTCCCTTCCTCTGTTTTACATTAAGTTAATTGTTTTTTAAAGGGGTTGTAACCCAAAACTTATGTAAATTGCGGTAAAATTGCCTTACAAATCAGACAACTTATAGTGTTCAACAATTTCCGTAGACATTTTGAGCCAAGAATATTCTAAATACAAGGCAAATGCCTTAGATCACTAAGTTGGGATATCTTCAGTAATAATAATTTACTAGATATTAAATATGTATTAACATAAAAATAGACAAATGCATTTTACATACATAAATCTTAACAAATAAACGCATTTAAAGGAATTCGAAATTAAAAGCAATAAACACGTAAGCCTGCACACGTATATATGTTGATTAGTAAACAGATTAAGATAGGAAATACCGTAAGATAACAATACTTATAAGCCAGTTAGAATTCATGAGCAAATAAATAAAATTAATAGTAATCTAAGCAGTCCAAAGTTCATCCGTTACAGCTATATAACCGAATCCAACATTTTCAACGTTATTTGGACCGCTCATTTGGACCATTCTAACTAATTAGATTAGATCTTCTTTATTTTCATTAATTTTGAGCTCTAAATTTACGTCAATAATTAATTATTATGTTCTTAATGTCAAGATTATTCTTACTGATGGCCTGTCTTAATTACTGGTTACGCGGTGGCCCAGTGGTCTAAGGTAATTAAGATTACTCTTGTAAACCAAATTTATGGTTCTTGGCCCAAATCAAGGCCGTCTACCAACTTTTTCACATTTTACTCTCTTTCAAGTTTGGCATCAAATTTAATTAATTGTGGGTTTATGTCATTAATAGTAATGTTGATATTAAGATTTCAATTATTAACCTATTGTACTATTGTCCGGCGTCTGCATTTTGGTCGCCTTTTGACCGAGTTTGCCGGAGTTTCACATTTCACACATTTTAACGATAAATTCGTTCCACTTCATTTGTCATAAGTCAATTTGCTTCACAGCGATTAGCTGTAAGTGACAGTGATAGTTAGAAGCGCTCTCAAGCGTGTGGAAGCAAACAGATCATGTGGTTTCAACAAAAATTTTGAACAGGAAGCGGAAATGGGGTTTATTGATTTTCGTCGAAGGTTTAGAAATATTCATTTTGCAGTATTCTTGTATCAACTGTTGATATCTGTAATCAGAGTTTTTACTTTTAAGTCTTTTAGAAGAAGGTTCAAGAAACTTGGACAGTGGATAATGGGCAAGATGGTTTCAGGGAAAAAACGTCGGAATGCCAACATTTTTACGTACGGTTTCAATAATAAATGTGATGTATGCGTACTTGGGAAGGTATAAAAACTTCTGTATACTGAGGAATCACTGAGTGCAATGGGATAAAAATTAAGTGCATTTGCACAGCGTTTGAGATTCTCACCGATGCCTGCTTCAATAAATAGGATCGTAAAAATTGAAACACTTTTTATTCTCATTCTATCAGCGTTTGATAACAATATGTGTACATCAGAATAAAAAAATTACAAGGATTGTTGCAGAAAAGTACAAAATTTAGCTATTGTAGGAAGTCATCTAATGAGCTGAATATATTGTGTAATTTGGCAGATTGCAAGCCACAGTCAACCGATGAAAACTACTAGTTATGGCCGGCCACTGTGGAGAGATCGCAATTTTTTCGTAATCAAGAGCTAGTGAAAAAACCCAATGCGTGCTAGTTTTGTTTTATAGAATACGAATTTCTTTCTGAGTTTGAATTGATAGGAGATAGGTATTATGTAGGTGGGTGGGTAGGTAGGTTGGTTGATAGGCAGGTAGGTATGTACGTAGGTAGGCAGATAGGTAGGTAGGTAGGTGGGTGGGGGCGTGGGTGGATAGGTGGGTAGTTGGGTAGTTGTTTGGATGGGTGTTTAGGTAGGTAGGTAGGTAGATACATAGGTAGACAGGTAGGTAGGTAGGTAGGCAGGCAGGCAGAGATATAAAGAGTGAGAAAGAGAGCGAGATTGTTTATTAATTTGAAATTGTGTTTGAGATATTTAAAATGTAAAGATAAAAATGAGCATAAAATATAAAAAACAAACTAGAATGAAGTATGATAGAAGATAAAACTTTAATTACGTTACGAGATAGAAACGAATTTCATTTAATAAGTGAACCAAAAAAGTAAATTTAAATGGTGTGAAATCAGTAGATTCGCAGTACTAGAACAGAGAGAGTCGTGTTTCTTAGACATGCAAAGTCGACGTGCAGGCTTTGACTTAACTCTATGGTATGGCTTGTTTTTTTGTTTTTTTAGCATAGCACACTGTACTGTTGCACCACACACCTGTACCTTCAACGAATATTAAAAAAGGTATGTGAAAACTTGTGCAAGTTTTCCAGCTTTATTATTATTATTATTATTATTATTATTATTATTATTATTATTATTATTATTATTATTATTATTATTATTATTATTTATATTTATTACTTATACTATTAGTATAAAATTTTTTTCGGCACTAGCTGACTGTAGATGACCTAGCTGACTGTACCAGTAATGTACCAGTCTAATTAACAGCAGGAATCATTTCCTGCAGGCCCGCGGTATGTATAATTCATCAGTAAAAGGTGAAAATGACGACCTAATTCCATGGCGACGAGGAGTATGTTGTTCTAATTACTCACTTTATAATTAATTATTCAATGTTATGTGCATGTTACGTCAATAATCTAGACAAGTACCTTTACATAGCAATGGAGTTTAAGAACTATAACAGTTTGTTAAAGGGGAAGGAAAGAGAATTTTAAAGTATATCCCAAAGAGCGTTCCGTGATGATTCAAAGTTATATTACTTTGCATTACGCATACCTGTTTGAAAGACTATATAATTAAAAAAGAACATTCTTAATAATTTAAAATGCTCGTGCCACCTGGGAAAATCGTGAAACCAGTAAGGTGTTGTATAAAATTTCAAAACGAATTTTCTAAGCTTCATTTGTGAAGACTGTTTTCTTGTGCGTTAAGTACATGCTGGTTTCCAGCAATATAACATTATTCGCTGCATTAATTTTACTTACTCGGCGGTTTGTCACATGGTAACGTACAGTGTCTCGAATTGCTATTCGAGCGTAAAACAATGCCACCTTAAGTTTAGACTTAGAAGCCGGTTAAAAATCTTGGAACAAAGTGAGTCAAGTATGTGATTGTAAAAGGAAATGGTGATGGATGGTTCATGGTTCATAAAAAACTATTTTACTGTACTTAAAGCCCAGGTTAATCCTAGGTTAATGGCCTAAAGAAGAAGAATGTAATACGCTCTGCTTAGGAGAAAAATTCGTCATCAATATAATATATAAAAAACACCTTCACATATATATATTGACACATACTATAATGCCCTATAGACCTCATTACTGCATACAATTGCTAACATAATGTTATATCTTTCATTTTTACTTTCATTTAATTTTTTTATGTTATTTTGTTTTTAACCAGTCACCACCACTTCTGACTGCCTAGTAAAGTACAAATGAATCTCCACCGTTTACTGTGGATTTATTATGCGCGTGGAGAAGAAACTATTCCCACCATGGCCCATAACTTAACTCCACGTTATTAACTAAACTTACGTATACATTCAAATAACAACAATATTAACTTAACTGCTTGAAAAGTTGTAACGACGAACAATAATAATTTAAATGAATAAAAACTGGTGTATAAAATCTATAATTAAGTTAAAATAAAAGGGTATAAAGGCCTAGTTCTTTGCACCAGTTATTCTTTGTGTATTTATGTAAAATGTTTATAATGCTTACAAAGTTACAAAAAATTGCATTTCTCGGCAGTTTGATGTGCAGTTTTTATAGCAAACGAATTAATACTGTTATAGTTGTTATTGCCGATGTTGTTAGGTTGCTGTTTTTGTCGTCAACGTCGCCATTGTCATCCTCCTTTTTCTCTCCTTCTACTGCTGCAACTATTGGAGGTGATGATGACGATTACATTGTTTTAGGTTTAGAAGCATCATTACTACGGGGCAAGAAAATTTTTCCAATCCTGCTTGATCAACGTTTCAAACTAGTGTCTGCACTCCGTACAGTAGCAGAAAAAGCACAGACCAAATGTAAATAATCTGTTAACTAGCCCGTAACACTGTAAAAGTGTGAACTCGAAGAACTTGGTTATTATTTGCATCTGGTGTTTCGCGGCAGTAAATAAATCTGTATGTATGATTTTTTGTGATAAAATTTCTTTGCAGTTGAGGTAATTCAGTTCTTACAATTGTGATAATTGATAACCAAGTAGTGCAAATCAGACGTGTATGAATCAGACATTCAAAACTGTCTGAACTTTTGCATTATACTCTCTTGCGAAGTAACTCTATAAAGAGGTCTGTTTTGTCTGGATGTTGCTTTTGTTTCGTCTTCACTGTTGCTCGTGTAATAAGTTTGTAGCACATAATGCCACAATACAGTTACGACGTATTCTAAATTTTTCAAAAAATTTTTCCATGGCAATGGCAAATGACGTTTAAATACATATTCACGAAAAACAGATCACGACAACTGTAAATGGCGTTCTAAATGACATATCTAGGAAGTTAGGCAGAAAAGCTCAACAAGCGGGTAACCCTATGCATCACATTTTCAGTTAGTTTCAGTTATCCTACAACAGTAGCCTAAGAACTAACAGAAATTTGTGTCGTACCTAAAATTGCAAAAATAGCGTATCATGCTACAGTTAGCTCTAAACCTTTCAGGCTCATTTCAGAAAAAATACATTATAGTTGCAGTAATAAAGTGTTTCTGCGTTGTAAATAGAACTTCTAAGTTTTTTAATTTTAGCCAATCCGCAGTATTTTAGGATTTCTTCACTCTCCTGTAAATGATGCTCGTTTACAACCAGGTAAAGCATAATATCTCTAGTAGGACACAAAAAAGAATTTCGTTTATGTCTGTCAGCCACCTCTCTCCAAAGTGTTAAGAATTGAAGTATTATAGGATTAGACTCGTTACAAGCCGCCTTAGAGTAGACGTAAAAATAACACGATAAATATAGCTCACGAACAAGGGGACAAATGGAAAGTAAGAGAAAAATGCCTCGCCCTAACCCCAGCGCTAACACCGATCCATCTATTTGGAAGAAGATTAGAACTCTCCGAAAACAGGAAGCTCCAATTAAACTCCTGTTTTATTAAGTCTCCTACTTTCCCCCAATTGCGCCCCTATGTCGTTTTTTTCTTATGCTGTTATTACCTGTACCTGCCACATTTACCGTGCCGTTATTACTTGCGCCACTTCTATTTTAAACCTCCATTAAAAGCTCAAATTAACAGCAAAATGTTCCAACAATATAATTTTGTTGCATATGATTATCATATGTTTACGAAAGTATCACTCGCGCAACGTCATATTGTGTAAACGTTGGATACAAGAGGCCATAGAACAAAATTTTGCTGCGCGACCATTCTGGTTTGCTCCAGCCATTGTGTTTAATGCTCATTGTTTTTTTACTCAATAAGTATGTTGACATTAAATAGTAGCAACTGATTTAATCATTAAGTTTCTTTGCTTTTGCTCGACGAATTAGTCGTTTTAGGTTTCAGGTAGAGCGAGGTCCTGTAATTACAATTCTTATTGGCACTAGAACAGGTAGAGGCTACATTCATTTTTTGTTTGATGAATCACACTTTTTTGCTTCGTCATGCACACTTGCTTGAGTGCAGGCTTGAGACTATTATAATCTATATTTACTATAGAACATTAACAGTTAGGCATTATTTGACATGTGCGACCTTCAATTTTACCTTGTCCAGATGAATACCCATGGATAATCAAGAAGACTAGCGCATTTATAAGCTCTATACACTCTTCAGCTGGTTAAGCATTGTAGATATCCATTTGAACACTGGGCACTTAATCGATTTGATTGCTTAATTGAGTAAAAGAGGAAATTTTCACAATGCAAAACCTAATGCTGAGGCGTCTGAAGCGTTAAAATTGTGTGATCGTGATGTAAAGTGAGCTATTTGTGTTTGTGAGCAGGCAATGCATGTGAAAAATTTCTTATAAACGTTGAAATTATAGATGTACTGATTGTGCTGCTTGTACTGCTTGTTCACTTATTTGATCAGCAATGAGTAGTCACAAACGCATACCACCTCAGAATCTGGGAGTCTTCAAAAACGCAAAAGTCAAAGAATGTCTGATGAAAACTGAAATACCGCACAAATATTCGAGGTTTCCCACTCTCCCCATATTATCCAGCGATATGCAGTTGTTTTTTCAGGTAAATTACGTCATTCTCATTCAGTCAAGGGTTAATTTATAGATTACATTAACTTACTTACTTAGACTATCAAGAAACGCACACTCAAGAAAGCCAGTTGTAAAACGCAGTAAAATTCCTTAACACCGAGCTTTCGGATTTTAAAAATCATTCATCAGGGCCAGGTTTTTAAAATTCGAAACATTGGTATTAAAGCGGAAGAAATGGCAATTTTAAAGTACAACCCAAAAAAACTTTTCATACAAAGTTACACTATTTAGTATTATGCTTACCAGTTTGGAAGATTCATGTAATTTGAAAAGGAATTTCTTAAAGCAAAAGCAACCCTCGAATAAGAATCATTGTATTTTAATATACACTTAGAAATATCGAAATAATCACATAATACACCCGTGTAAAATGCCTTGGTTAAAAATGCAAGAGAAATTTAATCATTCTTATCTCCAGCCAAACGAACCTTGTTGTGGGGAAAAATGACGTATATTAAAGAAATGACGTAAGCTGGTCGACAACACGAAGGCACGGGGTAACAAAACGTCTGTTATCAGAAGTTTTGCAATTTCAACTGACTAAAGCTTTGTTTTTATTTGTGTTTATGTAAAAATTAGTCATGGGATTAATTATCAGCAAGTTTAAAGTGCTTACATAACTTTAGTGAACAGAATTGTGCCTCAAAATGCGTAAGTGCTACAAATTATAACATTTTAGAGAGCCATGGAATTATGCGAGGCTGCGAGTATACAGAAAGTCTCTGGCGGGTTACTTAGCTCATAGAGTAGAATAATAGTTTGTTAAAATAATTATTTTGTTTAATTTGTCGGCGTTAACCAGCCCAAGCGTGAAGTGATTGCTGCTTTAAATTGATGTTACTAATTACACGAGGCGCTTGCCACAATTTTACTGCAAAAACGTTCTAACATTTTTCTCAAATAGTAAAAGAAGCTTAACTATCCGAAAGACTTGGCTTTTTTCTTTAATAATTTAAAATGTTCACTGCTTTACCATCCCAGTGTGTACTACTGGCTCACCAAAAACACATTATTGTTATAATAATATAAAGTAATTTAAACTTTCGCTTAGTCAGCGAAGAATGTGGTACAAATGCTCTGATGATTTTTTTCGAACTTTATGCGCTGTTTTCCAAACTTGTACAAACGATTTACCGTTAAAATGTTTTTAAACTTACTAGTTTTATATAGCGTTACTGCTAACGCAAACTCATTACAGAATAAGTGGGCATAGCATCTAAGTGATATTGAATTTCAAGACGACATTTTAAGCTTTATTTGTGAAGCACATTTTCTTAAGTGCATGTGCTATATTCGAATGGCTGAACCTAGTGGCTATAGGCATATTTTTTAAGTTATTTGGCTTTAAACTGTCACAGAGAAATGCGCGATCAAAATGAGAGGTACTAGAAGTTAGTGCATTGCCCTTAAAGCTGATCACATGTCAGTGCGTGGCAGTTAATTATTTCTCAAATCACGTCTTACGAAAAGTTAATGAAGAACTCGCCTCCTCTTTCATTTGGTTTCGTAATTATCCGCTGTTAAAGCCAACGCAGGAATAGACTGCCATGCGTGACGCAGAATGGCTGTCGGGAACAGTAGATTTGGCCTTTATGTGCCTATTAGCGTTATATGTTTCAATTAAGGCAGGTAACGATATGAAGGATTAGTTCAGTATACCTCATGTGAACAAGCAACCAGGTATTATTTAAACGCAAAGCAAGCTTTGAGATCAAAGGAAGTTTGTTGACAGTTATTATCTTAATGTCGAATCAGATTCTCGTGCGCATTCATCACTGTATTCTTGTAAAGAAATGATATGTTGCTAGATGACCGTTTCGATATAACCGAAATTTGATTGTTTTGAAGTCTTGAAGCTCTTCTGCATCGATGTGGATATTCTGGCTGTGACCAGCACCTTAACATTACAATCCAGTAAGTGAACGAGACATGATCGCAACATAAACAGAGTTGGCAACTCAATAGTATCCATATGCTAATTTAGAGCACATTTTTCTAGCGATACATCTGAGAATGAATTGAATAAACTAGGTACCCTACTTCTACTTCACTATTTGTTTTTTCACAGTTAACAAATTTACCAGACATATGTAATTCTGAAGTAATTTTCCTGAATAATTAAAACTGGACAATTTAGATACTAGTAACAATTTTCTAATATGTAATTGGCATTCAAACAACGTCGCACAAAAGAATTGTATGGCAAAGACTTTAGCTGCCCTTGAGGGGACGCTGCGGAGTTTGGTCTTTGGCGACTTCAACTTAATCATCAGAATGAAAGAAAAAGCTTGGCTACATAACTGCACGTATCATCAATCCTTGCATTCGGATTTTGCAAACTAGTAGATTTTAATTATCCACAGGTGTCATGTTACCTGTGCTAACTTTAAAGTCATTACGGCTAAATATCTAGTCGTTAAATATTTTATTTTTTATGAAATGACCAGCAGAAACATCCTTGTTAGCTCGTTTTTTACTAATTTCTCAAATACAGGTTTACATATTTATAAAACTGTAGCTCTTATTTTGAAGTTCTACTGAATTTACTTGAGGGCGATTTCTATAGTTTAACAACATACAAGACGCCGTTGAAGATTACGCTTGGTTTGTTAGCGTTACAGCAATAACGTTGTTTTTTGCAAATATTGGACTTGAAACGCCAAACCAAATAGTAATTACAAAAATAAACCAGACAAGCTGCTGTTGGTGATTAACTTTCGTCAACAACACCAACAATATGAATTCCTTGGAGGATTGTGTTTAAGTTATTTAGAGAGAGAAAACGAAATAAAATATTGGGATAAAACAGTGATGAAGGTAGTAGATTGGAATGTGTTTCCTCATTAGGATCTTCGTGAACAAACTGAAAACCTTTTATATTAGCTAAATTTATATAAATCAAGTTTGTTGATACGATATAAATACATTACCTGATATACACAGACAAAAACAAACATTACACAAAAGTATCTTAATACTTGGGCTTAATCGCCACACTAAAACAGAAAATCACATGAGACCGGAAAAGTGAGCAAAAATAGATAGTCTGCCCAATCGATTTGTAAATCTGTTTTGAAAAGTTCTTTCTATTGCTGTTTCAAACATTTTTAATACAGGTATGTAACATGGACAGAAGTTTATGTTCGTAATGCAGATTTTTTAATTTTTGACAAAATGCCAAAAATCTTTTTATATATATAAACGTAGTTTTATTTGAAATCACGCCTTTGATAAGCAGTCAACTAAATGTTTGTTTGAATCACCTTAGATTCTTACAAAATTAATTAGATGCATAAATACGTCATTGCTGAATGCATAAAAACAGGAATTACTTAATAGATTTTCAGGCAAAAATTATGCAATGACAGACTTTATTTGGTTATAAAACTTAAAGCGTTTAGATGATGCAGTATGTTGTTCTGCCATCTATTGCTGTCAAAAATCTCATTTTCTAGTTCATCAGCCAACAGGACCTGATCGAAGTCCCTGTTTTTCTCGAAGCAATAATGACTACAATTTCTAAGAAATGGCGCAAGGAAAATCGAATTTCAAGTTATAGTAATGAGTCGAATTTAAAGTATACTCTTGTGACCGTTGCCGTCAGCATTGTCATTCCACAACGTTTAACTGACGTAAATTTAAATCATTTGTTATTGACGTTTTATCCCAACAGCAATAGTTCAGTGTATTGTCTCAGGCAATAGTAACAGACGGGATGGGAAAACATTGTACAAAGTGACTGCACAGAAGTTCAAGTCAGAATAAAACAGCACGATAACTTGACCGCAGTCATATGTTTAAACATTGCTTCGTAAATTACACGTGTAATGTATTAACGCATAACTGTAGTTAAGTTGCCGTACTAAGCTTGCACATTGACTTGCATTCTTGCCAATGTTTGCAACAAATAAAACTGAAGTGTCTAAGTGTATTTTAAATTTCAAGTCAATTCTTCAACAAAGTAGGATGCCTTAAAGAAACTAATGTTTTCTTTCAATTCTTTCAATTTTTTGACTCTGAACAAACAGCTTTCATGACCAACGGTTATGTAAACAAGTGATTTTCAACGTTTTTGAACACTTTTTGCAATATCACAATGGTTCTCATTACTTTTCAAGATTGTCTAATTCTGTAAATTTAGTACAGTCTGTTTGAGCACAGTCTTTTTTTGTCATTCTTATAGGGATCTTCACAAATTTAATAGCAAAAGAAAGTGCTTACGGATTTTAAACATTGAACAAAGTAGTTTTTAAATTAAAGAAAAGTTCTAAGTTTGTAAACTAATTTGTAACATTCAAAAGTGTGATAGCGGCATCTACAGCTACAGCAGATTGTACGATTTGTACCATAGTTTGAAGAATTTCAATATTCTAGCAATTTCGCTAGTGACTCTGTCAGTCTTTGCTTGTAATTTCCTCCTTAAAAAACCAAAATTCTCCCCTTGGGGGAATTCTTCCTGGTGAAGAAACCCTTGTTGTAAGCTTTGTGAAATTGTTACAACCATTTTTGTAGTTATGAATGTAAACGTCTCATCTTCATTACTATTTTGAGTGACCTATCTTGTTCTCGTTCTTTACTGTCTTTGTTTGTAGTAGTAACAGCTACAGAAAAGCCGAGGTCGCCGTCGCCACCAGCATCATCATCACCACCATCAGCGCCGCATTCGCAGCGACAGCAGTGCTAATTAAAAGGGCGACAACAGCAGCTATAACACAAATAGATACTGCATCATGTAATTTATTTTTATTCTGAGGTTTGAATGTTTTCATGTAGATTGTATGTTTTTAAAGTATATTGAATGCACATGTGGCGTAAAGTCATGCTTGACGAACTCCGCGAGTTTTTTTTTGTTAATCTTCCTCCGCAGCGATTAACAGCGACCGCATTTTTTACCCATGCGCTTAAAAAATCTCCGGTACATGTTTTAGCTTGTACGAGCGCCCCCTAGGGGCTCGCTGACAACCTCACGGTACTGTAGCAATTCGATTTTTGCCGCTCACGTTGCTAGAATTGATTGGGATGCAGAGAGGGAGGGCTGGTATGTCAGTGCAGCAGGTGATCTGAATGAGTGTTACTGAAGCCGCTGATTATCATTCTTCTCAACTACTCCGGCTGGCTTCACTAAACGTGGACAAGCTGAAAAATAGCCTCGGATTCGTACCGGCAAATAGCCTCGGATTCGCGGCGGCTTTTTAGAGAGGCTTGCAATTGACAGAGTGGTCGCGAACGAAGTTGCTGACTAGCTCGTTTCACAGTTAATAGCTAATATAGTGTTTGCCTGATCGTGTGGTTTATTGTATTATCAAGACTGTGTACTGCGACGAGTTAATATCTAGTTAGCGAGTGCGATGCCTTTGACTCAGATTCTACAAGATCTCTGTACTTGTAGTTTGTTGTTTGTAGACTTACATGTAGAACATGTGCTTGCTATCAAAATAAATACCACAGTCAACTGGTGAAGAATTTTTTATGTAGAACTAATTTTCGTTTCCATTGTGTTTTTATTGGTTTTTTTTAGTTTGCAGCCATATAACTGAAAGTTTTGTAATGTTGTGCAGTACTTAGCAGGTTTGGAGTGCGTCAGCATCAAATTAGCTAATTAGTAAGAAATGCAGCGACTATTAATAACTTGCTCCTGAATGGACAGTATATTAATCAATATTATGTGATGAGCAAATTGCCAACGGAACTTGTTATGCAACGTGACGACAACAATGTTATTATAGTAAAATTTCTGCTATTAAAGTTATAGTCTGCCTTTCGTTACTGAAGTCGCAGCTTTTTTCTCGCAAGCAAAAATGTATTCAGCTTGGAGTGGTGGCGGGAGTTCCCACAGTGGAAAGAGCAATCCTTCTGCCACGTACTCTCACAGGTACCGCACCGAGGATGTTTTAGGACACACAGAAGTCATCAGACCTGTCACGTATGAGCTAACTGGTAAGTGACAATTAAGTTCTATACTGAAGCCAATAGAATGAAAGCTAACCGTACCGCATGTGTTGTTGACTTAGTGCGTTTACAGTACTTATGTTTGCTCCCCATTTTGTCCGATATTGTAGCGATATTATTCTCGCTTAATTGTAGGTCGTGTGGCGTATTTAATCACGGTAAAGTTCTTATGATGTTGCTCAATCAAACCATTTATAGTCGACGTGATAACCAAGCACACAGGTGATAAAACCACCCCGTCTATACTCACAGAAATAAATTTTAATTTTTTCTCAACGTACTTTTACACGGCCGTGTTGCAATAGATTTAAGCAAAGCTACATTTTAAGTTCATGTCTGTATGTGCGTCAACGTATTGTTTAAGAATTGCTTTACGTCATTAGCAATAATTATCATCTGTTTTCGGGTTTTAAGTTTTCCAAGTAAGTCCCATTTCTTGTTTTTGTTTACATTTATCGGCTCCGCATTTCAGCGTTATTTTTTGTGTTTTACAAACAACAGTACATGGAATGAAATAATGCTATGTGAATTTTTTTGACATACTATTATAATTTTTGAGCTTATGTTAAGTTATAGGCTCATCTAGAACCTAACCGCGTGCGCAGTCTTATATTTTGACACATACGTTATATTTTGGTTTCTCTAGCAGTAGCACGTGGCATTCATCTTACCGAAACTACCACTGACATAGTCACTAATAAATATTTATTCTAAAAAACTGCTACTATTTTTGGATAACAACTATCATCCCTGCATCTGCTATGAATTGATGCTTCGCTTGTCACAAACTTCTGCTGGTGAATCTGCCAAATTTAATGTAAATCTCTCGCCAGCAAATTCTTAGCGATGTCGTAATACTTCTTACAGCGAGGTTTTCATTTTTCATATCAAATGAAGCCAGTTGTCAGTGTGCCAGCAAGTTGCTCGGCTTCTTCGAGCTCCAACTTGGTTGTACACCTTGTCTTTTTTACACAGTTCGGCATCCTGCAAGTTTGGATCATTCTAACGTTGATGGTTATGGCAGGGGCGGAACCTATTATCACGTATCACGGATAATTCTCTAAGATGAGGTACTGCATGAACAGGGGTGTCTCGGCCATGTTCTGATGTGAGAACATCCACTGAAACTCTGAAACATGGTCTACGTTGTTTGTTTTAACATTGTAATACATTGGAATATCACGCATGCTGTCAGCACTCAAAAGGTTATCATGAACATTACTCTTTTTACTGTTGTAGTAAGTTATTGTTGTCTCGTGGCGTCTATAGGGATGACCATATTATAAATGAATGGGTTTCCATTATAACTGAATGACTATAATAAATTTTATTAGCAGGAACATTGCCTCCATATTTTTGTTGTGGCATTGTTTTACGTACCATTCAGTTCTGCATTTGCAATGATTGAGGGGTGCACAAAGTGACAGACA
Source organism: Tubiluchus corallicola (assembly GCA_030141605.1). NCBI lineage: Eukaryota > Metazoa > Priapulida > Priapulimorpha > Priapulimorphida > Tubiluchidae > Tubiluchus > Tubiluchus corallicola. The sequence continues at coordinate 108,253 of JAQGDQ010000129.1, read as the reverse complement.
CACAGACACACGTAGTCTTTTATAATAATATGGCTTTAGTATCAGTGAAAGCATTCCATAGCATTCCATTATTGAAAAATACATTTTGAGCTATATTAGTGATAGGATCATATGAACCAAGCCACATTTTAGTGATTTAGTACGTGTATATAGTTATTTTGTTAAAATAAAATTTATTAGCAGGAACATAGTTTCTTTCCGTATCTTTACTGCGACATTTACCTATCGATCCTATTTTTACTTTTAATAATTATATACACGTCTCTACACGTTACCTATTGTGCATTTCCGGTTATCGGATGCAATACATACATTGTAACTCGATCATTTCATATCTTGTTTTCACATCTTGACTATTGAATTTGACGTAATATACGCAATAGCAATCTGTGTATCGTATTTCAGTGTTACAGAAAACAATTACATATGTAGAGAGAACGGCGCTACATGCTGCATACATTATGAAACTATTTCGAAAAAAAATGAGGAAGAATGGTCCCACACCCCGATGGTAGGTAGAGATAGACTGTTACGGTATCTAATTATGAAGTCTCGGAAAATAAAGTTAAGGCTGAGTAGACCTAGGAAGGTCAGAAAGCCGTGTTGTGCGGTTCGAGAAACACCGACATGTATGGGTTTCGACACAGAGCCACGGGATCGACTACCAAGTGTCGTAACCACTAGCCTACGCCCTTTGCTGGAAACTAAGATTTTCATTGAACTACGAGGAAGTGGACACGGTGCGTACTAGGTCAATGCGCAAATCTTTTAGCGTTGTTAACTGTAACTGTAATGTTAAACAATCTGCTATTTATTGCGATTATTAGATTGATTTAGTAGACATCGCGTGCTACAAGAAATGCAATTTTCCGATTACATTGCATGCTGCACACCGTTACATGTCACAGTTGAATTACAAGTCGATTAAGCAGTGGAATCACCACACTTCAAGCGTGAGGTTATTATCAAATGATGTTTCATTCCAACGTGCAAATGTTTATAGATCCAGGGCGCAATTGCATTCGCTACAACGTTGTATGTACTAGATTTAATTCAGGAAGTCCTTTACCGGCTTTGTATGCATGCAAAGCCTACACACAGCGAAAGCCGGGCTTCTTAGTGCATGGCTTGGCTTCTAGCATTAACTGGAATGACCTGGCTTCTTTAACCAGAGCTTTATCATAGTACGCTTTGAGGTGGCAACTAAAACACAAGTATTAATTGTATCTTCAGAGTATTATTTTATGTAAAATGAGACGGAAAATGTATTATTTTATGCGTAATATGCTTTCAGTAAAATTTAGTAAGCTTAGTGAACGACGCAGAGATACGCACGTAAGTTGAAAACATTCTGCCCGGCAAAGTATTTGTAAGCTTCTCTGAAAGGAAATGCCAGAAAAAGCATTAGCTTCGTTTTTTTGCATTCATAAAACAATGAGCATTTTGATGGAACAAATCCACAATTATATAAATTTTAACACAAAAGTTGTAAGACAGGAAATGCGATCAAGTTGGTATACAGCCTGTATTTGAACCAATGATCTTCTGCTTACAAGGCAAACACCTTAAACCACTCGGCCACATTTTGAACCTTATTTTTAGCGTGGGTAATTAACTATATTTTATAGTTCTATCACTAATAATAATGTTGGCGTTAAGATTATAATAATTATTGAACATTTTGTTTTAGTCCAGTAGCTCATATTCAGAACAAGGGACAAAAACGACTTCAATCAGATAACCAATTTTTAACTGCATACGATAGAGTGGATCTTGGGATTTACTGTCTGAACGACAGTACTAAAATTTTCATGTGGGTCTTGTCCCAAAATGTCATTTTCACTATGTTGCTAGGTAATATTTTCGTATCGAAGATTCTCTACATTATAACAAAGCCATTACATAACTTACTCAAAATAGTGTAACGCAGGTGACTACAACGATTACTAAAATGACACTTTGTCATCCATTACTAACAGAATAATCCTATATGGTCTGAAATAAATCGGCATTCAACTTAATATCTTTTACCACGGTGTCACAATTTCTACTATGAAAATGAGTGTAAGAAATGTTATCTGAGTTTGCCATTTAAACCAGAAATTTCAAAATTCCTAAGCCATTGGTTAATAAATATTCTACCTAGTAGAAGTTAAGTTAAACAAATTTCCATAAGAACGAATATCAGCTGCAAAAAGATTCTTGAAACAGCTGAGCCATCACAAATTTTCTTAAGGGAGGTGCAGTACGACACCGCCGTTACTAGGGATTGACAGACGAGGAATTAAATCAATTTTCACTAAATTTTATTCTAGAGTATTTGTTGGTTAAGCGTGACGTTATGTATCTCTGTAGTTGTGATCTCAAAGCAAAACGAAATAAAGCCATACAAAACAAAAAATAAAAACAAAAATAAAAAATAAGGAACAGTCTTATTCCAATAAGTGCTCACAATTTTTTATTGCGTTTCTCTCTGCAGTCATGATATAAAAAAACAAAAAAAAACAACAAAAAACAGAAAGTAAAAAACATTTTACAGCATGTAAAAAATTACTGTATATAGCAACAACATAACTAATAGTTAAAAAATTAAAGCTATATACAAATATTGTACAATTAGTAAAGATAAAAACCACCTATAATTTCCCAATAAAAAACTACTTGCATAGATAATTATGGACGACTGGGTTGGAATAAAAATTCCATCCAAAATCTGAATTTAAAAATTATTTTACTAATTTATTCTAATCGGTTATTCTACATACGCATACATACTGTACTATACATAAGTTCAGTTTACAGTCTTTCACGAAATGAACGCTTGGAGTGCACTTGTCCAAGCTTTTTGCTTTTTGCTTTAATTGCATATTTATGTTTGCCAGTTCTACCTGCGAGTACTTCCTTCCTAAATAGCTAAATTCCAGCTTTGTATAACTGTGCGGCTAAATTTAACTAACGCATGTCATTAAAAACTTCAGACAGGCAGTTTCGTTTTTCAAGCCAGTACTAATGGTTGTCACTATTGTTGGAATATAAAACTGAATTTTCAATTCGACTGAAGCTGAAACATCGTAATCATTTTAATTTTCAATACATCCACAACGACATCCGTCCTCCACCCTTGCTGGCACATTGTTAGGCGATTGTACCTTTACGACCTTCAATAAACCATGACCGCTTAGACTTCTTTACCGCTATAACCCATTTTTGTTCCCTCGTAAGCTGCAAAGAAACCATCAGGCGGCCATAAATACAAACGAGAAATTTTGACTTATGGAGTCTCTGGCCAACCCAGCGTGAAATCAATTTTTCCTGTTCACCGGAAGAGCACCTAAGGTGAAAATATTATAAATTGGGTATTGAAAACAAGATTGATGGAGATTCATGTGCTGCAACTTTTATGTCGCCGCGAATTCATTTATTCATCTGATTATTTCAGGCAATAACTGCTGCTCTGTCTGAATGCGTTGCACCGTTTCCAAGTCAGTTTTCTATAATCTAAATGCAGTTACTGTAAAATGTCCCCCACAAACTACATAGAATGCTTGCGCATCTCAAAGATATGTGATTGAATCGGCAGCAAGCACGATAGGCAAGGTAGCAGCATCTTTACAGATTGTGAGTGGCAGAGGTTTTCTTTATAATACCGAAATGTATAGCAATTTATAGGAACTAAATACACAGAGCAGAAGTCGCAACACTCGAAGAGCTTCGTAAAAGAATGGAGTGATCTCGAAATTCTGGATTTTAACGAGAAATATGCATATGAAAATAAAGTTAAAAAAATAAGCCAGAACTTCCATATGCCTGACTTGCAAATAAATGAAATCATTTTTCATTTATTAGATTTGATTATGATTTTTAACATTATTATATGCATAACAGTGACTTTGCTGTTCGATGGAATTTTAATTCCAATGCTGTCTATGACTAGGACTGCAGCAGTTGGAATTTTCCGATCCACCAACTTTCCAGATGGCAGAGACTGCTGCGATGTGTTTCTCAGATCAGTGAATTTCTGTTCAGAATCTAATGAAATGACCAACTGAGCACTCTCCATATCACATGCACTCGGCCACTGTCATCCTGCTTCTCGTACTTTGTTAGCTATAAATTGCTTACTGTAAACAAATAACATCAATGAAGTATGACGTGCGACTCGTACAAAATTTACACGCTTGAATGAGGTGCAAATTGGCTGGCATTTTGCTGCAAATAACGTTGAAATCCCAGGTCACTTTAATATCCTTTTTACACTTGCAGTTATTAGGTGGAGTGTTTGTGCACCTTAGAAGGTTGATGGGCTCACAGAGGAGCTAGACATCTTGTTTAGATATGGCAAAATTACAAGCATAAGTGGTTTATAGAAAAATTAATATAATCTTTGAACTGCTGCTAAAAGAAAGGGAAATGTTGGGAAGTAGCAATGAGACAAGAAGAAGGAAAGGAGGAGAAGCAGTTACTTGAAAATTATGATATAATTGGTGGACTTCGTGACTTTTCGTAAGCGCATAATGGCTTTCCGTAACCGCGCTATTTAAACTAATTCAAACTTCTGCAGCTTACCTGATGTTCAAGCAAAAATATCACAAAGCTAGATTAAATACATTTTAGTAAAACTTACTATGCTTTTGAAGAAAATTGACATTACCCTGCTTTACTTTGGCCGACGTTGCTGGTGGTAAGATGGGTGCTCAAAATGGGAGCAGCCAAGCGTGAAATGATCATGACTTTAAAACGACTTTACTAATTACATGAGGCGCTTATCGTACTTTTATACCAAATCCTTCTAATGCTTTTCGCGAACATTAAAATAAGCCTAACTCCACAAAAGGCTTGGCCTTTCCTTTAAGTAAATGTGCATGTGCTTGAATGTGCAAGTGACGAACAAAAGATGGAATGTTGGCAAGTAGGAATGAAAAAACACAAAGGGCAGAACATCTTTCGTCATCCATAGTCACACCATCTTATCCATCATCCGGGTAAGCTGCACCATGGGGGTTGAATTGTCACTCGCTGATTTATTGCGAGCTATGAATTACACCAGCAACGGTCAGCGCTGTCAGCAGATCATTAGTATTATTATGTAAAGTTCAAAGTCAATTTTGTGAGCAATTGATTATTAGCTCCCTTCTGGCACAGTTTATGTTACTAACTGCTCTTAATCTGTACTCGTGTAAGTGATCAATCTACGATCAATCAGAGTGGCTAAATGAAGCCACACGCAACTTGCTATATTGCCATGCAGGGCTTCGTTTGCTGTACCACTTACAGAAACAAAGCCATATAACAAAAAATAACGTTTGCTTTAAATTTATTTGTATTACAAGTGTTTAAACTATTCATATCAGAAGTATAAAAATACATCAACTGAATTTTATATACTGTAGCGAATGTGATAATGTTTAGGCAATGGATGCGTTCTAGTGGCTGATTAGGACTATATGTTTCTAAAACTCGGTTAGGGCTATTTAACCTCAGGTAGTTTTTACACTGAGGACGCAAGGAAAAATGACGCACGAAATTGTTGTCAGAAAGTCAGATTTTTCTCGAAATCCGATGTAGCAAGAAAGTTCATTTCACAGTGATAGCGCGCGGTTTTTTGCGTGTTTATACTGTGTCTTAATTATGGTTAAATTAAGTTATATTTGCTGTATTTCTCATATACAAAGTACAATTAACAATAATAGTCAATGCAATGTCAGACCTGTTTGTTTTTTCAGTAAAGTTCTACTGGCCAAATTCTGAAAATATACATATATAAATAAATATATTTAAATAGAACATGCGGTATTTCTACCACGCGGCATAATTCCTCACGACGAGGACGCATAGCTTCTAGTTAGCATGGAATTGTTCGAAGAATTGCATGAGAAATTTTGCCACGCATCCTCACTGTGAAATGGGCCATATAAAATAATGTGTTCCATTTTCGTGAGGAATGCCGCAAGTTAAAAAAATGGAAAACAAAAAACAAAAGGGAAAAGGAACAACAAAGAGCACAAAATCACAAAATGCCATTTTTGAGATGTTACAGATTATGACAATTAATTACTAATTAAGCCAAGAATTTCAAGTACGGACAATTAATCAGAAAAAAACAGAAAGTACTACATATCACTAGTGACATAACAGTAATAATACCACACGTGGAAAAATGTATAATTTCTATGTATATAAAATGTATAAAATGTATATAAGACTACTTATATACTGTTAGTCTGATATTACTGGGTGTAAGTAAGATTAATTTCTTGGGTGTTAGTCTGAAAGACTGGTGCAGACCTCTCTGACACAGACTAAAAAATGTTATCAGAAGAGGAAGAATAGAAGAAAAGAAAGAAAGAAAGAAAGAGAGAGAGAGAGAGCGAGAGAGAGAGAGAGAGAGAGAGAGAGAGAGAGAGAGAGAGAGAGAGAGAACGAGAGAGAGAGAGAGAGAGAGAGCGAGAGAGCGAGAGAGAGAGAGAGAGAGAGAGAGAGAGAGAGAGAGAGAGAGAGAGAGAGAAGAGAAAGAGAGAGAGAGAGACAGAGAGAGAGATAGAGAGAGAAGGGGGGGCATGCGCCGCGCAGATATCTCAGTCTTCACAACAATTTTATGCTATCTATCAAAAACTAAAAAATACTAAAATAATTCTACTCTCAATGTTTTCCTTAGTTTTCCACGAAGACAATATAAGCGAAGTTTATTACCTGTAATTTTTCGGCTTGTAACTCGCTTTCTTAAACTTTGGTACTGTATTTATTTCGCTGTCGAACTTTTTCTTCATCCAGTCAAGTAGTAGCCAAAGTTTAACGGATTATACTACTGCCAGTAAAATTTACTATTGTCGCAAATCACCAAACTACAATACCAACATTTAGAAATTTCTTTGCTCGAAATTGCAGACCAAAATGCCGCAATTTCGCTGTTTTATTGGACGCGAGAGAGCATTACGTTTTCCTCTGCAATTTTCCTTAAATAAAGTGTATGATTTGCTCGATGGTTATTTTGGAACCCATGATATTACGACAAACATAAAACAATGCGACATGCTACATTTACTGACGTGAATCATTTGTACTTCGAGAACAGAAACGGACTACAAAAATATATATTACGCGTTTTGATCAGTTGATTTTCCGATGCAGTTCTGAAGCAAAATCGTAATTTCACAACGTTATCACGTGTTTTGTGTCTCTGTGGTTCGAACTAATCTTACAAGTAAGCGAAAACCTGTGTGCATAAATTAGTGCACCACAACTTTCGTAGATTAACTGCAATATTTTTATTGTTATAAAAATGTTATTAATGCAACGCAACAGCATGTTTCGTATTTTTTTAACCAAACAACTTGCTTGACGCCACGTTTTGACTGACAACGTGACGTGATGTTTACTTACCCAACAATGTTTTGACAGGAAAACCCGTCATTAAAATTTGTACTACAGAAAAAATATTTGACACGTTATTTTGCGCAAGCTCAAATGCAATGTGAGTAAAACTTTTATTTTTTTCGAAATGTAAAAGCTGCTTTGATTAGGTCACTTTCTATTTCAAAATGCAGCTGGCATATTATTGATAGATTAATTCACAAGACAAATTAGCTGTTGTTTGTTGAAGAATGTAATTTAGAATTCCTGAAGAGAGTTCGCTTCTTAGTCACAAAAAGTGTTTTAGAAGCTATTTTGATAACATAAATATTTTTATTAACTACTGTCGATTTTGAAGTAACGGAGTCTACACTGAAGCAGTTAACGTCATGGAAGGCATATTTGATCAGTAGCAAATCTTTCAACTTTGTAATGTTTTTAGATGCATATGTATTTTGTGCTCTTCTATTACGTAATTTCATTGTATTTTTATGTACTGAGTATTATAAATCAATATCTTTAATGCATTCACTGTAGCAGCGGTCTGTGAACGCTATACAGACATATTACAGAAGAAATAATACAGTGTTAGACATTTGCAGTTACTACAGGGGATTTTTTTTTATTGTTATACTTTTTTCAGTAAGAAGTGTTTTGAAAATGATTGCCTTAGACTTGCTGTCTGGTTTACTGTAGTGAGGTCTGATATGACGACTGTCCAGTGTAATAATGTAAACTGTCAAGGAATGTGGCGCCAATTATTTAGTATCCACAACAACGAATAATGACATTAAACCATTAAAACTTCTGTAGTTCATTAACGTATACTTGCGAGCATGGTTTTATGACAGTAGTTTAATAATGCGTGAGAACTATACGTCGTTGCCGGTCATAATAAGGTAATAAAAGTATTAATATCATTGGTAAGATTCATGATGAAAGTAATATAATACCGTAAAAACAGATGGCCATGTGATTACTAGGAAGCATTCGTAAGTAATTATTATAAATAAATAAAAGCAAAAATTCTGTATTCTCCGAGTCTGTACTATACAAGTAAACAAATGTAATTCTAGTCCAAAACGTTCCCTTTGTGTCTTTTTTACAATTTATAATCTATAAGACCCAACTAACTGTTTTAATAAGAAAACTAAAATCAATTTTGACAAAATATCGTAATGTAACTAACCTCTGCTGTTCCTCCAGTGCTTAATCTAAACGATAGCATGTCGCTCCTAAATTTAATTTAAATACCGGTAACGTAACCCAAATAGCCAAAAAGTGTACGGTTTTCTGATTAGCCCATTGAACCTGACCTTTGAATGTCAACTAATCAAAAACAGTCCTTGGCATACATGCACGTCTGAAGTTGTAAAAAGACAGTAACTGTTGCTTCTAAATTAAGCATCGATATTTTCAAGCCTAAACACTAGTGAACTCCCAAATTTCAGTGCCAAGTTGCTTTAGCATATTGTTTAGAGGCTGGCATACTCCCAAATGCATTTTATTTTTCTGTACTGTACTGCGTTTACGGGGTCCCTGTTTGTACCACAGTGAGGTTAGGCGTCCTATTTTGTTAGTTTTTCATTAAGTCCCGGTAGGTTTTCAGTATAAAATGCGTTAAATTACTTAGGCTAATTAATTAACTTGGTGGTTAATACCAGCAGAATAGGTAGTTCTTATAGCCGCTTTATACTTCGTTCTTACCACTTTTTTCAGGTATGTACAAAAGATAAGAGTATAAGCATGGATAGCAATCCTGCTGACACTCGAACCGTCTTTCGTTTCGAGTGCTCTGACGGTTAAGAGATGGCATGCAGTTAAATGACGATGTTTCACTATTTTGAAATTTTAAAATTAGGACCAATCCTTTGGCATGTTATTGGGAAAATTGTTTATGCTAATAAAACTGATGCAGAACAAAAACTAAATTGACTGTTATGAGATTTAGCTTTTAAAAAGACTTTAGTTTGACGTTTGCACTCCATTTTTAGAACAAATGCAACTTAACGTTTTAACTTGAAGCTAGACAACTAGACAACTAGATAACTAAAAATGGTCAGACTTTGCCTCTACCCGAGAAATTATGCAGTTAATTTGCCTACCAAATGGCTGTGATCTGTTCAGAATGCATTAATATTGCTTTAAAATCTATTTATTAGTTACCTATCCATTTATCAGACATTAACCATATTAATAACGACATTAGTTTAACTTAAAGCAAAATCAGATCCAATCTTAAACTGTAGGTCAAAACAATCTGCTCTTTAAAATATTGAAAGGAAACATACAAATTTTTCAAAAATAACTTACATGAAAGAATTATTACCACACAAACACAAGACAACTTCGCGTTCGCGCCACTAGTTCTTTGCTGTTATACGTGCATTTCGCCATTCGCTAGTTAGACGGGCACTAGCGCTTGCATTTCGGAAACGCGTTGCACCAAAAAAAGCAGCTGTACCACCCAGTTTAGAGATGTAAGTTTGCGACGTACTGCACACGTCCGACAGCTCATGTGGTATATTTGAAAATTGAATTTTTATCTTAAAACTTACCGAGTTCCAGTATAACATAATGAATCTCTTACAGTAGCTCTGCACTTCAATTCATCAATAATCACCTGCCGTTAATTAAGATTTTAATCTATTATTTAATTATCAGAAACGCTTTTGCAGTATTAATCGTGTTAAAATGTATACTTTTTGCCGTACTTGAAAACGGGGGAATAGCACATGAAAAATCATCTAGTCTTTCTTTAAGTGAATTAGGCAGAGACTATTGTTGGAAAAGCAAAACAAAACAAGAACTCTAAGTAACTATACTTTTACTTTTCTAGCTTAATTTTTATTGACTCTAGTCTGTCAAGTAGTATCTGCAACCAATCATTATGTAACCCACAATGAAAATACAAGTAATTAGTACCCAACTGCTTTATCTGAAATAAACGATTACACAAAAAGCCACATGTTCGACACGATCATTCAACTTCTTGACTTTTGCGTCGTGTTGTTTGCTTTTGTAACAACTTCGCTGTTAATAAGTAAAGATCTTCAGTCATCGCAAGTCGTGAATGCAATCAATAAATGTAAATTGTAATGAGATACTATTAGCTGCAATCTCAGCTGCTTCGTCGACAAACGAACTCTTCTTGCTGTAGAAGATTTCTTCTAAAGGAAATTGCCCATTGCCACGTGGAAGAGAGTTTTGTAGTTCAAAGGTACTCGCGTTTGTAATGAATGTCGTGCACTTTTATTCTCTCTTTTTCTCACTTGTTTCCAATAAATTAATCATAGAGTATGTATAGGCTGTCCGCCTTCGTGGTGAGTTTTAATTGTTTGCATATTGTCATGCAGTATGTTATGACTAGTGCAGATGGGGCAGGCCTGACTAGATGTAAGGGAGTCACTGGAAATTCCGAGCAAAAAGTTTACATAAAATTTTACTTTAAAGAGGGATCTGCCCACAAACTCCAGATAGTGGCTTCGCAGCAAGGGTAGTCTACGGGGGGCGCTAGCACTTCAAGAGGGTGTTGGTTCTTGTGGGATTCTGTATTAGCACTTATCGGTTAATTGAATTAAATGCAACAGGACAATGATGCAACAATAATAATTATAGTATACTGTAATCACGTTTAATGTCAAAATATTAGGCACGAAAATCAAAACGATGAAATACGCCGTTATTGTACAATATATCGAAACAAAACATTGGCAAAAATATCAGAAAAAGTTATTGGGCAAAATTGAAACCAAAATTAAGCAACATCACCAAAAATAAACAGTGTTCGTAACTAACATATTATAATGTCTTGGTAACATTTCCATTGGACATAAGCTAAACTAACCGTAGCAAATGTTCGTCTAAGGGCTTATCTTAACTACCAGCCACCCCTGGGGAAATGCTAGCAAGTTAACGGGTTAAGAGTAGCATTCAGAGCTGTGATGTCACGTGTAAATTAGCAGCATCCAGGAATCATTTCGTTACTAAACCTCATGCATAATTTCAATGTCTGACATGACTTCAACTCGTGTAGGATCACGTTTATATTGAACATTTATCAACTGTGAATACCATTAGTCCATCTGTACCCATTACACGCTGCATAGTAAGGCAAAGAATAAATCAACTTACTGATCGGGATCCCGTGGGATAGTCTGAAGCTCTAGACACCTTTTGCTGGCCTCAAATAAACAAGAGAACTGTCGTGTCCTTCTCGTCTATCGCTCAACCGGTAGTCCTCCAGCCACAAGTACTATTACCATATCATCGGGTGCTTGAGAGTCCATTGACTGTCCAAAATCATCATCCATCAACTATGACGGCAGCAATCAAAAGTAGTAAAATGGACAAACATTTTCGTTCGAATGTTCAGCAAAACTGCCATTACGAAAAGTCTGACCTATGTAATGTTTTCAGGTCCAGTACCAAAGCTCAAATGTTTTCTACCTTGTACACCTGTATCGTGACGAGTTTTCTGGGTCACCTCTCCGCATTCACAAGTTAATCAGACGGCTTCATATCGCGCACAAAATTGAATGCTACAAACCAATCCCCAGAACTTAAATTCCTAAATCTTGGGTTTAAAGGGCAACTGAATCATTTTTAATACTTATTTTCAGGTTTAGTTGATAATATGACAATAACGTGGTTGTCATATTAATTATTATTATTGATAACACCATCATTACACTATTTCTCATCATACTTTCTGGGGGAAAATAATCAGTATGTTACACGGTAATTTTTTGAATCCACGAAATTTCTCTATGATGTAGCGGTTTCCAGAGCAGTCCGGAAGAAGATCTGGGTTTGTGTTCCAGTAGAGAACGACGGTTTTCGAGTTTTCCACTTATTTTACAATAGTTAGTACAATAGCATTATATATATTACCATTCCTTATTTTTTCCCTGTTTGGGGCTGGAACATCGAGTATTGAAGAATACTTAGTGAAATAAAAAATAAATGAATAAAGACAAGATGCGAAAGTCAGGACTGAATTTTGGACGTCATTTCACCTAACTACCTATTTTGCCAGCGCAGAGTTAAATTTTTCAGTTAATTTTAATAATCCACAGGCAATTAATTAAAAACGTTCAGTATTAATTTTAAGGCTATTGCAACATTTTTCACAATCAAAGAGGAAATTCAAGATAAAAATATCGATCTCAGTCAATATCTAACTTTCGATAGACACATGAAGTAAGGAAACCGCTTCGTGTTTTTAAACCATAACCCAACTTCTCTTTTCAGATTTTGTATTTCAATTCTTCTGTGATTTCTATGCTACAGTTATTTTTCGGCTTATTATATCTTAATTAATTTTAACTGGTTGTTTTTGTACATAAATGCTTTTCACTACTATATGTTATGTGAAAATAACTTAACAATAAATAAAAATGGAAATAAATTAAAACAAAAAGTTAACTGTTGCAAAGTAATTGAGCAATTTAGCCAAATGACAATGGAAAATAATTGATTAGTGGCACATCTGCCGTCTCTGACGGAATGTAATAGCAAGCAGTCCAAGGTTTCTTCTATTGCAAATAACCAGGTTAATCCCTCTTCTGCGACAATTCTGCCTAGTTAGAATTACTGCGTGTGTCAAAATTAAACGCGAAAAAATAAAAATTTATCTTGCAAAGAAGAATGTTTTGTAGTTTGTTTTGAGTACAATACCTGTTGATACGAAAATGAAATAACGACAAGGAATGATTAAAAATAACTGTAGAGTATCGATGCAGTATGAAAAGTTTTATGCACCATATTTTATTTCTTTTTCTGAATAACAGAGTGAATTAGAGCCGCCCTGGACTTATTTAGATGTTTAACCATGAGCACACACACACGCACGCGCGCACTCACGCGCACGCACACACGCACACATACACACAAACAAATACCAGTACATTTAACTAAATTATAAATTATGGAAAAAATTGTGCTTTCAATTATTATGGTGAGGCGCACGAACATCTAGACAGTTAGATTCTTACCAAATGCAGCCGTTGTATAAATGAGTTCACGCTGCTTTGTATCGATATTTTTCGTACTAGATTATTAATTATTAAAGCTTGTATTAATAAATTACTTCAGCTGTAGCGACAAACCAACCAATCTAATTAAGTAATAAAGCTAAGTATGTGAAAGGCACAGTACGTTCGCGCAATCATGTAGCTAATTAATTAGGTTACCTAAAGATCTTTGCTGTACTCAGACAACAGTTAATGTTCTGTCTGACACATATGTTACCTTGGTTCATTTGGTAAAGTCGGTAGAACCTGAAGTGCAGCACCAATACTGGAATCTTACATGGGAACAGAACAACCTGACTCCAGCTTAAACGGCTAATTTAATCGTCAGTATCAATTTATTTTCCAGAAGCGTTATTTTTTTTAAGAATTTCTACTACAGAAGAAGTAGAAAACTTCCAATTAGCTAGCTTTCATTTAAAGGAAGACAGGATGACCTACTACCCCATTTTCGAGTCCGATAAAAAGTATGTATTTTATAACGATTAATACTGCAAAAACGCTTCTGATAATTAAATAATAGATTAAAAACCTTATTAACGGCGGGCGAGCCCAACTATTGATGACACCACAAACTAACATGATTTTGAACAGCAAAAATATTCTATGAGCGTGTTGCACGTGTTTGCGAAAGCGAAAATACAGTGCAGTACAGTGCTACTGTAAGATAGTCGGTGTGTTGTACTTATGTTTTAAGATAAAAATTCAAATTTCAAATTGACTGTAAGATATTCGGTGTGTTGTACTAAAACTAGGTATGTTTTAAGATGAAAATTCAAATTTCAAATTTGCTCACAGATGAGCCGTCGAACGTGCGTAGCTCGTCAGAAACTAACACATCTGAAGTGAAAGGTACAGTACAAGTTTTTGTGTAATGCGCTTCCGAAATGCAGGCGCTAGTGCCCGACCAACTAGAGAATGGCGAAATGCAAATAACTGCGAAGAGCTAGTAGAGCGAATGCGAAATTGTGTTTGTGTGGTAATGATTCTTTCACGTAAGTCATTTTAGAAAAAATAGTGTGTTTCCTTTCCATATTTTAAAGAGTAGATTGCTTCGACTTAAGGTTTAAAATTAGATCCGGTTTTGCTTTAAGATTGTGGGCTTTGCTCGCTTGCTCATTTGTAGCTTGAGTAGCATGCTGTAAACCATTTTGATTTTTAAAAGCAAATATAAGAAAGAAAATACCGACATTGTCGAGGCTGGAAAGAAAATGAATAAATATATGTGAAAAGAAATATATAAAAGCGACACTACAAGGTTTTTTTTAAAAGAGAAAACGTCTTCACAGTCAGTCTTGAAAAAGCACATGAACCGTTACTACTTATAAAAGTTCTGTTGACGATCCATAGGTCGATCGCCCAGTCTGAGAACCTTTTCGTCAGTAATCTTCAACACATACATGAGAATGACAGCTTCCTAAAGGTGTCGTGATCTACGTTCTGTGCCATATCAGAGCGGTGTATAGTAGGAATATAGCCATATCTGCCAGTGGTGCCCTCTGTTATAATAACCATTATGTGCTGCGCCGGATACAGCTCCACAGGAATCAATGGAACTAATTAAGGGCACAATGGGAAAGAACTGCTCGTATTCACCTTGTTCAATGACGTTTGTTTGGCTGAGTACCTAACATTTCACTTCAGTGATTGAGTCAGCTTTGTTTTTTGTTTGAGATTTCCGCTTATTCATTGTCGAATAGAAACAAACTCTAGTGTGATTTATTCCTTCCAATTATTAAAATACTGATTGCCAAATTTACAGTAGTCATATTCACTTTTATCACTTAAACAGATAAAACCGCTCTACTATCAGATTGAGTAAAAAGTCATTGACTTACGCAAACTGACGACAAATTGCTATCGCACTTCTTTACGAATTCAGTTCAAATCAATTCACCGCTTATTTTAGCATATAAAATTGACGTATAACACATTAAAAAATTACTGTACACACAAAAATACAAAATCTACTAAATCACAATAAAAATTATTACAAACTGTTTCGAAATGCTTATTACAATTTTTGGTAGTTTCTTCTTGCAGTAGTAATGATTATGAGAAGGTATAGGATTGTAACAACGACAATGACAACGGCTGTGATGAGGTAATGGCAAAAGTTAGTGTTGTTGCCTTATTGGTATACTGAAAGACCACGCCAGTTCACACTTTTTTGTTATGCGCTTACCAAAATTTCTAATATTGTTTTTTGCTCTTGTTGATTTAATACAACTCACAAGAAAGACGAAGAGGCCCCAGCTCTGCCAGTTTTGAAGGCAGATTTTCATATGAGCACGACATATGAGCTAACAAAACCTAGTTCCAGAACAGTGGGTTTTGCTAGTGAAAACCTAATTTTGCCCAGCAAATTGTATATTTCGTCTGTTAACCATGTGTATGGAGATAGTAGGCTTTATTCAGAAACTCTTGTTTCGTTCAGAATT
This sequence comes from Tubiluchus corallicola, assembly GCA_030141605.1. Lineage (NCBI taxonomy): Eukaryota > Metazoa > Priapulida > Priapulimorpha > Priapulimorphida > Tubiluchidae > Tubiluchus > Tubiluchus corallicola. The sequence goes on along the minus strand of JAQGDQ010000129.1, from coordinate 92,430 downwards.
TCAGAAATCTTCGGTTTGGCTAGCAAAAGCAACAGTCAAGCTTAAGAACTGAATTGTTAGCAAAAACGATAGATTTTTTGGAGCAAAAGCTTGTCAAAAAAACCGGATATTTCTAATAAATACTACACATTTGGCCTGCTATACACACTAACCATAAAGATTGTTATGATCATATTGGTAGTGGCAGCAATAGCTACAGAAATCGGAAGAGCAGTGACGGCAGTGACATCAATGAAATTATGATAGCGCAGATGATGTTAATGTTAGAGATTATGTTAAAGATTATCACAGGTTTCTTGAAGAAGACCTTAAAGCGCTGCCATTTCGAATTTCAAGTTTGCATAGTTTACGAATTTCATTTGCTTTGGATTGCAACTATAATGTCAATCGCTCCGTACAGCTGACCAGGGTTTTTGTCTTCTGATAGCTACCCATTTCATCTTAAGTCATCGACTTAACACGTCTGAACTCTTCACAGATCTATTATACGCAGTTTATTGTAATTTACAAAGTACACTTTTGTATTTTAGTTTCCGCATGACCCCTTTTACCCAGTTTCTCATATGCCCGGGATTGAAATTTATAAGTTCATTTATTATTTATTATTACTTATATTATTCATATTAAATTATATTATTTATTTATTTATCATTCGTTCGTATGTATTTTTCCCAAACAATACGATCACGTTAGTGAATTAATACAGAAAAAGAACGCAACGGTAGCCTTATTATAACACACTTGCACAACATACAAAAACAAAAATGGACACAACGGTGCCAAAGGAACAAATTTGCATCTAAAAGTTAAGGCACGAAAAGTTTACATAGACTGCAATGCAAAAACTGAGGGACTAACTTTGACAATTGCAATTTCAATCTTCCACATTCTAAAAAAGAGTGGAATTTACTAGTACGTAGAAATCAAACAGTTGCATCATTCAAGTATATCGTTCAGGTCTAAGTTACTTAAAAAACTGAAGTTGTTATTTTCACGAAGATCTAAGATGTTTATTAAAAAGTGTACAGTCTTGTTCATCTTAGTATTATCCAGACTATATTCACGTTTACTGATATATTTCATATTTCATATATATATATATATATATATAGGGAGAGAAGAGAGAGAGAGAGAGAGAGAGAGAGAGAGAGAGAGAAAGAAAGAGAGACATTATATATTCTATAATATGCATATTACACATTATATATATAATATACTATACGTATACTATAATATACATACATTATGATTGTTTTTCAGTGTCATTATTGGCATGACCTTTTTTATGATTGTCAAATCAAAATTAGGTTGTGCTTGAAGTATACTTCAGTTGTCATTACGTTTTCAGTTCTCAGACACTTATTTTCGGTTATTGCTTCGGTTTTTTGTTATACAATTCTCACTAGTTTATTATGTATTATTACTTGCTATTTGATTGTTGTATTCTTGTTCATGAAATTGATGTTATCAATTACTACTTGCTTTGTCACTGATACCATTGTCATTACTAATCTTAATTTTAATTGTCATTATGTCAAAAATTGTAGAATTTTTTTGTGGTTTATTTTATTTTCAAGTATTATAACTTAACATTCTGTAGCTATAATATTCATTGTCAGGTATTTCATCTGTTATCACTTAGTCGTGATGCCTTATTTCTTCTCTTGAAATTTTGATTTTATACAAGTATTCCTTACTAAAGCAATAGAACAACGCCAGTAAATTGATCATTACTAATCAAGAGGCAGTTGACTAGATGACCAAAATGGTCTTTTGCTGTCCTTTCTTCATATATTTATAAAAATATATATATTTATTAAAATATTTATAAAAGATCATATATATAATGTCTGCATGTGTGTGTGTGTGTGTCAAGATAAAATAAAGATTAAGTTATGTTATGTTATGTTATGTTATGTTATGTTATGTTATGTTATGTTATGTTATGTTATGTTATGTTATGTTATGTTATGTTATGTTATGTTATGTTACGTTACGTTACGTTACGTTACGTTACGTTACGTTATGTTATGTTATGTTATGTTATGTTATGTTATGTTATGTTATGTTATGTTATGTTATGTTGTGTTGTGTTCCTTACCTTACGTTATGTTATGCCGTTGCGTTGTGTTTCATAATCGTTATTTTGTATATTGTCTATGTTAATTTTTCAAGAGGAAGAGTTTGAGCCGTTTATTCGTGTTGCACTGTTTACGGTGATTGTCTCGAAGAAAACTAATGTAGCCTTGCTAGGTACTTGACTGTTGCTTTACGTCACAGATTATTAATGAGAAAACCATGCAGTTAATGAACCACACTGGCAATTATTTATGGATTCATGTGACATAATCGAGTTTAAGAATTGATGGCTACCATTGGAGTTCCAAGTTGTTCGCAATCGTGGCGTATGAGCGCTGAACCATAAAACTGAAAATGCTTTCTACTTTATGTTGAATTTATCACATATTGGCGTGATAATTTTATGACAAGCCATAATAACAATTAATTGGGGGTTTCGTCGGAGCTTTCAGTTCGTGCCTTATGAGACGCATAAATTTGTTAATGACGTTAGCAAAAGCTTGTATTAATGTTGTCTTACTATTGAATTACTCTCAACCTAAGTAATTAAAACTACCATTGGTGAAAATGAAAAATTTTGGCAACTAAAGCAAGTTGGTCAGTAACAAACGTGTGTTGCTATAAAACATTTATAGTCGAGATGCTTAGAAATGAAAAAGAAGCAAATTCAGTATTGCTATTTAATATGTTTCGAAGTTAAACGCACCTGCTTTAAGACAGCTGAAGAAAAAATACCTAGAGGAGGGTAATGATAGGTATAAGTCCATACGTATTCAGTCCACTCCGCAGTTGTAAATATTTATAGTATAAGATCGCGGCTACAGACTAACGTTAAATATTTAATTTTAGGTTTCTCCGAATCAGTTTCGTCACAGCCGGTAAAAATGCATAGCCGCTGCTCAGTTTTTCTCGGAATCTACAGATACCACAGGTCGATATCAAATTAGCACTAAATTATCATATCATTAATGCCGTTTTAAGCCATTAATTATAAAACACACCTGCCTTTTCATGTAATAAAGCGGACAGGATTCTTTGAGAAACTAATTAGGATTTGTCAGTGGGTGTTGTTGTGACTCATTGCATGAAAAGTCCATTGATTTTCTCCGACCTTTTATCTAAGAGTTCTGATTAGTACCAACGTTATAAAGCTGATAATGCACCGCATGCCTGCGTGAATAGGTAAGACTAACCAGCTTGACTATTACTAGACATCATTCTTGCTTCCTGTTCAGTTTACGAAATTTCATTGTTGCACTGTACGGGCCTGTTCCTTGCAAATGCAGGTACTTCTGTCAAGCTTGCCATGTTGCACATCATGGCAATTTCCTTGTGTCTTGGTTCGTGTGTTGGAAATTATCTAAAAATAGCGACGTTAGATGATTCACGATAATTTCAAAAATTTAAAATATTTTGAATTTAGTATATAGCACTATGTTGAAGTTGCCACTTTTTACTGAGTTTACTTTACTCAGACCTCTGAAAACGAGTTACGAATTACAGCTATTGTGAAGAAAAACAGGAACTAGAAAAAGAAGGCAGATGAGGTTTTTGCGAAAATGGAAGGATTTGCATCATCAAGCAAGTTCTAGAAAGTTCTAGTTAATGCTACCATGTCAGACGTGAGTACTTCGTCAAAAAGAGAAGGAAAGAATATTTTTTGCGCCTCAAGCTTGGAAACATTTTAAATATGCCTGGGAGTGTTTGAGTGAATAATTTTTGTTGCAACAACCTAAAGGATTAACGTCTTCGTCAACCTGTGCATTTTGGTCTGTAACGGAACAAATTTAATGTGTGATACATGCAAAAACCATAATCTTATTTCAAACTAAAAGCGTTTTTATTGTTGGAAGCAAACAGATCACTTGTCAATTTTAAAAAAGACGATCTTATTAGGAAACTAATGTAATTCGTTCATGTAATTTTCTAACTTGATTGTCGTTATCACTGATTCGTATGTCCCAAATTTTGCGCAAATACAGTTAGACATGTTGTAAGCTATATTGTTAAAGTGTACAGTGTACAATTGTACATTGTATCCTGTGATTTAGTATTTGAATTACTATAGTTTCAATATTGTGATCTAGGCATTGCAACAGACTCAAACATAATAATTTATTGTATTTTAATTGTTTAAGAAAGCCCATTTTTGTAATAGTATTACATACATTACAAACCATTTTATGTCTGCACTAACTGAAATCTTCAGATTTTATCAAAGGATGATTATATGATCTCGTGAATATACAGGAGTTTCAGAAGAAGTAATGTAGTAGAAATATGGTGACCAAATGATATAGTAAGAGATTATACCACAATCTGTCGACAAAGACGTTTTGAGTTTTGTATCGAGTAATATTGGTTATATGTACAAGATTTATTAGTGCATATGTGTGTTGTTTCCTTTATAATATCTTGCAGTTAAAGATGTTAAACAGGATGAATGTACACTTTTTGTTGAGCTGACTGGTTGAGCTGACTGGTTTAATAAAACGCGACAGACATTTGTTTACCTGTATATTGACTACCGCCTGTTTTATTTTAACTTTTTCCATACAAATTTAGCGATCGTTATTGCAAATTGCTTGAACGTTACAAGTTTCAGAAGAAAATCAAATCAAAGCAGAGCAATCGGCATAGCCAAGAAAACGTTTGAACCATTGAATTATCACACACGCTATAAGCGTTCGTGTAGATTTGATATGAGCAAATCAATAGAACCTTTTCCAATGAGAAATTTCTTGCTCCCAGCAAAGAACACTTAGTCATTCCAGGAAGTCTACTTAACTCTGCAAATGGACCCTGGAGAGTAAAGCATACAAAATGGCAAACAACCGAGTATCCTGGGAGTTATCCTATACTCGCCATAGCATTGTCACTATTGTGTAACTGATTTATGACAACATAAATGTGTAATCAGGGAACACATGCTCGCACTGTCATCAGGTTCATAATCTGTGGTTGGGCAACGATCTTTTTAGTACCTTCTACACTAGGATTCCCAAACGGAAGCACTTGAACTTTAGGGGGACTTGAAATCTAAAGAGGAGATTTTCTTCCTGTGAGGAATTGTGGAGGAATTTCAGTCGCATGAAAAAAGCAGAACGGGGAAAGAATGAAGCATGATGTAGACTTAGACTAATTTATGCAGATTGGTATTTTATATGATAGCCATTATACTTTCGCAATTATATTTATGAAACCAAATACCTTTTTCAATTGCAATCAATGGAAAAAGAACTTTTACACATGTTATACGTGTACGATGTCAAGTCAACATCACTACATACAGGCTAAGGAGAGTTTTAAAACTCAAATGAAAGTTTTGCGCTGCGAAGATATCATTGTTGTCCTTTTTTTTCTTTTGATGACATTTAATAGAGTGTATTCAGCCTCACTAATAAAATATTTAGGCAATACTTGACACAACGAAATAAGGATTTCTTTTTTCATTTGATTGCAATTTAAAAGGGAATTACATTTCATTGATTCAACTGTGAAAGTATGTTGTCAAAAATTACCACCTTGAAAGTATATGGGGAAGAGGCTAATCGACAAAGTAGCGGAGGAACTGTGTAAAATATGGATTGCAAGAAAACCTGATTGCATGGGGGGGGGGAGCTGAAACTCTGCGATTGAGAACCTCTGACTTATAGACGGCGAGTCGAACGTGGGCGAATTGCGAAGTTGCGTGTGCAACTTGCATATTCGAGTTGCTTACGTCACGCTATAGAGCCTTGCCTGTTTTTATCATTATGTTTTTTTTCATTGAAAAATGATAGTGTTGTACAGTGCAACGCTTCTTTTATGTACCTTTTTTTTCGCGTCAGAATATGACCTGGTAGGTTTTTTGAACTGTTAGAAACTTGTTTAACTTGATTGAAAAGGCATGTTTCTGTACGTGCTGTGACCATGTTCTCCACTGCATGTACGATGTTTCTAAGAAGTCAATACTTCTTTACAATATTAACTTACTAAATTCTTGTCTTTGGTTGGCAGGAATATGTTAATGTTGAGCTAATTTCTCTGTGTGCGCCTGGGCCAGTATATGGCATATGGTAGCTACACCATACAGACAATTACTTATTGGAATTGATATAATTTTTCAAATTTAGTTGATTTACACCAGTTGATGTGTATTTTAACTTGCACACAATATTCGCAAGTTAAACAATTACTGTATTAAACAATTACTTTGTCGAACGAATTGCCTTGTACAGTCAGCCAAATAAATTTTAACTATGTACACAAAATTATGTTCAAAAGTTCCGAAATATCGGTTTTTCGTCACAAAATTTTTGTTTTATTCGTATTTATACGTTTGAAAACAGAAATTTTGTCACACAGACACTTACAAAATAAAAATTTGTTGAAACAAATCAGGCGAGTTTTCTCATCTCCTTCACGCGTTTTTGTCACATTTGCTCAAACTTTGGTAGATAAATCACGACAGGCGGTTTCATACGTTAATGGTTCTTCACATGGAAGACGTTATGTAACAAATTAATGTGATTTATTCAAAACACTTATGCTCTCTAAATTTCCTGATATAGCACATATTGTACTGGATACAGGAAACTCGAATGTCTTGACTGTAGGCTCAAATTACACGTTACAATTGATTTATTATTCTAATCAAGTCTCTAGACGTCGGTAGTTATTAAATATTAATGGTCCAGCCTTCCATGCGTGCAATGGACTTGGAGGTGTGCATACATTATGTTACTACAAAAATTCCATACAGAGCCTGTACCAACTAAACAAATTTTATTTAACTCTTAAGTTTTAAATTCATGCCTTAAGCACCTTGATTTCAGAAAAAAACAACATAAGGAGAATTATATATCTTAACATATCTATAAGAATGATTAGAATGACAACAATGCAGAGAGTGGCGAAATATCTGTTTTTTAACTTTGATTAAAAATGGGAAATAATTTGTATGTACAGCAGTTATGATTACCTGTAACGTTGTGCCATACGGGTTGTTATAAAAGGTTTATTTATAGGCAACGTATTATGTTTGTATGAACTCAGTTCTTTCTGGGTAGCATCTCCTCTTGGCAGACGGATGGCTTCATTACGTCACAAATACCAAATGGAATTATTAATAGACAAACCCTGCTTGGCGTAAATGGAAGCTAAAATTGAGTTCGTTAGGTTCCTGCTTATGACAGATCCTTCACTACATATTAAAACATTGTTAGTTTACTTTTATATCATGAAATTCAAGCTTGCATGCATTGTCTGCGTGTATTGTTGCAGATCTGCATTATTATTATTATTATTTTCACGGGACTGTGAACTGCTTGCCTGGATGTGTACGGAATTTATATGCAGATGTCGCCTTAACCGTGTTTTATTAAAACAAACTTGTCATGGAACTGATCAATAGATCTTTATTAGGTAAAGTCTTCTCTGATTCTCGCAGCAGTCAATACATTCTATTCACACAATAGGCAGCTGTTTCTGAGCAGTTTCTCTGTAACAGATAGGTTATAAACTACCTTTCAGAGACTTGTAATAAAACAGAACGCTAAACCGTAATCAAATCCTTCCAAAAATATAATATCGACAAATCTTTTCATAGCTCAATGGATATTTTTATTACTTAGTCTGGACTTCGCTCCAAACACCATTGGAAGATACTCGTTCTTTGTAAGTAAAATCCATACGGCGTGTTACAAATAATAGTTCTGCGTGTATTAAGAGAAACTTTAAAACCAAGCTATAAATGTTTAATACACGAAGGATAAAATTCACAGCTCGCACGTTTCAGTTTTAGTATCTCTTCTTTTTAGAGAGATTTAAGTAGCTCAAGTTGGACTTGCAGGTGGAAATCATTACACTAAGAAATGCTTGTAAGTTTTCGTGATTTATGGGATTTTTCAACCGCGCAATATACCACGTGATGTTCCCGTAATAAATACAAATTTTCCGTCTGATTAAATTTAATTTTGTGTGCTATGATTAGCATGGGAATGAAAACAGCTGCAGCATGCACAACACAGAAAATTGGAAATCCTAGACTGTTTTAATTTGCTCATTCAGACGGTTTATATTCAGGCATCCCGGGTATGGGGGTGCACCGGCGTTCATAGATGCAATAGTACTTCAGAATATGATAAGAATTATCATACTGCTGGTGTCAGAAATCTCTTGTTCTTCTTTTTTAGTGAAAGTTGCTGTAAACTGAACTAAAAACCTGCAAACATGAACTCGCCCATTCGACAATAATATCGAACTATAGCCTCGTCGGTTATATATACAGACACATACCACTGAAATTAATTACACAGATCATTACTATTCACTATTCACTTTGTATACGTTTTTATGCACTTCGTGTCTGATTTAAAGAATAAAATATGCAGAAGTAAGTAAACACATTTCTTGCCTGTGTTTTGTGAGTCTACAGCTAACATTTAAAATAACCAAACCCTTTTTACATGCACGTATAAAGGCGTGCGACATGTATATCATCATCGTCGTCGTCATCATCATCATCATCATCGTCATCGTCGTCGTCGTCGTCGTATAGAGAATACCATAAAGGCAGCAATATTTGAGAATAATGATGACAAAGAATTACTGTATCGCTAGCGCCAAAAATCTCTGTTCTTCAAACTCACTGTCTAAAAGGACGACGCTGTGTGTCTGCGTGTGTATTCAGGGTCCTTGGACTCACTGGCCGCACTGTTGAGCTCTCATCAAATAAGTCCCATTCACTTGTCAAGCCTTTGCGTGGATTCTTGAAGACATTAATCTTTCAGAGGACATGAATCGTTTTAAAAAATAACTTCGTCCCAGCTCAAGCCTTGTTTTGGGTTGAGGGTTAGTGTGCTGAGCGGACAATCTATCCTATGTAAGATGAGATGGGAACATATTACTTTTTGTAGAATGACTTGCGTGAAAGAATTGTTACCACAAATGCCAATCTCGCGTTCTTGCGGTTAGTTCTTCGCTATGTGTTATGCATTTCATTTGCTAGTTAGATTGACACTAGAGTTTGCATCTCGGAAACGCGTTGCACGAAAACAGGTGGTATATTTCACAATTCAGAGGTCTTCAGTTGTGACGTAGTGCACACGTTCGAGAGCTAATGCGTGAGCACACTGGTAACTTGAAATTTTAAACTTAAAATTTGCCAAGTCTTTGTATATCACACTAAGTGGTGTACAATGTACAGTAGCATTGTGCTTCAATTTTCGATTTTGCAAATATGTGCGACGCCCTCATGGAATGTTTATGCAGTTGAAAATTAGGTTCAGTTGTGACGCCATCACTGGTTGTCGTTAATTAAGCTTTTAATCTATTATTTAATTACAAGAAACGGTTTGGCATTATTATAGGTCTTAAAATTTATACTTTTTACCTAATTTCGAAATTGGCTAGGATATGAAAAATCATCCTGTTTTCCTTTAATCGGTGGAACTTGGTTACGTAGTCACAAATGAATGATTTATAACAGAGAGGCTTTCTCACTACTCACATAGAGTAATTAGCGTAAACATTCATCGAGTGTTAAATGACTCATTTTGAATGTTGACGAAAAACCTGAAAATAGATTTTAGATACTTGGTATATGAAGCTGTTTGGGAGTTACTTTCACAGTGAAAGTGACACGAGTTTTGCATTTGCCAATGGGAATAAATGGATAAATTTCTAAACATTGCATATACACCTTCGCCCATGAAAGGTAAAATCATTTGAACGTAGCTGAGAGCATGTTTTTCAGTTAACAGCTAAAATCCACGTGAAACAGGTAACAGATAACGAATTTAAAAATTGATATGCCCTATTCGACCGTGTATACTTTATCCATTCTGTAGAATGAATACGTGCATTAGCATTGCAATCTTGAAAATTGTATGGAACTACATACCATTAACATTGCAATGACGAATTTATACAAAGATTGGTTAGTAAAGGAGCTGAAAGGTTTTTACCCATAATATATTTATTGTTGCATATTGCCTGCAAAAATGTGGAACTCAGCTTATCACCCGAAGGACAGAACAACGTAGATCAACAACGTTGATTAGAGAACGCAGCAGAGGTATTCAAAAGTTATGTAGCAGTTTGGAAATATGATTTTCCTGGACATTTGAACGTTTTATTAACTTTGATTGGTCAGCAGGTATTCCTGGGCATTAAACTAAACTAATCAAACAAACAAACTGAAGGTCTGGTGCATGTATGAATGGATGAATTGCAACATATGCACTGTCACCAACCTTTGTGATTTCTACAGATGTTGCTTTGATTTAGATGCGTTTCTGACTTCCTGCTTGATGTTCAGCTCGTCTTCCCTCAGATAGAGTGCCTCAATGGGCGAAACACAGTAAAATTCTCACTGGTTATTCAGGATTGTTCTGTGTCGACCGAGTAGCTTCTTCAGTGTCCGAAAATCTCAGTGGTTTACATGCTTGGGAGATTCACTTATGGCAGCAAAATGCTGCATATAGTGTGATTTTATCGTTACTAATCTTTGGCTCAATGAATCAAGTGTTTTAAAAGTTCAGTACGCGCAGGCTTTGAACGCACTTTGGGCATTTCTGGAATTGCGTCCTCCTTAGATATTCAGTCTGGCTCAGAAATTATTCATGGCCTTAGATATACAACAGGTACCCATGCAGACAATACTTTGAAGGCAGACATAACAAGATAGAGCCATTCCTACCTTAAGGATGAAAAATCCTCTCTTTTCATTTTACTTTCAAAACTGCACATTTCCGTGCTATAACAACAGGTAATGAAATGAAATTGTTAGCGCGAGATTGCTTTTCGTTTAATAAACTTACAATTTCATTTAGCTTTACTGTTGTTTCTTGTGAAAACAATCCAGCCTAACTGTTTTAGATGTCTTTGCATGACTGAAGATCAGGCTTTATTTTAATTTTAAAATTTGCCGAGTTATTGTATGTCACACTAAACATCGTACAGTTCTTCAATTTTCGCTTTCGCAAACACGTGCAACACGCTCGTGAAATGTTTGTGCTGTTAAAAAAAATTACGTTCATTTGTGATGTCATCTACTAGTTGGGCTCGCCTGCTGTTAATTAAGTTTTTAACCTAATTATCATAGGTTTTAAAATGCATACTTTTGACCGTACCTCAAAATGGGGTAGGATATGAAAAATCATCGTGTTTTCCTTTAAAAACTGTGTCAAAATCGTGCACAAACTAAAAATCACATTGCATCTAGTCTACTTTATCTATCATAAGAAGAATAAAATGAAAAACAATAAGAACACATGCACACATATGCACACGCACACACGCACACATGCACGCACTTTTTAAAATGCATTCACTTATTTACTTTCGCTTAACTGGACATGGAAGTAAATCTACAAATTTGGCTACATGAAGAAACACACATTTTTTAAATGTCATTCTTACTTTAGGTACTTTAAAAATTATCAAATTATCGTTTACATTTTTCAAAATTAGTGTTTATAAAAACAAGCTTTGCAGCTTCTAGTAACGTTTCATATTTTTCTTTGAACTTGATCATTACTGCTTTCATATCTACTAAATCTTTTAGCTTCAGTATTTTTAAATTTTGACACATTAAACTAGTATGGTCGTGATACCCTGCTTTATATATTCATAATTATAATAGCTTTTTCTGCAAAGGTAAAGGCAAAAATTCCACCAATAATTGTTACCTGAGATTTCTAAACAATAGTCCAATTATGGACAAATTAACGAAAAATCAAGAATTTTCCTAGCGATCTAGAATATACATGTGTTTATACACGAAAGATCATACGTGAGACAATTTTGATCACTTTGATCTGTACTGTACTTTATACGAAAGGTTGTCATTTATAGTTACATTCAGAAATTTACACCCGAAAAAAAGAATGCACACTTTCATTACCAATTTGATTAACAAACCGTAACTATTAACAAACCGCACACCTAATAACGAAAAATTCTTTTTTGTTTTGATTGCAAACCAGTCATTTGGCCTTTCTAGTTCTACACTTTGTGCAGTGCACAACTGTTTTAAATTACCCCTGAGCAATATACGCTCGAATCATCTGCAAAAAGGATAAAATTTAGAAATTTGGAAAGTTGCATGCAACATTTATTTACAGTAAAATAACTTTGGACCTAAAATACTTCCCTGCACACCACACAATACATTTTAATAGTCTGATTTTTTTTCACCAATTTAACAAACTTCGCATTTGTCATATAATTTAATTAGAAGAAAAAATAAAGAAAAAATAGTTTGCGAACAAACAACTTGTCCGAATAAGAACATTAATTCGGTACAACTTTTATTGTGTGAGTTGAGTTTTATGGTTTTTTACAAAGTTGCTAGGTATTCTAACAAAGAGCTAGAAAACGTTGTCTAAAGATTATTTCACACTTGTTTAATCCACCTAAAAGCTTTTAATGTAATTTGTTTGATGATTAATTTAAAAAAGCATCACGGTCAGTAAAAGTCAACCGTATTTTTCCGTAATTAAGCCAATATTTCAGGCTATAATGATGTACTCTCTCGAAGGTCATTAGGCCACGTTTCTGTCTCGCTTCCCTATCGATTAAAACAACACGCTGCATTTTCGTAACTGTCTTATTTAAATTTGTTATTATCGATTCGTGGCAGCAGTTCAGCATTAATTTATTTTTCTTGCGTAGAATTCACTTACCCTGATGATTAAATTAGAAAACACAACATCAGCATTAACATTCCCGAGTGACATCAAATCGCTTACTGCGCATTTCTCTGACTAAGTGGTTCAACTGTTATGATGAGGGAAGTAAGGCGCAGTTCAATTTTCAATCAGGTTTCAACTCTGAAGCAGGAAAGTTATAATGGCATACTTGCAGATAAAGGCATTATACGACGAGAGTAAAAGTAAGAGAGAGAGAGAGAGACAGACGCAGACAGAGAGAGAAAGGGAGAGAGAAAGAGAGAGAGAAAGAGAAAGAGAAAGAGAAAGAGAAAGAGAAAGAGAGAGAGAGAGAGAGAGAGAGAGAGAGAGAGAGAGAGAGAGAGAGAGAGAGAGAGAGAGAGAGAGAGAGAGAGAGAGAGAGAGAGAAAGATCTGAGCAAAGCTTTTAATGGGTTGTCATTTCTATGAACACGACGAAATGTCTTTTGATTTGTAAAATATGCAGTACACCAGCCTATGTAAGTATTTTATAATTTGTCATTTTTAAAGGAAGACAGGATGATTTTTCATTTACTACCCCATTTTCTTGTACGGTAAAAAGTATACGTTTTAACACCAATAATACTGCAAAGGCGTTTCTGGTAATTAAATAATAGATTAAGATCTTAATTAACGGCTGGCGAGCCCAACTATTGATCATATCACAAACGAACATAATTTTCAATAGCAAAAACATTCCATGAACGTGTTGCACGTGTTCGCAAAAGCGAAAATTGAAGTACAACTGAAGTGCGAGAGATTCAGCGTGTTAAAATTTGGCAAATTTTTAGATAAAATTCAATTTTAAAATTTACCGCTGTGCTCATGTATGAGCTGTCGAACATTTGCAGTATACGTCACAAACGAACACCTCTAAACTGAGAACTATAGCTCCAGTTTTTGTACAACGTATTTCCGAAATCCAAGTGCTAGCGCCCTACTACGTGTACTAAAATTAACAGTTAAGCGAGACAGTTATCTAGTAAGACGTTATATAACTAGTTATTTAAGCATGTTCGGATTTGTATACATCCTCCTTAACGAGGTAAAATAGTCGGGCGTAGTATGGCCAGTGAAACGAGACGGCTAGTTTTGACATCTAGAAGACAAGAAAATAAAGATCTAGAGCTTAGAGAACTCGAAGGACAACCTTACAACGTTATCTTCGACTAACAAGGACTGTTCCTTCTTGCTAGATTCAGTTAATGCCACATTAGAACTTTCCAAGTTTCTTACTATTCCTGCAACTGTACATCTAATGTCCTGCAGTCGTGCAATAAATGATTTTATATCCGAATAATGTTGGATGCAGTTAAAAAGCCGCGGATAATCGTCGACCAATTATCTCGAAACGTGACTAGCATTAATGTGACATGTCGGGTGTACTAATTGGAAAAGACAACCACATGAACAACAACAAAATGCACTGCTAGTTGACGTCAATGAAAATGGATTCCTATTTATATTATTCGCTAAATAATTCGTAAATAACTGCAAATTGATCATTTGGCAGGTGTTTGTCGTGCAATTTTGGGGCGTTCAAGGGACGACTTATATGTAAAGTCATGACGCAAATTTTGGCAAAGGCGCTTTCGTAAAATCGATGAAATGCATTATCTAATTGCATATTATAGCAGTAGTCAAAAACTTGATGAACGTCGTCTCTTTGCTAGTGTGTAAGAGGTAGTATGTCTAGTCACCAATAAATGTCCATTGTTCACAACCATGCATACTCGGAAAAAGATAAAGTATGAATTGATAGGTTATTCGGGATGCGTGCTGGTACTGTATAGAACTTTAATTAATTGTCCACACAAAGCTCTCTCTCTCTCTCTCTCTCTCTCTCTCTCTCTCTCTCTCTCTCTCTCTCTCTCTCTCTCTCTCTCTCTCTCTCTCTCTCTCTCTCTCTCTCTCTCTCTCTCTCTCTCTCTCTCTCATTTTTTCTTTCTTTTCCTCTCGTGCTTTATCTGAGCAAGACCGAATATTATGGTTTATGCGAGATTTGAATGCCTCTGGGTTTACTCTATGACATTCGCAGCGACCTTCGAAAATGTCATCTTACAGTAACTTTCTCTCTGCTTAAATCTTAATATAATCAGTTTGTTTTGGTTGAAATCCATTTAGCTTTTTTACTGAGCAATATTGTAAGTGTTAACATCTTAATAATTCGTACAGTCTTGTTTCAAAAATTCTTATTACACATTTCGTCCAAACATGCAAATGGCTATGCACTCTACAAAGAAACTGCGAAATAAAGTGCAGTAAAGAACGAAAAAAATCTGACAAAATTAGTAATAAGTATCAACAGCAGTTTATATTAAATTAAGAGATTGCGAGTTCGCCTAAAAATAAACGTGCTGAAGGCACAGTTTGAAAAGCTGAATAGCTTGTACCATGATGCTATAAATATCACGATGTTGAGCCAGATATGAGGAACAAGAAAAAATAAAAGACATTTTATCCAGTTATATATAATCATCAAGGTGTGTTTTACGCCAGCAAGTTAAATTTGTAATTGTTATACAATACTTTTTGTAAAAATTTCTCTTTTAAGAATCCTGGTTAATCTAAAAATAACGTTCTCGTGCAAATAAACGCACATCGCCGCCAAAATTTCCTCGTGCCATTTTTTTAAATTCAACAACGATTTAGGTGTGCGTAATAAAAATTATCTACATCTCAACTAGACTGAATAGTTAGCTCCAGGCGTTAGAACTGGCATGCGACGTAAGTTGAAAAAACTGGCTTTATTTTCATCGCAACAATAAAATAATAAACAAATCTTTCCGCTGATTAACTTGATGTGTGATTTTTTTCTTGTTGTACGATTACTTCCCACCCGTGAGTGAAGTTTCCCGAGATTGATAATCGATAGCATGTGTGAAATTCTAGCCCATGCGCGTTACACATCAGATATCTTTTACTACACTAATTACCGACAGGTGAGATACTGTGTAGAAGCGCCACCTTTAGGTCAGGTAATGCACTACTTTAACGATATGTATGCCGCGAACAAAATATTGTGTGAATTGACTGACTGATTGTGTCGTTTGCTGAATAAAAATCATTTGTGAAACTACTAACTGTGAGACTTATGTAGGTTACGCGACTAATCTGATGGCATTTTTCCCACCCAACTCAGTGTGCTTGTTTAAGTTGGTTAGTAGTTTCACTGCAAAAGCGTTAGCATCTATATACAAATAGCAATTAACACGAAATTCAAAAATGCTTTTGTGCCTACCTATTTCTAAAGTCTGATATAATCGCCACTGTTTTCCTCATCTGTACAGGTGAATGTTTTTATTATTTTCACCTCAGGGGTACCTAGCTTTACAATGTACAAAACAGTGATACCAAAGTAGTTGTTACCAAAAGTTTGAAACCAAGGTAGATGGAAATAAAAATATTTGGAAAAGCTAAACTTGGATAAGAACCAGAAACTAATTTTCGCGTTTATTAACTAAAGGGACCTGGTTCAAATCCAACTTCAGTCACATCTTTTTTATATTTCCTTAATTCTTTTCAGTCTATTCTGATTTCTAAATGTTAACTGCTGCAGATTTATTCGTTCAATATTATTGATAACATCGAAATTAATATTATAAATAATTAACGCATGAAACAAATTTAATTCAAATAAATAGATAACGTTTGTTAAATAAATAGGAAAAACTAAGGTAATAACTAGTAATTAAATTTTACTTAGTTCACCTAGGAAAATATATTGTGAATAAATATTTCTTCCATTTAAAGGTGGCCTTCTCAGTTTCTTTTCAAAATGTTTTCTCTGCTGTATTTTTACAGTCTCTTAAAATTACCAGTTTACTTACCTGCTAACATACGCATGGAACTATTACTGGAGCACAAATTAGTTTTTTTTTCGTATTTTTACAGTAGCTGACTGCTCACTTCGTGTGCAGCGAAGAATTTACTGAATCGTGTAATCAACTGTTTTAAATATACATGTATTACGGAATTCTTTATTTGCATGTTTGTATTTACAAGATTGGTTTCCCTAATCAGGTGCCTTTGTACTGATACAATATGACGCGTAATTCCCTCAAACTTTTTTTCAAGTAGACTTGTAACCATGGCAACTAGCCTCTGTGAATCACATTGATTTTGTTTAATAGCGAGAAAGAATACTTGTGCGCACTTATAAGACAAATTTATGTACGAAAATTTTATTGTTTCGCTTGCTAATAAGTCCGTACAAACTTGGAAACAACATTGCTTTCTGTCAATCAATAAATAGGGTTAAGAAACAGCTATCATGTCAGAAAGACTGCAAGCGCTTTGCACATCGCATAATGCACAAAAATATCAAGTCTGGAAATGCGGATGTTTCGTTACTCCCTCATTATTTAAAAAAATGTTAAAATAGCGATCACGTGAGGAGACAATTACTTTAGTAATATCATATTCGTTTCATAAGTCTACTGCAGCGACCTACTACAGCAACTTGAGATTTTAGTTTTTTTTTCGAAACAGTTTACTCTTTAACAATTGCAACCACGACATTTAGCATTAGCCACAAGTTGTTTGTCGTTCTTTTTCTTTCTCACTCTCATTCTCTTTCTCCCTTTCTCTTTCTCTCTTCCCCCGTCTCTTTCTCTCTCAAGGCTGACTAGGAGCACATGAGAAAGAACACATTGTATAAGTGTTGTATCTTCTGTGGAAGGGGGTGTTTTTATCGGAGCGTATTGGAGCGCCGATCAGACACCTCCGTAAAAAACAAAATAAAATAAGCAAGGAATGAATTTGCTGATTTAATGCCCATTTTTTAATTTACACACCTTATGTGCGACATGTATATAGAGAGAACATAGGAATTAGCAAGCATTTTGGCAGCTCGACACCGAAGAAAAGTAACCGTAGTTTTTTGCCTTTGGTGGAACACTTCGGACTAATCGGTCACGTTTTACTTGTAGTACATGTAATTTCCTGTTCTTGTGAGGGTTAAAAAAGGTATTTTAGATGTGACTCAGCCCTATAAGTTTTGGAGGCACCACACTTCTGACTTCGACGTCCCACTCTGAGTAGACAAATTCAGTTGAAAGTTCAACACTTTTCAATTATGTTTTAATTTTCTACTGCTATTAAATCGCTATATGTACCTGATTGTTGCTGTTTTTGTGTGTAAGTCAACATTCATTGTTGCGTGTATTCAGTGTATATGAAATATTATTAGTATCTTATCTGTTGCCTGCATTATGATGAGATGTCATACTTATTCGACTGTGTTGGGTCGATAGCGCAAATCGTAAAGCGAGCGACCTGTAATCAGAAGGCTTTGGGTTCCAGTCCTGGTTAGCTCACAGTTTCTCAAGGACTTGTATTTTTTCAACTTAGCCAATCAATTTTAATTACTTGTTGTGATGAGTATTCTTTTAGTGTGTATCATATTTTTGTTTTGTCGCACAGCTTAGAATGTTAATTTCGTAACAGTGCACTTATTTTTATGAAATTGGGCTAATATATGGGGTCACGTTTACTTGTTAGAAATGTTAATAAAAAATTTGATGAAAAGTATCTTTGACCAGAAATTAATTGCTCCGGGGTTTGTCATTTTGCCCTTGTTAAATTAGTTTTCTCGGCTTAGAATTTTTCACCTTGTCGCGTACATTTAGTGTGAATAAAGGAAAATCTTGTCAATAACAGACGATGCAGCATTCGCAACTTCAACGGCTAAGCTAAATTTCGTGTCAACATTTACGACACTATAATGCGACAGTCATTTGCGATGATGGAAAGACATCATTTTATTCAAATTTTTAGCATTGGAACAGGTCAAACGAAACTGGGGTCCAATTCGACCTCTCCAGTTTCGGTAGATTTGCATTGATGATGCTCCAGTATGCGTTGCACACTAGTTGTTTAAATGTTTCCTTGGTTTTTCTCATTTTCACAGACATTTGCAAGTGAGCATCAATTCATACATTCAGTCTGTCATTTTGTACTGAAGTCCATTAAGAGACATGAAAGGACTTCATAAATAAAGCTTAAAAACTTATGTTATGTTTCTTACAAATCACGCCAGTTCACGTGCGTTGCGTAATATGGCTAGTTTGTAGTTATGTCACCTTTCATATGCAAAATTAACGTTATTAGAGTTATGCGAGGAGTGATTCATTAAAAGTCACTAGCTGATCAAAGGAACGTTGATTGAAATTTTTTGGTAATTTTTTTTCAATCCAAAAGTCATTCTTTAAGTAACGAAGGTGTGTAACACCGTGAAAAAGATTGGCAATAGTGATTTTCATTCTCAATATTTATCTGGATGAATTGCGCGCAGTGTCTTAAAACTTAAACTAATTAAAACTTGGTAATTAGCTAGATGTTCAGAAATCACTCGATTTTTGTAATAGAAGACAATTTCAGCAAAACTGACCAAAATTGACTGCTTCACTAAATATAACGTTCTCAGGAATTTATTCTGATTTTTTTAACTTGACTGTATTCAAGTTAAATTGCTCATCATAGTTTTGAAATATTTTTAAAATGTTTTCCCGACGTGCATTTTGGAATTTTCACATTATTTGTCAACATTGCACACAATCCGTGTTTACCTTATCTGGAACTTTATTAAATTTCTTATCAATATTCCTGCCTTGCGTGTATTTAATCGCAATAAATATGGGAGACTGTGAAATTTTTACGAGTTAAAAGCTGCGGCTAAAACTATTTGATTTTTCATGCTGCAACCAATAAGCGACTGCTGCGCAAGTTTCCGACAGGTAGCAGAAAGCAGAAGATACAGTCAGTGGCTTCACCTGTTTCAACATGCATCACGTAAATACCTGCAGCTTGGAAAACCTATGTGACATATACCTGAAAGCATCACAATATATTTATTTGCACAGAAACCTATTTGTGTGAATTGATTTACACCAGCAAATGTAAGTGTCAGTGAGAATGAGAAAAACTAAGGAAACTTTTAAACAACCAGTGTGCAATGCATATTGGAGCATCATCAGTGCAAACCTACAGAAACCGAAGAGGTCGAATTGGACCCACGTTTCGTTTGACCTGTTCTAGTGCTAGCGATCTGAACAGTCCTGGCCCTTCTTATCCACGCAAAGATCAAACAGTTGATCCTGCCGATCTCAGCTACAGGCCTGCCACCTATAATTTAACAGGTAAGTCAAAACTTTAACCTATTCTTTATGAATAACTACCATTTATACAAAAATTATAATGTAATTGTGACTTGGTTAGAAATTTTATACATCTTAATTTAGTACTTGAATAGTTCATTATTTTATGTTGCTTAATTTTCTTAGTGAAGGTTTCGTTTGAACTCGTGATGGCTTTTTTGAGCTTATTGACTTTGTCGTCTAAAGCACTTGCTTCATGGCTAAAACTACTCGAGTGGACCTATCTCCAAAGTCCTGGAATGACATTGTGGAAACCTACATTACGAAATCGGTGACACGGTGTGAAGCTAAAATATCCGATTATCTTTCGTCAGATTTTTCAGATTAGCTTTTGACGAATTTTTCTTTTCGTCCAAACTCTTGTGGTTATCTATGTACTTGAAAGAAACCGCGCACATATATAGTAAAATTGCAGGTGTTGATACCTGTCGTGCATGAATCCTGATTCAATATCGTGTTACCGTGTGCACACATTGATTTACCCATTAGGCTTAATACTCGCATCGCGCTTTTAACAGGCAAACCAAGATGCTAAAATATATGCAAAACATGATCCCACCTTCATTAAATATAAAAGTACTTTATTATGGGCAGTATTTGTATTGTGTTTTTGACCTGATATGTATCATAATTCAATACCTACACCCCGAGCTTTACTGCAAAATGAATTGAGCATCATTAGGTTGTTGCCATGACAACCAATTGCACGCAACTGCGGTTTTATCAATCAGTTGAGCCCACAGCAAAGGGTGTTTTAATTTTCAAGTTTTTTTCCACCTCGTAAACAAATAACTGGTCGTGATAGGCTCATTGTAATTACATATCCATTCTAAATAGTGGCATGTCTTTTGTTTCATTCTGTTAAATAAATGTGAAAAAACATTTAGTGAGGTACAATAGAAAATTCGTCTCTGTGCAGAGATTTTGTACTTTTGTAGATTTCGATCGTGGCCTTTGACACCCCCACCCATTCTTAGAATATAGTGTCCCTGGTTTTGAGGAGCTGTGGCTAGTATCATTGTGTTACTTTAATAGGTGGTCTTAATATTTACTTTAATACTTTAACAGTTTCTGGTACCACGAGATATCAGCATGTTTTACTTGCTTAGCATCATTACAGGGTCATGCTTAAAAAAGTAATTGGTCTTAAACTGTGTATGCCAGGTCGCATAGTATCTAAAAATACAGGGGACCATATTCTCTGGTAATGCGTTTAAAAGTTCACTTATCATCAAGTGAAACGTGACAGATAAGTAGTTCAAAGCAGCCATTACGGATTAACCATTAAGCAAAATAAGTACGTGCTTAGGGCCCCACACAACTTTTTTTCAAATCAAATAATTACTCAAAAGTAAGATATACCCGAATATGTGTGGCGGTTTCTGTGTTTGTTTACAATATGACGGTGCTGATGGGCATCGAGATTCCAGCTACTGAGCAACCTGAACTGTTCGCTGCCCATATGATGACTTTGGTTGATTACAAAATGTACCATAATATATTTGAAGTGTGGTAATGCTTACAAAAACGTAACGATAGGGAAAACAGGCTAGAGTCGTCTCTGAATTTTTAATCTAACATCACTTTTTATGCACTGTAATACTGATGCCATATATTTACTGTAACTAAATCTTGCTGCAAGTTTTTTTTCTATTTCGACAGAAAAAATTTCATTTTGCAGTTTAGTATTGTTTTTAATCTAAATTACACGTATATGGGGTACCATAATCTTTTCATTGCTGAGAGCCTCTTGAGGTCTTAATCCGGTCCTGGTTCAAGAACTACCTTGGCTGCTATCTCGATGCTGGAATGGTGCTAAACGATTGTGGATTGCTGTGCATTTTTTATTGTTATCATTTGTTTTCTTGTTAGCTCGAGGTTTTCTGGGTATGCGCGACTGTTTTACCTAATGCTGATAAAAAACAACAAAAAAATTCCAGAACAAACTTGGCCAACAAAAACAACTTTTGCAAAAGTATTTCAACATCCGTTTAATGAAAGTCATAGTTTCGATAGCATCATAGTTACTGGTGTTGAAAATTTCTACTTTCAAGCCGATAGATATTTTGGACTTTCAGTGACAAAACTGAATCGCAAACAAATTTTATGTGATCTTTGTGGCTACTGCATCGTTTTCTACACGTCCTAAATAACAGATCAGAAGTTAATGTATTTCAGTTTAGTACTTTTCGCTTTCACCATTTCTTTCTTGATGTAATCTGTACTACCTCACTTAGAAAATTTGCTTGTATACCATTTCTAATTTCTACTATGAGTGTAACGAGCCTGTTCCTGACGAAGTTATACCAGAATAAAGAATAAAATATGGGGTACATATACAGTTACAGGCTGCAAAGAAAGTTTGTGATTCCTGTACTTCATATACCATGGGCCCTTTTAAAATTGAATTCAATAATGTTAATTTTATCTAATCACTAGCAAATGCGAAAAACGTGTAAATGTGTAAATTTTATACAGGTAGGAAAAGGAGAAATTAGATTAGGTATGTTATTAGTTTTGGAAGCTTGTTTACAACTGTAATCACGTAATTTCATAAATTAAAAAGAAGACAATCTCTGGCAGACACTAACGCAAAAATAAAGTAACTATCTATGCTTATTGCAACAATGTGATGCATTTTGTTTGCATACACTTACGTTACTTATGTGTTATTAGTGAGTGTGAAATCTTTTAGAATCTTTGGCTTCAGGTTAAGCGCAGAATAGTAGTTGTTTATGCGTAGACTTTCTAACGGCGCGTTCAGACTAGGTAGTTTTCTCTCGCAAGTTTGTTTCGCAAGTTATTACAGACAAGCATTATTCATTGCGAGAACTCTCATAGAGAACTTGCGAAAGAAAACCCTTTAGTCTGAACGTACCCTAATAGTTATAGTAGTTATAGTTATAGAGTAGACTTTAGAGAATAGATTTCTTTTACGACCGTGATCGTTTTTGTTTCGCCTACGTGGCATCGGTTGCCACAGGATCAGTGCAAATGTCATCAGCATCACAGCCAAATGTATACGTGGACATAAAACTCACCATTCACTAAGCAGTGTGTCAGTCGATTTCATATTCTTCTCATGCAGTCTTGGGCTTATCCAGATGACAGTAAAGCATTGGAGTCATGTGCATAATAGAGGGTTTTAAGATATCTGGTGGATCACATGATCTGCATGATCTGTGAGTTTCTTCGGTTTTGTAAGTATAAACTAACCTCCCGTTGACCTATTAATGAACAAATGCCGTTTTATCATTTTGCAGTGGTACAGTACGATTAATATCTAATAAATATTTTATTCTAAGCCCTACTTTGGCAAAGTGTAAAGTCGTCTTCATTCCATTTTTATCAAAAAACAATAAAAGCATTTTGTAAAAACAGATTAAGGTTTTACAAGCTACCGGATATTCAAAAGACGATTTGGGATTCACACGCTAGGTTTTATTCGTCTTGTCAAGATTAGCCTTTTCTCCTTATCAAGAACTTGACCTTTTTTACTTGCAACATTAGTAATTTTACTGCGAGTCGGTACGTGCAACTTGACAATGGTTCTTTTGGGACTATAATCATAAATAGGTTCATAATAACTATATTTCTCAATTTCCAGAACTCGACTCTATCCTCTAGCTGTGTAACCGTCAATTTAGCCTCAAACATTTCGATTACTAATTACGTGAGTTTGGATGCATTGCGTTGCTGACGTTACGCACGATTGCTGCTGGTCTCCTGATAAGCTTGTCCTTCATAATACTTCATCTCAAGATGTTTGTATAATGATTTGCTCTTATATAGTAGTGATTACATTGTGCATATTCTTCTGCAGTTATGAAAAGTATTAATGAACGTCAAAGTATGGTAGCAGATGAATGCCAAGGATGCTATAGCTGTAACTATAGCATTATGTATATCAAAAATCAATAATCATTTCAAAATCAAAAATTATTTCAGAGCAGAAATTCTATTTTTTAAACTAACGCAATTTTGTCTTATCGTTTTTTATTACAAAGCCAGTCCAAAGCGTCCTTGTTGTGCCCACATTTTTAAGTTTCAAAAAGTAGACAAAACTTTGTTGACATAAGAGGACATAAAGACTACCAAATAATCTCTTCAGAAAGTAAAAAATAAGAAACTATATATATTAACATTTTTAAATAGCAAATTCGATTTACATGACAGTCATCTTGAAAAATGCTCTGCAGGATCTGCATTTTACATCAAAGTGGACGCCCAAAAAAACTTTCAGGTGCTGTAATTTATATTATGGAATCCGTCTCCTTGTTGAGTTCCATGGAAAAAGTTTCACAGATAAGAGAATACAGAAGATTTTTTGGAAATGAAAATAAATCCCTCTAAGTTCTCTGTATACATGAAGAAAAACTTCCAAAGTTTAGTTTGTGAAAAGTAAGGTGGACATTATTAATATTACATCAGATCTCATCTTGAAAGATACTTTCCATTCATAAGCTAACATAAAAGTTTTTCTTTAGAGAATCCGCAGGTGATAGCCTTGAGACATCTGCAACACCGACATCATAGTGTAAAATGATTCACAATGTAGAGAAATTAGTAAAACATACTACGACCTTGGCAACCCAAGACGGCTATCAATAACTTTGTTTCATCTATCATGTCAATGCGGTCAAGATAATAAGATAAGATAAGATAAGATAAGATAAGGTAAGGTAAGGTAAGGTAAGGTAAGGTAAGGTAAGGTAAGGTAAGGTAAGGTAAGGTAAGGTAAGGTAAGGTAAGGTAAGGTAAGGTACGGTACGGTACGGTACGGTACGGTACGGTACGGTACGGTACGATAAGATAAGATAAGATAAGATAAGATAAGATAAGATAAGATAAGATAAGATAAGATAAGATAAGATAAGATAAGATAAGATAAGATAAGATAAGATAAGATAAGATAAGATAAGATAAGATAAGATTTATTTTCATCGGTATGATATAAACAGTACATATTTGTAAAACATGAGCTTAAAGCTCGTAAACCGATATCAAACATAATGTATATGAGCGAAAATCAGAAGCAGTAAATCACTGGTGTATCAACAATCGTAATAGGCACTCTTAATATACGTAACATTTCAAACTCTATTTTCCTGTTGAATACGAATGTTTTACCTGCAGTGTCTTTTAATTGGCTCTTCTGACAGACATACACTTGTCTGTTATTCTATTAATGTACAGTGAGAGCAAGACTGCTCGTTTTATTTTATAACACAAATAGTGGGTGCTAGTAATTCCTATACAGCTGTCATATAAATTCTGCATAATATACACGGCAGTACAGTGTGTCCCAAGACCATATTGAATTTGTCACATTTCTACTTCTTTAATTAGCACCATGAAAAATACAGGGTGTTCCAAAAAACTATGTAGAAACATGATGATAAATCTTTCATTAAAGAAAAAAAAATTCAATAAAAGAGTTGTCATGATGGTCTATTTATTTCTTGTGTTTCTACGCTGCTTCTTTTGGAACACTGCATTTTTCACGAATAAATCTGATAAATTAACACCAGCATTTGAGCAGCTGAGCAAGTGTTCATTAACCGTCAGCTTGTGGAACGTTGGACCGATTATCGATAGAGAAATGACGTTAATTAGATGCATCATGAAATCTCTCCTGCTTTCTGTGCTTGCATGAATAGTTAATTGATGGCAGAAGCCGTTGGTCGACTCTGAGAAAAGTTGGCTTTAATGTGGTGATTAAATTTACGTGTGGAAACAATAAAAAACCCTGTTAACATTTTGTAAAGTGTTACTTTTAGTTGCTAAAAGGTAAAGTCAGTATTATTTTAGACAATATTTTAATCTTATATGTAATTGGAGATAAATCATGGGTCATTACTTTCTGTCTTGTTCTCGAAGAGCATTTTTATTTTATTAAAAGCACAACAATAAAATACAAAATTTCACAGTTTGCTAGCTATGTTAATGACAATGTGCTGACAGTCAGCTGTGTTGCAAAACGATTCGATGCTTTTCCCGCCTGGCGTCTGGGGAATTTCATGAAAGACAACCCGGACAAGTAGATTCGTGTAAGTTAGAGGACTTAGGATCAAATAAATCCATTTAAACTTTCTAATCAAAGCATTTTGTGTCAAAATATAGCGTTACATTACTAGCATTTTCTGTCTGTTTGCTATCTCCTGATTTTTTTTAATTTGATAGCAATCAACGTCAAATAAATTTTCTTATTTTATTTCGCCTCCTGCTTTGTTGCATTACGTCGTCTTTTCTCCTTTGGTCTCATTTATAAGCGCATTTTAAAAGATCAGGGCACATTCTTGCGATTGTTATTAAAAATTGAGACTCTGTATTAACCATTGGCTAAATACGGCAAAGAGTTGTCATGTCAGCAGTTTTTATGTACTATATTTATATAATATACGCGAAACACGTGGTTGCACAAATTTTCAAAGCCATTTTTTATGTAAGCTCATTCATTTATTAATTATTATAACCTCAGTGTCGAGACTGCCACTTAATGGCCAAGTAGTCTAAGGCGTATACCTCATAAGCAGATAGTTTCCTGGTTCAAATACAGGCCGTAACTTTCACATTATCTGCCTTTCAAGTTTTATTTCAAAAATTAATTATGTACTTGCACCATCATTAAACTTGTCCAAGTTTGGTCCATGGTTAGTGCGTGGTTCACGCTGGAGGGTGAGTCAGTGACATTTTATCAATTGTGAAAGCATTTGAATAATTAATAATTTTCTTTTCAAGTCTTTCAACGAGGTAAGCGAAATGCTCAGTAACATAAGTTTGCATGAAAAGTTTTTTGGGACAGAGTTTAACATTTCCTTTTCTTCCTTTTCTGTCTGATTTACGTTGCTCGTATATTAAGTCCTGTATGGCGCGGTCAGGAACAGCATTACGGGACACATAAAATTGCTATAATATAGTATAAAGTAATATAATTTTTTAAGGCGATTTTTCTGAAACCTACTTTAGGTACCCCGTTTCTTGTCCTTTAAATGTTACTTTTAGATTGGAAATAAACTGTATCTTGCGAAAAAAGTAAAATTAAGCCTTCTCAGTCTATGGTTTCACTGCGCTTACCTTTGAAGTTGCGTTTCAGGATTTAAAGTGCTTATTGTGGACGTCAAGATCTCATTGAAGTAACAGCTAAGACCAACTGACAGAAGTTGACTGAAGGATCAATATTACCATATAGTTTCTTACAAGTTATCTGAATTCCGAAAAGAAGAAAACACTTTGTTTTTCGAGTTTCGGCTTGAAAATCTTCCCGTCTAGTTCTTCGGCTTTATGATATTAAATGATTTGCATTCAGGGCTTCAGGCTTACTCACCAATTGCGAAGAGTAATAAAGGCTTGGTAGAATTACGGTGGCTTCATTTATTGCCAAGCTGGATTCATTTTATACAAGTATCAATTAGACTTAAACTCGATGAATATTTAACGTGGATATACTTACAATAAGAAGTTTTGAGGCTTTTGGCGTATTATTTTCCGTTCATTTTTTCATTTTTTAATATATTTACGTGTATAAGTAACAACTTGACAATTGTTGGCACTGTAGCATCAAATTCTGAAGACACCTGTCTCGCATATTGCTTTGGTAGCTGACAACTTTCATTTGTAACGAAAAACACCTGCCTTGGTACCTGTTCATCAATTATTTAGCAAATTGTGTAGTAATGATACCCGGGAGAAATAAGGTAAGAACTCCAACTGTTTGATCTGCCTTTAATGAATCAGTTAATGCATTCACAGTTGGTGGAGGTGACAGAATATTTGCATTTATATTGCTTAACGTTTCCCGTTGCTAGCATATTCACGCAAGGCTTTAATATGTTAGACTGTAATGGCAAATGTAAGTGCAATGTAATACTCTAGTTTTCACAAATCAACTTATGTACCTGCCGAAACAGGTATGATAGCCCTAGTTAGGTTATACGAGACGCAGAAATACCGTTTTGATACATTGTTTATTGGACATGCTAAAGGGTTTGTGAATGTTTTACTTTTATAAACGAAATTGAGAAAAAGCCCTTTGAAGTTTAGTAATTTTTCGTGTATGTATTTAATTAAGTCAGCCAGTATAATCGATCTCAAAGCTCATTTTCACCTATAATTCAACTGCATGGTTAGTGTTTAATGGAATTGCTGGCTTTGAACTGCCCCGAATTACGACCGCCTTATTAGCAGTTGATTTATTCTCTTGTGTGTGCAGCTTTGCGTACAACAAACACGCGATATTTTTATATTGAAAGCTAACAAAACGTTACTATGATGCTAAATTATATTCACTTCAATTCATAGCTCAGAACCTCAGAGTCAATGGCACGCACCGACGGCGAAAACCTAACCACCTAAAGTAATACGGCACAGACGTAAAAACACCTCTTGCGTCAGCCACAAAATAGCCTTTAGAATTGTAGACATCACAAAAAATATACGTTTTCGCCAATAATATCACAAAATAATGTTACAAGGTAGGGATGGCGCCTGCTATAGTTGGTGGGAATTAAATAGCATTGTTCATAAAGTACATTTTGCTCTTATGTAAGCCGTTAAAAGAAAAAGCTGCCTTATAAAAATGAATTTATGCTGACTAATCACAATTGTCATTGTAACATACAAATAATTAAATTGCCGTCTGATACTATTTCTCTTTTTCGTTGGCCAAAATCTGTGCTAAACTCCTCTCTCAGCTGTTCTCAGCCGTTCATAAGGCGACTAATTCGAAATAAATTTGGCCATAAATTTCATACGCCATAGGCGTTTTTGCTTGTCGCTAAAACGATAATTAGTGGTAATTAGTGCTTTTTAGGGTACACAATTTATTTATATCGCACGAATTAATAACATTAAAAAGCATTTTTGAACACGTCATCACCAATACTGCAGTTAAACAGTACACATGCAATCATGCGTGCAGACTAATGTAATTTATATTAGCTTATTAAGCCTAGTAAACAAAATAACATTTTTAAAAACTAAAAAAAATCTGCTATTCTCATCTGCAATGAGAAAGACTACACAAATGTTTTTAATATGATTTGCAGTTAATATACCCTTTTTGACAACGAGCTGTTCTGTAGTGTTAGATCGCTTTAGAATTCTCTACGTGAACATCGTGAAAAACAATTTTTCCCACAAATATTTTGTCTTACGGCTGGACATTTTTAATACGTTATAATCTTAGGACTGCACTGCGATAAATTTCATTGTACTTCATCACTATGACATGTGTCTTTTAGGTAAGATTGAAGACACTTTGAGGCTTACGGATTATGGATTTTGGCTTGCTCTTTACGCATTTCACTCACTTAAGGACCTACCATAACGAACAGCGGATCATTGTGAATATAAGTAAATTTAATTAGTCTTCCTAAGCAAAACACTGGCGAAAATAATTGCAATAAAAACTAATTTGCACTAAAAATAATTACTAAGATTATATCAACAGCTCCGTTTGTTTTCTAGTCGTGAACATATAGGTTTTTGTTTGCCCAACACTTTAGGTGGCACTTTTCCTTGTACCAAGTTTCAGATGTCTACTTTTTTATAAATACAACTGGCATACTGAGAAGGCTCACAATGACAATCAGACTCCCAGAACAGCAATTGAACTGATAACACAACTGTTCTGCATCAACACTCCGGGCAAGAGAGTGAAGTATCTTCTTATCATTGGATCTAAAAACAAATGACAAAATTTGTGAAGAGTTTACTGAAAATACCACATTCTCCTTTCCCCCCCACTAAAACTGTATTGTTAGGTCTCCCCACTGTCAGAGAACTGTTGAACTAATCTTGTTCAATAATTAACAAATTTTATTCTTGACTAAGCACTTGTGCAGTTGATGAGTGTTCCTTCCCCGACCTTCATGCTAAGTCTGGTTGATTTTCGATATAAGCCAAATTTTCAAATCCCCGGTCGCAGAATGTTGATATAAGTCTAGAGTACCAGTCCTAGCTGAGCTAGCAAACATGGTATGAGTCTGGAGAATGTTTTGACAGTAGGGCTAGGGAATATTAGTGGCATGTGAAGGGCGTAATGAATGGCGTGGTTACTCACACTGGCACAACTATGACCACTAAGTAACATGCGTATATGTGATTGTACATGATCACTGATCACTGTGATTTTAGACGTATGGTCGTGTGCCGTACACACAGATTTGATTACTTTAATTATGGAATTAAAAAATGTTAAACGAGAAACGTTAGCTCATCTGTAGATCAGATATTTTTTAAATTGTGTTTTATTCGAACTTTGCAAACAAATCTGACACGGTAGTGTATAACTGCCTTATAAGTGTAACATTTGTTTATTTATCTAAGAATGAAATTCAAATCTATAGCTAAATCTTTCGAAAAGGAGCGTTAGCAACTTTATTGCAAAGAATGTGCACTATTGTTCTGATGTATAATTTCCACTTTGCAAAATCGAAATACTGTTGTTTCAATTTTACAAAGACGGCGCTAAGTTAACGACGTCGTTATTTCATCCACTTACTAATAACGACGGCATAAAGTTAATGAAGGTTTTGTGAAACCGGACCCTGTATGGTTGTCGTGATGCTAAAGTTGTCGCTGGGGTGTTTTGGGGAGAGCCAACAACCGACATTGGCAGGTTTATCAGATTGTTTTTGTAGTTGCGATATTCGTGTTAAATAGAAGAAATCACTGGAAGAAAACATGGTTTAACTTTGCGATCTGTATTTTACTCAAAATCATAGTCTCATAGTCAGTCTACATATACACGGAAATGGTAAACATAATCAACAGCAGTAAACAAAAGTTAAAGTAAATCCATCAGCCAATATATCATGGCACCTGAGTCAAAACGTTATTATAACCACACAACTGTTTAAGCCTATTGCCTGTCCTCTAATCTTGCTACCAAGTGTGAAAAACTATTACATTCACAGAGAAGCCCAGTAACCCAGTTCCATACAAACGTATAGCAGTAGCAAATACATACATATATTGGAAACTTTCAAGTGTACAAGCAAAATGTCAGCACTGACTTAGTGGTAATGAAAAACTGAAGTTTAAAACTACAAATCAAAATTAATAATAAGCTGTAAATTAAATGCTCGCATCTGCGACAATGGTTGCTGTTCCGAAATATTGTACTAGCAGCAAACTTGAATACTAATTTTATTATTTAAATAAGCTGCTTTTAAACTAGTTTATTTGTTTATTTTGTATGTTATTATACATCTACGTAGGCTACAATACAATGCGCAGAACTACGCAAACAAGCATCTTTGAAATTACTTTTATGATTACCACGATTGTGGCCGCTTAGTTTTAGGTATGGTACCCAAGGTCACTAAGATTTTGGTCACCAAGGAACGTCAACCATTTATATAAGTAGAGGCTTTGTGTAGTGCTTTAATACAATTTATTTTAGTTTAATAAATGGTTTTCAATAGTACAGATTTGAAGCGTTTCAATTTTGCCCAGGATTGGAAATTTGTACAAAGTTCACATACATTTGCAGTCAAATATCTAGATTCATCTACTACAAACTTGGAAGCGTTACTGCTGTTCTTTATCGCTGTCAGCACCTGCTGTGGCTGCTTACTATAGGCCAGCATCCCGTCATCATTACAGCGCGTCACATTTTTTTGGTGGAAATGAAAAAAATTGTAGCAATGTTCAACTGCAATTGCATGTTCGTTGGTGTTGCAAAATGTTGGCAGTTTTAATCATTTGTTATGGCTCAAGTGTTATTGTGCCTTAAAAAAACCTTTTAATTCAGCAGGTGGCTTTTTCGTACTTTCCTACCCCCAACCGACGTATTTGCTTATAGCTCGAATCATTCTCGCACAACATACGTAATTTTAGTACAGTAACTGCTATAAGTCACGAAAATCTTTATTTTGCATTAGTGAATGTTGACGCTTGATCATTTCTTCGTCGCTTTAGTAGATTTTACACGCCAAGTTGCTGCAAAAGACTGCATTGATCAGCTAATGTACATGGTGCCTAATAAGGTTTAAGCATTGTTTGAATTTTATGTTTTCACTAACCAAATAGTAAAGTAGATGATATAATGTAGGTGCATGTGTTTTTTTACAATTTCGTTTTTACTGGTTGACTAAATCACAATAGATTTTGAACTAATATAATCTTGTGAATTGCCAGTTGCGAAGAGACGAAATTCTTCTAAAAATTATTAATTATTATAAATGACATTACTGCTTTTAACTAGAAATAACACCGAGTCCGTTCTGTAGGCTTAATAGAGTTTTGACACCATTGTTTAAGAATAGCCATGTTTCATCCAACGCGCCCGTAACTTACAGAATGCAGTAAAAATATTCAGTTTAACTGCATATATTCTTTTGCGCAACTCGAAACGGCTTTTACTAAACATGATGAATGACGCTGTAAATCTTTACAAATCTTGAATTACCATGCGTATTAATAAATAGTTTCAAAAGAACCAATACTCTCTTAAGAGACATTCTTAAAGCTACATACTGTTATCCATGGGTCTTTTATTAGCATTCTGTAAGTAGCGTCGAAGATCAAAAGATATCTTCCGGTGGCGCTCAGGCTTCTGCAAGTAATAGGGATTAGAATAGGCGCTATGAAAATGTAGTGTATACTTGGCTTCATACATGGCTTATTCTTATATTCTTATTTTCGTATTGGGTGAGTTGCTTCACGAGTAATCAAAACACTTGTAAGTAAACGCTGAGAAACTTTTATTTGAGATCGTTCGACTAAGACTTTTTCTTGTACTAGGAAATCATCTCAATAAAAAAATTCTGCAAGTAAATACGTATAGATAAAACAATATGTATCATTTTGGGTTGGTAATTAATTAAAATGAATTGATAGTTTTCAGTTAACTATAAGCTATGTTATTATGACTGTTACGATTTAAGATCTCTAAAATTAGCATCACGGCAATGTAAACATTTTAGTTATTTTAGCATCACATGTTAGTTATTTTCACAAAATGTGGTCCAACATTTACTGAATCAAGATCTTCAATCTCCAATCTTCAATCACTAATTCCAGAAGCTCAAAACAGCGAATTGGACTGAACGCAAGATGAATGCGAAGTGGGCGTACACAATTAACAATATTTTTACTAATTCGTTTTCTGATGAAAACTCTAATTTTTCTGAGATTACGGGATGTAACCTCGGTAACAGCGTATTTCTACTGCACATTTATGTTTCTTATGGAGCACCACGTTCTCAAGTTACAAATCGCACTGTGGCATTGTGATTTGTAACTTGAAGACGTGGTGTTCCAAAAGAAACAGTGCAGTAGAAATGCGCTGATATGATGAAATATCTTTCAATTTCAAAACTGGGCATTGTGACATCATATCCCAAATTATGCATTATGACATCATAACGATGTAAAAACTATTAAAAATAATATTATTTCTGGGTAATTCGAATTTTTCTGCCATATAATTTTGGATGTCCACACTTATTGAACGTTGTATGTATAAAATTGACGCACTAATAATATGTAAAGATTTATTAGTGCACTGTTTCTTTTAAACACCCTGTATACACAATGTACTGAGACACTTTCCTCTGCTGCTGCTAAAAAGTGTTCTTCTCTTCACTTAGCACTCATTTTAGTTCGCTCTACTTCGTTAAATGTGTTTGCTATGTACACAAACGTATCTTCACTCCATCCAATGATCTATTCAAGCACACATGTGTTTGAGCGAAGAATGTTTGTTTAGATTTTCGATCAAGATTGGATACCGACAGTTACGAGGTAAATATTTTATGGGAACATGAAATTTTTTATGCGAAATTTAAACGCGCTATTTTTAATATAATACAGTTTCACACTGCAATCCGGAATCCAGTACTCAACAACATGGCTTACCATTATGTTGAATGATTATGGTCGGACCATAATTTAGGTCATTCTTAAATATAATCCCTAAAACGTGACACACTAAATCAGCCAAACTGCCATATCCGGCTACATTGAAAAGGTAATAGTTTTCATGTCTCTGGTCTACAGTTTTTTGTACCCCATGTTTTCATGGTAAAGAATATTGGTAACCTCTACTCGAAATATCAAAAGCACTTCCGTTCGTTTAGGTGAAACCAAGAGAAAAACTTCAATTGTTTTTTCTCTAAAACCTCTAAAATCCTTAGAAGACAGGAATGCTTAAAATGCTGCTGTAAGCCGTATTATACTGTACACGTTTAATTTTAATTAACTCATTCATGTAAATAACTTTTGCATTCAATGAATAAGTACAGCTATGTTAAATTTACCCACATAAATAAGAATCTACAAGACACGAACAGTTACTTCAAAACAACAGTAAACAGAAATCTCACATCTACTTCACTTCGTTGATTGACTACTTGACCATGTCTTGTTGCATTGATTTTTTTTTACCTGTCACTCACTCACTTTTCGCCATGTATGGGTCTTCCAGCCGACATCTGTATGTAAATCATGTACGTATAATGTTTCCAAATTTCTTGGGTTAAATAAAAATAAAAGTTAGCAAATTGTTCCCCTCCACTCTAACCTGTTACGTAAGGCATTTCAAGTTCCTTTTATTCAAACCTTGTCAGATAAAGGCTAACGAAACACGATTAAAAATTTCTGTGTTACTGGATCGTTATAGAGATATTAAATGTAATTTGGCAGCACAAAAAATTTTAATTAAAACTGTATATTCATTGAATTCTAATACAGCTCGACAAAGCGTGTACAAACAAAAATTGCTACCATCAGCGTGCTCTTTGAAGTAGCCTCGATCAAAAGGTTCGAGAATTACATGAAATTCTACTTATTCAAATATTGATAAAATGGGATAACAATTTGCAAAATCACTTATCGCTTTTAGATTTTGCCCACTCAGTAACTATTTGGTGAAGTAATTTCGCCATGGCATATTGAAACATTTTCAAAGCAGAGATGAATAGGTAACAATATAAAGATTGATTCAAGGAAACATCAAGGGAAATACAACCATTTTAAGAGCTTCTTGAATTCTTAGATTTCATCAGATTTCAGATAGAGTTTCCACCAATCTCAAACGTCAATTTATGTTCTGTTGCAGTAAAATGTGCTGCAGCAAAGAAGTCTGGTAAAGGTCAATGCAAAAAGTCTGATTACATTTTTTTAAATGTAGTCGTGCTTCGATTGACCGATACTATATGTTGTAAACTTAGTTCAAATTTTTGACGTCTTGTTTAAAATCAAATGTTTGTCTCTGCAGAAAAATAGTAGACGTATCTATTTTTAAATAACGTTTTTGCAAAATAACCTTTGCTTAGAAATCGATTACTTAACTGTCGGACTCAGGTTTTACGTAAATCCATAAGTAAATTTATGATATCAAAATTAATTTGTTTTTAACTGCAGCATAAGTTATCATGTATACTTCGTGGACATGTATCGGTCAAAACCTTGGATTTGTTGGCCAGCATTTGTCATAGGATTTGCCAAGAGAAACACAGAGTTTGAAGCTTTAGATGAAAAATGCTTAAAGCATTTACCACTAAATCCAAGGCAAATATCAAATTTATTATTTAGTTGCTTTGCTGTGCTTGAAAAATAATCATTTATTTCGCCATGTTGCACAGATCCTTTTAAAATGTGAAGCTCATGGTTTCAATTTCAAGGCAATGCAAAAAATGGTAAAAACCGAATTCACCCTTGACTGATGTCTATTGGATGATACGATTTCTAATTTTGTACGTGACTTGCGTTAAACTTTTTTCGAGTTTAATTTTTAATTTATTTGTTTATAGGAACTGACATATTTGTAAATAACGACTTCATGGTTATCAAAGATGTTACACAGCCGGAAAAATAGATCTTTTGTAAGCTGTTTGACTTGACTATAATTTTGGCATAACTAATGTCCAAGTTTTTAAGATCTTTTCATTGTATAAAGGTAGCTTTTCCTGAAAGACAGACTATGTATAATTTTCATAATCTTAAATTGGCTTGTCGGAGTAATTATTTTTTTATTAAAATAAAAAATGTGCAGCTTGTATATTCTGAAGTTTTTTATTGTACAAGTATATTGCCTTTCATCAGTAAAACATCTTGAAAGAACGAGAGAAAGACAACGAGAAAGAAAGAGAGAGAGAGAGAGAGAGAGAGAGAGAGAGAGAGAGAGAGAGAGAGAGAGAGAGAGAGAGAGAGAGAGAGAGAGAGAGAGAGAGAGAAGCGAGAGAGAGAAAGAGAGACAGAGAGAGAAAAAGAGAGGGGGGAGGGAGGGAGAGAGAGAGAGGGGGGAGAGAGAGGGAAAGAGAGAGAGAGAGAGAGAGAGAGAGAGAGAGAGAGAGAGAGAGAGAGAGAGAGAGAGAGAGAGAGAGAGAGAGAGAGAGAGATTGTGGTGTATTCTTTTCTGTAGTGCATTACCCGTAATTTATTTTCTTTTATTGTCTTAATTTTTTGTTTCACTAGCTTTTTCCTGTCACATTTGCTTAGAATACTGCATGTTTTGTCATTATCTAACACTGATATCTCTTTGTATATATGGCCATTATATGCCCCTTATCTTTAATCTGTGTAAGCTGTCTTGTATCATTATGCCAAAGCCTTTTGAGCAAATAAAATACATAATATTTTGTCATTCATAAATAGGCAAAATGAAAGTAACAAGACTTAATTCATCTCAACTATTTTATTCAGAACTGAGTAGCTGAAAGTTTCTACTGTAAATGTCAGACTGCTATTTAATAACCAGCATTTTTCGAATACTATTAAGCAGCCGGAGTACATCAAATCATACTCGGCTTAAGTCAACAAATCCAAGAAGCTTGCAAGATCTGAAACGCAGCCGGCGGCGAGCGAGCGCAGTCTGTCAATAAAAAGTGAAAATCGCTAAGCACTATCGTTTGTGAAACCTAAAGAATGTAATTGTTTAAATTGTTGAAGAATGCATATGTAGGCTAAAATAGAAGAAATATAGAAGAAATTTAAAGTAGCAGCAACAGACAACAGCGATCAACAGTAACAGCAATAATACAGGTGGAAATGAAATGATGGCGGCAGTACAAAAATGAATGTGGTGTTTCAGTTCTTCAAATCTTGCAACCTTAACGTTCTACTCTTTCGGAAGTGGATTCGTATAATCACCACTAATTAGTTACGACTATAGCCTTATAGGGCCTATATACGCACTATACTTAAGTCTACTGTACGGAAAATACTTTGTGATTATTGACGTATTTCTCTACATTTACTTGTACAAATCTGTCAAATGAAATATAGACTTGAATTAAATTGAATTGAATAGAACAGAAATGAATTGAACTGAACTGTCTTTCCTACTTCAAATTCAAGTGTCAAAAGGGAATAAAATTTCGAAGCACAACTATCTATTTAGAGTCAGTCTAGACCTCAGAGACTATAATTACAGGATTTATTTGTTATTTGATTATTTGTTTATTTATTTGCCTTCTTTCTTAAGACAGGTAAGATATCATGTAACGGTATCAAATATATATATTATTCATAGATTCAGATATAAATAATGAGGCTAATTAGATTACAAAGTATTAGAAAAACCACTCAAGCAAGTTATTTAGTGCAAGAAAAATAAGCAGTTGCTTGTAAACAAATAAATTTGTGTTAGTGGCTAAGTCACTTAGATACCTTTATGTAACAGTACATATTTACTTTTCTGTTATTGCATTATAACCTAATCCTTGTACAATTCATCTCTGGCGTCGTTTCACCAGCAATGGCATTTTCTCGATGGCATTTTCCTGCCCTTCAGTGCGATACAGCGCAATCAGCACAATATCATAAGTACATTATACAGGCGTGGAAAGCCAATCTCCTAATAAATCCTACAATACTCTGGCTGCTGTGTAAACGTTTGATTAATTACCGTCCTAAGCGTATTATATGCCCTGAATTTTACGGCTATCCAAACAGAAAGAACTTCAGCTTCATAATGTATAGCCAGGCAAGCTGCGTATAAGCTGCCCGAATCAATAGGAAATGCTAGCCGACTGTCACCTGAATACTGTAATAGCATTAAAAAGATGGTACCGTCGACCTACAATATTCTACTGAATACTGACTGATGACGAATGTAGCTAACATTATAGTTTTTGTACGCTGTAACACATGTATGTACGTTTTCTACGTAAACGGCAAACTTCTTTTATACTGAAATACAGGCATCAGTCTAAAAGTTTAAAGGAGCAGAAAAGGAAATTTCATTCCCAATATCCCCAAAAAACTTCCCATACAAAGTAATATTACTTGGCGATTTACGCCTACCTGTTTAAATGACGTATTTTATTTGAAAAGAATTTTTTTTAATAATATAAAATGTTCCCGCCAATTTGGAAAACGTCATTGTATCACCGTTACAGTATGCCACAATTGGCTTACCAAAAAACACATTATTGATCTTATAGACAATTTAAACTAATTTACACTTTTGCTTAGTTAACGAAGAGTGTGCTACGTTTTTTCAAACTTTACGCAATGCTACCTAAACTTGTTTCAAACCACTTCTTATCAAAGTGGCTTCACCTAACGGTCATCGCAGGAGTTTAAATTTACAAGTTTACAGCGCTACTGCTGGTAAAAGCTCTGTGTGCAATAAGACCGTATTTAGGTGATACAAATTTTCAAGACGAATTTTTTTGTAGCTTCGTGTAAATAGGGATTTCGTTCTTATTTTTAAATACTCTTAGAACTTGTTCTCCATCTCAATACATGTGTACCTCCTTATAGGCCTACAATATGTACTTGTTTCGCAAACATATTTCGATATTCAAAACGTATAAATCTAAAATTAGATATTTATTAGCTGATTTTCTAACAAATCGCGATATTTTTTCTACATTTTTTCAACCATTAGTGGTTTTGGGCGCAACATTTATAACTTACTTGGATTTGTTGATAGAGCTAAGTATTTATCTTGTGATATTATTCCTGCACGTATTCATCACACTAGTCTTAGGTTAGGCTTTTCTCAGTTAAATGAACATTTGAATAAGCATAATATAAATAGGTATGGTAATAATGTGGATGTTTATGCTGAATCGGTTATATAACTTTATGCTCGAATGCTATCTTTATAATGCAAGAAGAGAGCAACTTGTTCACAGTTTATCCTGCAAGTATAACATAATACAAATGAATGTGTTCAATTTAGACACTGAGGCTAACATTTGTTAATCTCTGTTTTTTCTTTCGTTAAACATTATATTGCACTTTTTTGACGCACTTTAAAAATTACCAAGAATACTGATAGGTTTAAGTAAGCAAGTGAACTTGTATTTGCTAGATTATATGGTCATATTTTGATATGCATTGCATTGCTACATATTTCTTACTAGTAATTTAGTTCTTATCTGATTAACGACAAATCAGTGAATGATTATTACATCTTGGCTATTTTCCCTTGGCCTTTTAGTGACATAATTATTAATAATAACATATTAATGTTATTAATATTAATAACATTAATTGTAATTTTTGTTGTCATATTGTACATTTTAAAGTGTTTACATACACATCACGTATTCTGATTTATCAATAGTTAGCAAAAGGATAAAACTCAACTTTTTGCTCACTTTATTTGATAAATATTACAAAAAATATTTCAGGAAGTCAAGGTATGGAGGTGACCTGTTATCCACTTACTGTTTTTTGCCAGGTCCGCTCCATTAACTAGGTACAAAACACTTCAGTTCTAATGCAACTGCTTAATGAACTATATGAGTGTGAAAACCGCCATGCATTTTTCAAGCGTTCAGACGAACGAATGAGAAATCCATAGTGCAAAGGCGCCCGTACAGATATTACTTTTCTTTTCAGTTACTGTAGCTGCACATAATAATTCACATGACACCACACACACATTTTTCGTAGCTGAAGAAGAAGCCGAGAATTAATCAATTGTTCCAAGAATTAAGACTGATAAATGGTCTAGAAATGATACTCTACGAAAAATCCGAACTTGGTGCTCAGAGATAATGCACCAAGAAAATGTCGTGATCACGAAAACCTGGGAATTTGAACGGATCCTCGATCTGTTTTCAATTCTCTGTTCTCAATTAGTTGCGAATGCAATGTTTTGCTTGCCGCTTTATTGTAACTGTCTCTCCTTTGTTATTTTAGATGTGCCGTAAGTGTCCTGTGACCATTCTCATAATATTTTAATTTTATTATTTTTTATATCTGTGTGTATGTTGAGTTAGTGCTATGGTTCATTTTAATGAATTGAGACGAATTATGCTGAATTAAACTGAAAAGAATTATTGGCAATGGAAATGCAGTTTTGCGAATAAAATACTTATAGGTCTAATACCTATTCATTCGCGTTCCTACTTCTCAGTTTTTTAATTACTTGCTTTTTATCGTGATTTTTGTAAATTTACATAGTATTTTAACGTGTTGAAGTAAGCTTTAGAGCACAAGAGAACACTCTTCATAAAGAAAGCTTAAAATTTGTCTTGAAATTTTATATCACCTACGTACTGTCTTGCAAACAGAGCTCGTATCGACAGTAACGCTGTAAACTTATAAATTAAAGTCCCGCGATGATCGTTAGGCGCACCCATTTTGACGGTAGGTTGTTTGAACCAAGGTTAGATAACATGAGGTGAAGTTTGAAAAAATAATCAGAGCATTCGTAGCACATTCTTCACTAACTAAGCAAAAATATAAATTTACTTTATCTTGTCAGGTTAATAATATGATTTTTTGGTGATCGGCGGGCACACTAGGAAGGTGAGCCAATGGTGTTTTACCACCTGGCGCAAACATTTTAAATTACAAAGAATTTTCTTTTCTAATTGTATAAGTTTTTCAAACAGATAATGCAAAGTAATATAATTTTATATGGAAAGTTTTTTTGGGATTTACTTTAAAGTTCTCTTTTTTCCCCTTTAAATGAAAAACATAATTATACAAATTGCAACAAATAATAAAAAAAATTCACAGTAAATTTAAAAACTTGGGAAAATTCGTTTTACTGTGTTCAGGGGAAATAAAAAACAAAATATCAATAGATACGAACTGATTTTATAATTTATATTGCCATTATATTTTGTTATATATATATATATATATATATATATATATATCGCCATTATAGCTATTACTGAACACAGAATACAAACAGCAAAAGGAAAAGCACAAAAAACAATACTAGAAAAAATTTTTAAAAAACGGTTATAAAACATCTCCAGTCTATAAAGATTCCTCTTCTCCTTCATCATATCACAACACTATACATGCTGTACTTT